>JARHVA010000896.1:2067500-2080000 GCA_037957365.1 Torreya grandis
GGATAAAAAAATAATAATAAATGGGGAAAACTTAGATGATCCCATAAGACAACATAATTGTCAATTGATTAACAGTAATATTAATATGAATAAATAAAAAAATTAATAAATAATATAATTAACAAAACATCATAAATTGATTAAGAAATGGTAATAATAATAAAGTCTTTTAAAACAATAATAAAAATCCTTAAATAAAATTTTAATAATAAAGTGATTAGAATTATTAATTTTGTTAGGTTGTGCAGCTAAAAGCTTCACTATATGCAAACATGGAGGAGGTTGTTGAGGTGCAAAGAAATTGACGTTAATCAGGCCAACTGATGTTGGTCATATTCAGAGTACATGGTTATTGACATCAGTCAAAGATCGACTGACATCGGTCACCTCCAGATAGACAGGGACCGACGTCGGTCGCTTGTGCATTCTAGAATTGGTTGTTGATGAATAGTTAGTTAGTTGAACAGGTTGTTTGCATGTAAAGACTAATTTTAGTCTTGAGCTACAGATCTAATTATTGTAATTGGATGTCTAATTATTGTTTGCATGGGATCTATATAATAGACTCATGGGATGTATTGTAAAGTGTGCTAGTTGAGTAAGAGCAAGGTTAGCTCCTTCAGAGTGAAGAGAACAAGGTGTGTTCCTCCTAGTTCCAGAAGGGTGCCGAGTGTGTATGATTAGGTAGAGCTGCAGGTTGTGTAAGTTCTGGTAAAAGATCCACAGGGGTGCTAGTTTGGAGAATCAGAAGGGTTCTTCATGTGTGTATGATCTTGGTTGGTAGGTGTGCAAGGTTAGGTTTGGAGATCTACATGGTAAGTAAGACCATTGATTTGCAAGTGTGTGTGTGTGTGCGAGATCTAGTTTTACAGGTGTTACAGAACCAAGTTGATTTGTAGGTGTGCAAGATCAAGGAAATCAGCAACACAATAGGTAGCAAGATTAGGTGAGATCTACTTGGAGTATGTTGTGTACTTGGAGTACGATGTGTACTCGGTTGTGGATTATGTGGAGTACTTGTGTACTGGTAGTAGTGATACTGACTAGTGGTACTGGCAGTAGTGATATTGACTGGTTGGAGGTGAACACCAACTCTGTGTTTGAGTTGTGTGTTAGGATCGTAATTGAGAGAGTGAGCTCTTAAAGAGATTTATTGTTTATGCCCTAGAGGTGTGGGAGCCCTAGATGTGTGTGAGGAAGAAGACTGTGGCATCTTCTTTGTTTTATTTCCTTCTAGAAGAGTATTAATATAATTGGGTATTGTTTCTCATATTCTATGTTATTTCTAAATTCTATTTACTTGTTACTTCTGGTTAAATTATGCATTTAGTTGCTTGTACATGGTAATCAATTGTGCTTCCAGGTCTTAACAGTTGGTATCAGAGCTATTTGTGGTTCTAGATTCCTGACAAAGTGGTATCAGAGCTAAGGTTGCAGGGAGCAGGTTTGTGTTTGGTTACAGGTCACTCTTTGGGATTTCTAATTGAGTGGGAGCATAGCAATGATAGAAAAAAGTACACTAAGAATGGAGGAATTGAAAAGCATGAATGGTCAATTACGGTGTTATGGAAAGAAAGAGCAGGTAAAAAAATATTGTTGGTTGGTAGAAGATCAACATGAAGGAACTGAAGAAGTAAATGTTGCAGGTGTTGTTGCACAATATGCTCTGGATGTTCCTTGGATAAAGTAGAATCTTGTTTTATAGATTCTGTTGCCTCTTTCCATGTAGCCCAAAATAGAGTATTTTTCCATTTTAAGGTCTTTGGAGACTTTGGAAAGATTTATTTAGGGGCTGGTGTGCCTTTTCAAAATTTTGGCAAAGGGGAAGTGTGACTGAAATTGCAGACGGCCAACACATGGGTGTTGAAGAAGGTCATGCAGGTCCTAGTCTTGAAGATGTAGCTAATTTATTCATAAAATTTGGGTGATGAGAGATGCACATTAACTCTCACAGTGGATTCTTGGAATGTTACCAAGGATGCACTTGAATTAGCATGTGGTAAGAAAGCAAGTACTCTTTATCTACTTACTTGTATTACTGATTCCACTTCTGTTACACAAGTGTCGCTTTGTAGGCTTGGTCACATAAGTGAGAAGGGAATGGATGTTCTTAAGTCAATTGGTAAGATTTTAGCTTCGGAGAGCATAGACCAAGATTTTTGTGAGTAGAGGGATGCTACAAGAAAGGATTGTGTTTATTGTAGGAAAAGGAAATCTAATGTATTTGACAAACTTAAGAACTTGAAAGCCTTGGTGTTCTTGGAGGAGATGATGGATAGAGATCAGTGAATGGGGATAGATACTTTTGAGTAGGGTAGTTTGGACATGGGTATGATTTAAAGAAAGCTCACGGGTAAAAAGTCATCACTCACAAGAAAACACAGGTACCGACATTGGTTAGGGGAAACTGGCATCGAATAAATAGGCATCAAAGTCAGTCATGTGTGAATAAGAGAATTCAGTGGTGTCAAGTAGGTGGAGACCAATGGTAGTAGGATAACTGGTGTCAGTGACTAGGTCAGTCGCATGGAACTGACGTTAGTAGGATGCAGACTGGGTGGTGACCGACATTGGTCATTAGAACGGATTTTGGGCAGATAACAAGCTGTCAAGGAGTCTCAAATGCCCATGTGGAGGACTAAAAGGGTAAGTAAGCCTCAAATTCATTGTTCCTCTTCTTTATACTCATTTCTCACTACAAAGTAGGAATGATCCAAGAAATAGTGGGAGCATGGCATGAATTCTTTAGAGAAGAACCAAATGGGAGATTTGGTAGAGTTGTTAGCTAGGATAAAAGCACTGAGAGATGAATGGATTCCTTGGTTAAAGAATATAGAGAATGGACACATGAGATAGAAGGCCAGGTCATATGGTCTTGAGGAAGCTGCAGGATAGTGGTACAAGTTTGATAGGTGGATGATAAAGCATGGCTTTAGTCAATGTCATTGTAACCATTGTGTGTTTCTTTACCAGGTTGGATGTTGGTCACGACATTATCTTGTTATTGTATGTGGTTGATGTGCTTGTTGTAGGTGCATACATACAGGGAGTTGCTAAACTAAAGGTAAAGTTAGTTCAGTGGTATGTCATGAAGAATTTGGGAGCAGCAAAATTCTTTAGCATGAGTAACCCTAGAGATAGGGAAGATCACAAGTTGATGTTCTCACAGGATGATTGTGTGAAGGTAGTGCAGGATGTAGAATGGTAAGCACACCTATGGATGGATAGTTCATAGAACATGGTCCCTAATCACATGATGAGGTTGAGTACATGTGTACTCCCTGATATTGCCCCAGTAGTGGGAGCTGTCAGCAAGTTTGGAGCCAATCTGGGAAAGAAGCACTGGAGGGCAGTTCAGTGGATTCTCAGGTATCTGAGAGGGACCAACAACAGGGATTTTTGCAATGCAGGGTCAAGTTCTTTTCTACATGGGTTTGTAGATGCGGATGCGGTAGGTTAATTGGATGACAGGAGGTACACCATAGGATTTTTGGTGGTTGGTCTTCAAGGTTGAGCTTGAAGAGGGATACAAGCCAGGAAATAGATTAGATGATGTACAGGTATAGGTATAAATGTAGTTGTTTATCTCCAAGTGGGAGATTGTTAGGTTGTGGAGCTAAAAGCTTCACTATATTCAGACATGGAGGAGGTTGTTGAGGTGCAAAGAAACTGATGTCGATTAGGCCAACCGATGTCGGTCATATTCAGAGCACATAGCTATCAACATCAGTCAGAGATCAGCTGACATCAGTCACCTCTAGATAGACAAGGACTGACGTCGGTCACCTATGCATTCTAGAACTAGTTGTTGATGAACAGTTAGTTAGTTGAACAGGTTGTTTGCATGTAAAGACTAATTTTAGTCTTGAGCTATGGATCTAATTATTGTAATTGGATGTCTAATTATTGTTTGCATGGGATCTATATAATAGACTCATGGGCTGTATTGTAAAGTGTGCTAGTTGAGTAAGAGCAAGTTTAGCTCCTTCAAAGTGAAGAGAGCAAGGTGTGTTCCTCCTAGTTCCACAAGGGTGCCGAGTGTGTATGATCAGGTAGAGCTGCAAGTTATGCAAGTTTTGGTAGAAGATCCACAGGGGTGTTGGTTTGGAGAATCAGAAGGGTTCTTCATGTGTGTATGATCTTGGTTGGTAGGTGTGCAAGGCTAAGTTTGGAGATCTACATGGTAAGTAAGATCATTGATTTACAAGTGTGTGTGTGTGTGCAAGATCTAGATTTGTAGGTGTTGCAGAACCAGGTTGATTTGCAGGTGTGCAAGATTAGGGAGGTCAACAACACAATAGGTAGCAAGATCAAGTGAGATCTACTTGGAGTATGTTGTGTACTTGGAGTATGGTGTGTACTCAGTCATGGAGTATGTGGAGTACTTGTGTACTGGTAGTAGTGATACTGACTGGTGGTACTAGTAGTAGTGATACTGACTAGTTGGAGGTGAACACCAACTCTGTGTTTGAGTTGTGTGTTGGGACCATAATTGAGAGAGTGAGCTCTTGAAGAGATTTACTGTTTATGCCCTAGAGGTGTGGGAGCCCTAGAGGTGTGTAAGGAAGAAGATTATGGCATCTTCTTTGTTGTATTTCCTTCTAGAAGAGTATTAATACAATTGGGTATTCTCTCTCATATTTTGTGTTATTTCTAAATTCTAGTTGTTGCTTCTAGTTAATTCTGCATTTAGTTACTTGTACATGGTAATCAATTGTGCTTTTGGGTCCTAACAGTTGGTATCAGAGCTATTTGTGGTTCTAGATTCTTGACAAATTCATAAAAATCATAAATTGATTAATGTAATAACAACAATAAATTTTTTTGAGATAATACTAGTAATATTCAAGTCTGTCAATGTCCTTAAATTCATCAATGGTAGTTATTAGTAAGAATTGATAAAATAATAATGGTAATCAATTCTAATGATGATGTTAATATTGGCATTCTCTAAGGTTAAGAGACCCAACATAGTCTTAGATGGACTCAACCAATCAAACTAATGAGATATTCCACTCAGATGACTCAAAATTAAGTGCTCACAACATCTAAGGAGAATAATCCAATACAACAACCCCAAGCACAAAAAGATAGGCAAGAGGAAATAATGATTCCAAAATTGGATACTCCAAACAAGGAATCACAATAACACATGCATGCACAAAAATAGTTAAGACCAATAAAAAATAGCAATAATACAATAGGACCATAATGATGGTGGATCAATATGACATAGTACATGTTATACTTATCAAAGTGACCTTTTGACTACTCAATCACCCATGATATACCCAAGATGTCCAAACCCAATTCTAAGCCTAGCTCATAGCCTAGTGCCTACATCCACCAATAAGACATCAGTAGTACCTAAATGATGTAGATATGAATATAAACCATAATAAATTCAAAATGAATCATTAATCATGAGTAATAAATTAGAATAAACATCTATAGCTAAAGAGGGACAAGTGTTATTCCTAATAACCATACCCTAGGCATGTCTTATGAAACACAATCAATAGTTTCACAACCAATCAATGTCAATCCACATTAGTGAGACATGATAAAGTAATATCATATAGTAAAGTAACTAAGCTAGAGTATCATATACATGAATAAGGATAAATTGATTCAAGTGTAAGCAATATGCATATTAGGATATACTAAATCCAATTTGAGTGTCAACTATGACATGGCATATCACATTAGTTATCTAATATACCTATGTCAAAACCATCTAGAAATAAACCAAACATCAACTATCATTAGTGAAATTTCTATCAAAACACACTAAATTAAGCTATAGTCTAGTATTTTTAAGGGGTCACAAAGTCGGTTCATGACATCCTCCCCTCCTTAAAGAGGAGCCATTCTAGTGACTAACAATAGTCAAGTAAAAAGTTCTCAGAAATATTCCAACAAAACCAATCAATATTTATATATAATCACTCCATTTTTCATGGGGTAATAATGTCTCAGTGACATCTCACAAGTATTCTTATCTACTATCATTAAAATATCATCATTATCTAATGCATTAAGCCAAGTAATGGCTTCCTTATTATCTTCACATGTCCTTTATGACACTGAAAGGGGAAATAACACTTAAACCACATTTAAAAAACACTTTAAACCACACTTAAGCAGTAGACAATTTCACCAAATATGCCAACTTGGCTAGAATTTCTCTAATATTATGCCTTAAAAAGGCCATGAAACTCAACAAAATCCACTAAAAATTAGCCACAATAGGTTCATCAAACCTAAAATTCCTACATCAATCAATAATATTTCCAAGGTAATGACTATTAATTTTAGTGTAACACTATTGTTACAACCATCCCAACCATTATGGAGGTGGTCACAAAGCATCATGAGCATATAGTGTACCAAAGCACAAAATCTATCACTTACCTTAATAAGCTTCCCAATAAGGTACTAACAACACTCCCAAGCAATAAAATACTTTTAAGGAACCACAAGATAAAAAGTGTTGTCTAAACTAGATCAGTAATATGAAAATACAACTTGACTAGGGTCAATGTCATTTGTGTCAACACACATAAATCTATAATATGAGGTCAATAATTAAGTAATCATCTAATCCAACTAGATTGCAACCAAACTCTAAATCAAGAGTGGAAATTTTTGACTAAAAAATTATGCCACATGCATAATCCTAAGAGCATTATTCATAGAGTGTCATATCAAAAGTGTAGTAATCTATACTATTATGGTTACTCCACTACATTATCAACTATTCAAGGGTTTAGGCAACATCCTGCACCAACCACATTGAATAATAAAGAAGCCATACTAGGCACCACATGCAACCTGAAAGCTTACAACATGTTCTTCAACAAACACATGAGCTCACACAATGGTCTAGAGATACCAATCCCACCATATAAAAATAGCCATCTAAGGGCATCACCCAAATTTAATCACTCTATCCAATAGCCAAGTGGGTACCTAGGATTTTAAACACCACCTAATCAAGGCTTGGTGCTACTCTATCCAAGAATAAAGTCAACATACATTCTAGTAATGCTTCTAAAACAAAATGGAAATTTCATCCCAGAATATTTCCAATAGGTATAACAAAATAATACCTAAACAAGAGAATTGGTTGTACCCATGTGTCAACACATGCATGCATTTCATCAAGCACCACCTTTTTCAATTGCATAAATGTCAAAGTCTATAGGACTAGTTAGTGCTTCACAAGGGAAAAATAATAAAAATTCATAATGGTTGATTTTACCACAACATTAAAGAAGTAGCTAAAAGAATAATAAATCCATAAAGTGACCATTATGCACTAATATTCCATGACCAACTCATGGCACACATGGTGCACACACTGAATGAATTAGGTGTTTGTTTGTACAAAGGGGAAAAGTGTATTTTCATCGTATGAGAGACTCCACTTCCTAGCCCATACCTAGTAAAGAATCATTATGGATGTAGTGCTTCTATACCCTTAACCTCATACTTTCACCACTACTCAATGCTAGAGTAGTGAATATGGGATTATAAAACATAATACAACATTATACCTTGGCAAATTCAACTAAAAGAAACTAGTTTCAAGAGGGAAAACACATCACATGAGTGGTGTAGGACCATATTATCACATACTAATTATATTAACAACATGAATCACATTTATTTCAATACATGAACACAAAATATACATGTAATAATTTTAAAAACATAGATCACATAAAGTTCACATAATTCATTTCAAAAAATGGGAGATCACTTTACACAAGTAACTTGGTATTATTCACACATTCAATAGCTAACAACTTACAACCATATATGTAAAACTATCATATCCACAATGTTGATATCAAAAATAAAAGTGGAAACCCACAAGGTTATTACATACAACAAATTTGTAAAAGATACAAATTTACATGATTTGACATAATCAAAGAAATTTAAGAGTTCAAACAATAAGGTTGGTACCAAAACAAGTAAAAATATACAAGGTCAACCATAAGAACAAGTATAATTAATGCACCATTTTACATGATTGAACAATATTAATGAAAATTACTATTTATACAACACATAATAGTTTTATATAAAAGGAGGAACCACATGAAAATAGATCACACGTAAATGACTCAAGTGTTCAACATTTGAACCAAGGTACTTTCACATCACAATAAATGATGTATATGGTGTTGAATAAAAAGGGTCCATAACTCTCATCAGGTCACTCAATGTTTAGATATCATCCACATGACACCAAATAACTATCATAAATACACATAACTAGTCCCAAGGATCTCGTATTAGAATAACCATCCTTCTAGGAAGGTTTTATTCTAACAAAGCTTAAAATATATCCCCATGTGTTTCAAAACATTTACCAAAAATGTTCATACTTCATGAATAGATGGCTCACACTAGATGAGAGTAATAAGAGATCCCCAAAACTCTCTAACTTATCCAATCAAGTTAGCCACACTCACCTGCTAGACCCTCTAGGATTAAGTCATACCCTTAGACCTCCCAAGATATTATACCTTAATATCACTGGATAGATTTCCCATGCAAACTATCAATGGTTGCTAAGGTATCATCTCATGATTCCAATAAGAATATTACATCATTATTCTTATAATTGAATTAATTCAGTAGTTAAAGGTTAAATAGTAATGCTCTCTTTGATGTAACAACATTTTTGGGAAAGGGTGGACTTAGCCAAGGCATAGGAGAATGCTAAAACACCACCATAGAAATTACCATTTCCACAATTTACAAGTTCAACTAAACTCATAATAAGCATCCTCATAGATGCAAGGTACCTCTAGATCATAATAGACATCCCATGAGTGTCAAAACATAGCCAAGTTTTTTATGAAGCATCCTCATGGATGCATAACTCAACTAGAATTAGATAAACATCACCATGGGTATAACATGTGAATATTTAACATGACAACCTTATATAAATCAACCTATATCTGGTTAAATAACCATCATCGATATAAACACATCCATGATCAAAAACATCATAATTACAAAATAGGAATGAACATCCCCACACAATCATTTATTTGAAGCCCTTGGAGTTATGGATGAAGCCACATGCTCATCTATCTAACTCAAAGAGACTAAGTACATAAATAAGATCAATATCATAATACAACTCAAGAATCTCCATCAAAGTAGAGATCTTAAGCCTTCTTAATTTACCTAAGTAAATCTGGTACCCTTACCCTATGTAACTTTCTAGGTTTGAGCTCAACCCTTGGTCTTCTCGAGGTCAATATATTCTAGGCATCTACTGATAAATCGCCCATACAAGTCAACAATAGATAGTAAACATCATTTCCTTAATTCTAATGTGAAATAATGATCATAAATCTTGTATTAACTCACCCATATAATTCAATGGTTGAATAGTAATGTTTATCCCAAATACAACCAATGATGGAAGGGTTGACCCAACCAAAGCTATAGGTAAACATCATAATATAACTCACATAAAGTTATCAATTTCCACACACACACAAACTCCACAATATAGGAGTTTCAATACTTCAGGCTTACATAAGAAAGTTACTTAATAAAGTACTATTTAGTTCAACCAAGAGGCTAAGTGACTTAAAAAAGGGTCACCACATGACCTTCTTAACTATACAAGACATATATTAGCCCATACTAGGCATATAACTCTAACCATGGTTAAGTATGCACACTATCATACAAGGCTTCAATTCAGTCTTAGAAAGACATCGAGATATATAGGTGGCATTTATCCATCATAAGTCATATACATATATGTTGGAAAAATAAGCCTCCATAAGGAAAAGTGTATCTACACCAAGTGTATTTATAGCCATGTAAAGTGCATTATTATTCAAACATAATCTTTGGAAAGCATATGCACAACCATACAAAATCTCAACCAACTTTTCAAGGACATGTCAAAAGTTAGTTCAAGGTGTCAAAAATCAATAAAAACCTTAAATAACATGCTCTGATACCAGATGAAACAACCTGAATATATTTTGTTTAAATTTATCCATAAAAGTACACAATAGGGCATCAAAAGAAACCTAATTCATAAGACTAATCTAGTGCCACATAATTAAACCTTTCTATGAAAAGTAATAAAAACTCACTACCAATATCCCAAATTTCTAAATGGATAATGCTATAAATGACCAAAATGGAATTAAGCACATTCAAGATCCTTTGGTTAGACAAATTCTAAATAAGTAATTAATATATGCGTAAACTACAATACTTAAGCATGAAGTTCCAAAGGACCAAACACAAGGGTCCAACTCACTACCTTTCTTAGGAAAGCTTTTAACCTGATGAGATTAGTGAGTGGAAACCTCAATCTCCATTACTAAAGACAATATGGCATAGATTAAAGGATCAAAAGCCTTTTTTAGGAATCACTCGAGTGAGGACTACTCCCATTGATCAACATACCAAGATCCATGGTCCACTAGGAACATCACACCTTCATTCCCTTAATTTGTGAAGGCCACCCACATAAGAGGTAACTTTATGAATAAAATATTGTCCTCATGAACATTAGGTAAATTACAATGTAATTAACTTAGGGTGGATAGCATCACACATGTGAGCATCCTATTAAACAAGTACACCATATGCATTAGAAATCAACTATTCCTATACTATAGGGTTACTTCTCATGATTTTGGATCACCATATCATGATCCAACCATAGGGGTCTCACACCATCTAATTAGCATGCATATGATGATGCAAAATTTCATTACTTAGATAGTCTTGAGCATTAACTTGTATGTTCATTAAGGAAGATTATAATTTATTAACTCCTCACTGAGGTGGATTAATTAATCAAATAACTAGGTGTAATCATTAAGTTTTCCATAACTCATTAAATCCTTATTCCACTTATGGAATCATTTATTACTTTAATGAACACATATAAGATGTAACAAGAATTCCATGACAAGGATAAGCTTTCATTTTAAGTACTTACACAATTAATATAGCCAATAATTATCCATTCTCATATGAGCATTAATGATAATATATTCAACTTCCACTAAGAAATAGTTGCATTATAACATCTAAATTTCTATACTTTTAGAAACAAGCATATATGTAAATTACTATATCACTATAAGTGGTATAGTCCATAATTCAATAAGGGATCATTCATAAGAGGATCATTAATCCTATCTTACTTCATTTCTTAAGTAATAGAAGTAAGCTCACTAAATAGGATATTATGACCAATAACATTTATTGCAATAAAGTAATATTAAAACATATCACTTGGAACACCAATGAATAATTTGCATAATTTTTTTTCAACAACTTAATTCTAGACAAGATTATAAAAAGTTAAGTCTATGTGTTTAATAACCATTCTATGATTAAGATATGTCATACCTCCACATTCCAATGTCATAACACAAGATAAGTCTATATACTAAAAAGGCATTCCATGTTGTGAAAATGTCACTAATAAAACTCATCATGAACCCATGTATGAATATACATTATTATACCAAAGAGGTTTACATCCTCTAACTAATTTTAGCACATCATAGATAAATAACTTACCTTCATGAAAATTTGAGGTTAAAGACATAATGGTTACAACAATTCTCATAATAACATTTCTAATTTCATGACTACTTAATATCAACAAGTATGTCACTAAGCCATATACATAAAATAATATTTAAGGATCAAGTTTAATCATAATTCATATTAAATACATTGTTACTCATATGGTAGTTAGATCCTACTATAAATGTGCAACAAGTAATAAATATAGTTGGTTAATTAAATAAGATTTAGCAACTATCAATAAAAATGCCTCCAAGTCAACATCATAGCCCATAATGTCCATATTCTAATATAAAAATATTACCAAGCTACATAAGTAAATGAGATTAACTACAACATAGGATGAGTAATCAACACACAATCCATCGTTCCAACAACATATATCAATAGGCACAAACAAGGGAAGCTATCACATGCAAATCCTAGTGAAATATTGAAGTAGATGAAAACTACGAGGACACCCCTCAAACCAGCCTTATAAGCCCAACCATTGGTGGTCCTTATCACCCCAACCATTAGTTTACTGGAGGGTTTCATCAACTAGGTACCTGGGCCAAGTAAGAGATATATCATAATATTGATCCAATGATAAGGACATATAAAATTGACAATAAGGATAAAAGGACAATGCATAAAAAATGAATCCATCATACTCAACCAAACCATGGGCCTAATTAATGCCCAAGGCATTCATCAAGTTTTTTTAGTGGATAATTCACATCATAAGTTAGGGTTTAATATAATTTATCCATGACTGGTTAACACATGACTCCTAGGCATACACTAAATTTTTCCACAATGGTAATTAATGACTCAAACAATCTTCAAGGTATGAAAATTGATTAAAAGTTATAGAATTGATAGAGAAAGATTTGTGGGATCATCATGAGGTCTCA
>JARHVA010000896.1:2082500-2507500 GCA_037957365.1 Torreya grandis
GATATAAGCCACTAAGATGACTCAGAATTAAGTTCTCATGATATATGGGGAAAAAAATCCAATACGGTAACAATCCTGAGCACACAAAGATCGGCAAGAGGAAATAATGATGCCAAAACTCGATAATCCAAATAAGGAGTCATAATAACACACACATGCATAAAAAAAGTTAAGACCAATAAACAAAAATCAATAATGCAATAGGACTATAAGGATGGTGGCTCAATATCACATAGTACATGTTATACCTATCGGAGTGACCTTCTAACTGCTCAATTGCCCATGATATACCTGATATGTCCAAACCCAATGCTAAGCCTAACTCATGGCCTGGTACCTACATCCACCAATAAGACATTAGTAGTACCTAAATGATATCAATATGAATATAAATCATAATGAATTTATAACTAATCATTAATCATGAGTATTAAATTAGTATAAACATCTATAGCTAAAGAGGGGCAAGGGTTAGTCCTAATAACCATGACCCTAGGCATGACCTATGAATCATAATCAATAGCTACACAAGTGATCAATATCAATCCACATCAGTGAGACATGATAAAGTAATATCATACAATAAAGTAACTAAGCTATAGTAGCATATACATAAATCAAGATAAAGTGAATCCAGTGTAAGTAGTATGCATATCAAGATATACTAAATCCAATGCAAGCATCAACTATGCCATAACATATCATATCAACTATCAAAGATACTTATGTCATAACTATCTAAAAACAAACCAAACATCAACCATCATCAGTGAAATTGATATCAAAACACACTAAAGTAGGCTATAATCTAATATTCATAAGGGGCCACAAAGTCAGTTTGTGATAGTTTGGTTAGAATGAGTCAACATGTGGGGGAGAATAAGGTCAAATATGCTGGGTGAGGTGTAAAATATGGATCTAATATTTAAATAAGGATTTAAAAGTGTGCACAATTGATTAGTTTGATTTATTCAATTATTTTGAATTTGGAAGGAGATGTCATGAATTATATTAAGAAGAATAATTAATAGATTTTAGGTGTATTTTGAAACTAAATATAATTTAGAAGTCTATAATAGTTACTAAAAATTTAAAAATATTAACTCTATTTATATAATTGATATTAAATTTTAAACATATCAGGATCACCTAATTTTATATAAATCCATAAAATTTGGTAACTTAATGCATTTACAAGCTCTATCGAAAGGTAATGAAACATAAAACTATATAGATGCATTTTCTAGTTAAATGACAATTAAAAAGCCATCATAACTTTAACTCCACTTATCCAATTGATATAAAATTTGAAAAAAAACTCTTTAGATAAATTTTATATGACCACATATAAATTTTGTGACTTAACTCTTATTACATCTATTTTGTAAGGTCATGAATATTTTTTAGACTAGGTAGATTTCATTTATGGATGGATGATAATTACAAAAACTATCATAACTTTTGAGCCACTTATCAAATTGAGCTAAAATTTGGAAAAAAGATTTTAGACTATAATATATATCTACCACTATAAATTTGTTAACCTAAATCTTAATGAAACTATTATAAAAGGTCATGAAACATATTCCAAATGACACAAACATAACTTAAAATAAATAGCAATATTTCTAAGGTAACTTTAAATGGTTCACATTTTGGTATATTTGTTGTATGTTTCATGTGATATGAACCCAAAAAAAATTCATCATCCAATTCCTTCTATAACAATATCAAAAATAAGGAAACATTCTACCAATGTAATAGTTGGTATGCCTCTAAATTGATTCCAAATGATATAAAATTGTGTAGAGGTTATACGTGTTACATTATATCATCCCATAAAGTTTTAGCATCTAATTCATTTCAAAACATTACTAAAAGTAAGGAAATATAACAAGAGTGGAATAATTGATACACATCTATGGTGACTCAAAATGATCGTAAAATTGGTACAAATGTCATAAGTGTCATAGAATATGACCTCACAAAATTTAATCATCTAATTATTAATGTATTCAAAGAACCGTTACTAACAAGTTTCTATGACTTAATAGTCCCTATAGACTGATAAAAATAGTCAAAAGATCTTTCTTCTTTCCATGTTAAAGGAATAATTTTGAAACAAAATTCGCATAGGTATAAAATATTGTAAAAACAAGGCCACAACCCAAAAATAAAATAAAAGACACTGCACTTTATTTGTGGTCAATGCAAGATTTCTTGAACTTTTGGATGCTTCTACATCAAGATTCATATGAAGATATTTAATTAATTTCTATTAATCTATGCTAACATAAAAAATCTAACTTTGGTTACAATTGTTTATGTAGCCTAAGTTAAAATCTAGTTGAACCTAATGTGGTTCAAAGGTTAGTATTTTTTATAATTAGTTATCTTATGCATTCATTAAATAAATTAAATAGGTGTGTTCATTCATAGTAATAAATGCATAATGTTTTATACTCTAACTTATATTTATTTATATAATTATAATATAAATAGTTGTTATAGTTTCAACATATATTTCTATTCTATACCACCTTACTCTTTATTATATTTACACTCTTTAGAAAGCTATTACAAATATTAATATGATTTTAAGCTCATGTCTCACTTCTCTATCACACTTCCACTCACTATATGATATATCTAGCTTATTACAATGTCATGCTATAAATACTAACTAGTTACCTTTAAAACTCAATAGTCATGTCTATGTGAGACATGATTTTTCTTCATGTAAGTTATCTTACATTATTGCAAGGGTCAAATATGTATCATGTTGCTTGGTTTGGTAAAAGACTTTATCTATTTGAATTGGAGATGTAATTTTCTACTTTGGTAAAGTTGGAGGTCTTATGGTAATATTATTTTGGCCCTAAATTTTGAAAAATCTTGCTAACATTTTCCCTTCTTTTTATTCCTTTGTCTTGTCCTTGAGACAACTTCTATAAATATTGGTAGATATCAAAAATAATACGTGTGACTTAACAATAAATAGCTTACTATAATAAATTTAGTTCAAGATGCACATTCTCCATCCTTAATTATATAGTTGCCATACTTGTCCATTGTTGCTTTATAAAAATTTTCCCAATTTATAATTAGTTTTTTAGCTTCTATAATATTATGTTTTACTACAATATTTTATTTGGATGACATTACTATCATTTCAGGGATAGTAACTATTGACCCAATTTTTCCCCTCTGGCAAAATTTTGGTCACCCTCTTCGAAAGCTATGAAAGGCTAGTTAATTTCGGGTTGCAAGGTCCACCTTCGGGGTTTAATAGCTCTGTTTCAAAGCATTGGCTCATCGGCCTCATTTGTTGGCATTCACAGTAGCATAAGGCAGAGTCTTCAAATGTTCACAAAAGAGGAGAGGAAAAAATTGGGGCATTTAACACTAAGGCAAAAAGAGGGCAGACATTTACAAGAACAATGCAGTGGGTGGCAAAATCGCTGCCCACAACACCAGCGGGTAAAAGGAGACCGCAAATAGATGCAGTCAATGGAAAAATTGCTGCTCACAAGACAAGCGAAGGAAAAGGCCATGAAATCGGTTGACGTCGGCAAAACTGTTGTGCTCGACAGCCTACTCAGCTGACATTGGCAAAATTGCCGCGCTCGATAGCCAAATCAGCCGACGTCGGCAATATTGCTACGTGCAATCCATGACATTGGAAAAATCACTGCCCACAACATTAGGCAGCAAAAAAAGGCTTGTAGAACACAGGAAAAGGCCCGCCCAGCCGCCAGAGGAGCAAACCATCATGCAAAATGAGGCAACAAGCATGGTCCCAATAGACTTATGATGTCATCAATAGTGTTTTCCCTCTTCCCAAGGAAGACTCAAGCTGTAACTTGCAAGCAAAAGCCAATGAGAACTCCTCTTGGCTCTTTCCATATAAATACGCAGACTTGATCATTTTGAAGGATCTTTTCCAATTTTGTAAAGAGCACAGCTCTACAAATTTTCCCCCCTAAATCAATAAAAGATAGTTTTTACCTCTTTCTTGGATGGAAACCCTGTGTATGTTCTATGTGTTTAGTTTGTGTTCAGTCATTTTCTTTTAAATGCTCTCACAGGTTTAAACACCAACACACCAGCTATCTACAAAGTGTCAGTTTACAGCTTACAGGGGAAGAGTTCCACTTGGGGTGTAGAAGCAAAGGAGGTCACTTACAGTATGCATTCCATAGCATCTTGGTGAGTCCCTATTTCTTGTATTTTCATTATAACCTCCCTGGCATTCCAGCAACCTGGTCTCTTCTGCCAAGTCTCAGTGTATGTATGTTGTTTTATCTGATCCTGAGTGTGAATGAGAGAAGGTCATATGTGTTTGGTTTATCACCTCTTTAGAGTAGGTTGTTTGTTTTCATGCATTTCTTCTCCCTTTTCATCCCCCCAATTTTTAGCTATGTATGTATGTATATATATATATATATATATATATATATATATATATATATATATATATATATATATATATATATATATCTATACGTAAATTTTGCTACCTAAAACAAATAAGATACATCAGAGGCAACTAGCCCATACCTAGAGACTCTCCTCTCCTGCTTCACCATCCCATAGGCGAGAGAGGAGTTTCCATGTTGCGAGGAGAGGGCAGGAATCCCTTTTCTTGCCAACCAGGTGCACATCTCTAGTCGTCAATAGTTTTGGCACGCCCGGTGGGACAGTAATTTTATCAGTTTCTAATGCAGTAGTATTTCAGGATTGATGTTGGTCCTACTACAGTCATTTCAAAGATTTCTAGCTTCTGGCGACTCCACTGGTAAGAGCTCAATTCTTTATTTTAAGACCAGTCACTTAAACTTCTATGACAAAGGTTACCACAAGGTCAGCTTCAAGAAGGGTCCCTTTTGAATTCATTGAGCTACAGTTAAACTCTACTAAAAGGCTCAGGTTTAAAAGAACTCACCCTTATCCGTTAGTAAATCCTCCTAGACTTGTTGCTAGGAACACCAAACTAGCTTAGCCATAGTTACAGCCTATTCCAGCCATGGCATTGCCTTTTGTAGCTTTCCGCGGTGAGAGCCCTTTAAACCTCCCATGCTATGATCTGATTCCTGAAACAACTATAAAAAATGTGCCCTCTTTTGATGGAGTGGGACGTATTACAGTTGTTGAGCATATCAATAATATTGCCAACCTTTGCAATATTCATAATATAACAGAAGAAAATATTGCCATCAGACTGCTAGCTTTGTCTCTGAAAGGGAAAGCTCTCAATTGGTACGGCACCTTGCCTGTGAATCCCATACATTCTTGGAATGAATTGGGCACCCATTTAACTAATCATTTTGGGGAAAAAAGTGATGGCCTCTCTCTTGCTGAGCAGCTGATGACTATAAAGAGAGCTCCACAAGAGTATATGCAGGACTTCAACACGCATTTTCAAAAGACTTGGGATAGGATTCCCATCCTGGTAAGACCGACTCCCAGGTATGCTTTTTTGTACTATTTAAAAGCATTAAACAGTGATATCACTGTGATGATCTAATTTATGGGAGGACATATACTACCAACTACTTATGACATTGCCATAACAGCCAAAAATTGCTTGGTACAAGCCAGAAAGATTGCCCCTAGGCCCCACATGCCACTTTTCCCAGAGATGCTGCTCCCTATACAGACCGTTGTTCCCATAATTGTTCCCCTACCCACCATTGAGAAGCCAGCTATTGTTTCAAAAAATGAACTACATGAGGTTAAAATCCTGTTGCAAAACATGTCAAATGAACTTGTAGCCCTTAAGAGACAACAAGCTCAAAATAATAAGCTGAATTCAGGATATCAACATTATGGTCAAGCACCTAAAAACCCTTTTCAAGGCTATAATCAAGGACAAGGTCAGCTTACTTAGACCAGGCCTTATCAAAATTATAACTTAGGCCCCTCTTCATCATCTAAAGCCATGGTGCCTACTCAGAACAATCTAGTGCAAGAACAGCCAGGTTGTTCGACCATGGGACATGGTTAAGGACAAGCTGTCCATACGAATGATATGATGAATTTTTTCCAAAATTTAAAAAATCAGGCTACTGATCATTCCTAGCTTTTTGAGTTTCCAGCTCAACCCAGCACGAGTAATAATCAAACTCAGCTAGATTCTACCCTGATAAATCACAAAGAGGGTGAGCTCTATGCAATTAATCACAGAGACAATGCAGACAATCAGGGTGATTGCATTACAACCAACACGAGGTTTAAAAGAAGAGAAGTTGGGGAAGTGTAGGCTTCCCCTCAGGCAGCCACGAATCCTTCACCACACCCTTTTCAAAGGGCCCCAATTTTTGGTCAACCATCCACACCTCCAGCTCCTCAATCTATAGCTCTAGCTGGGATCAGTGCAAAGGAAAGCACAAAGGGAATCAGCCCCCAAGTGAATATAGTTGATCAAATGAAGAAATTACATGTGAGCATTTCTTTATGGGATTCATTGTCTCTTCTAGGATAAAAGGAGGTATTGAATAAAGAATTGCATGAACTAGATCGACAGGCCATCCCAGTAGACACTAATAATGTCCTAATGACGAATGGGTAGCCTTCTGCTTCAGATCAGGTAAATAAAGAAGAAAGGACTCCCCCCTTTTATGTATCTTTGATCATAGGGGATTTCTTAGTACACAATTGCATAATCGATAGCAGGGCCAACACTTCAGTGATGCCCAAGTGCATTGTTGACAAGATGGGATTAAAGTATGAAGCAATGAACAAAGGAGTCTTGCAACTAGACAAGATGCCTATAAAGACAGTTAGAATCTTGAAAGGGTTGGATTTAACATTACATGCCTTATCGACATTCTTAATCCCCCATGATATAGTGGTAGCGGATGTTCCTCCATATTTCATAATATGTTTGTCTAGGGACTTTACGTCCAAGATAGGTGGCTATCTAGCAGCAAACTGGTCATATCTGGTTTTTAGAACCAAGTATGGGACCAAAGTGAAAATTGAATCCGAGCCACTCTACAAGGACCACCTAGAGCCCTATTCACCCAAGGCAGCAAATGTCAGTTACACTATCATTGATCCAGAAGAGTCTTAGACAGACAAATCTTCATCTTCTGCTCTTGAAGGAGTCACAGATCTACTCTTGGATGAGTGGGAAAGTGATAACTTCGAGCATGATCCTTATAAGTTTATTGAGGAAGTAGACCTTGGCATTTATTGCTTGCATGAAGAAGGCACCATCATGCCCAATATAATGAAGGAGAACAAGGAAGGCCTTGGCCTATGGCAGCTATACTTCGATGGTTCCAAAAGTAAACTGGGTGTTGGTGGTGGGGCAATGTTAGTTTCCCCTTCTAAAGAAAGGTACTTTTCAGCTTTTTGTTTCTAGTTCTCTTGCACATGTAATGTTGCAGAATATGAGTCTTTGATTCATGGACTTGAGTGGGCAAGAAAGAGAAGGATCAGGAAGTTGCAAATTTTGGGGGACAATGAACTCATTGTGAACCAAATAAGAGGCCTGAACCTGACCAAGAACTCCTTGCTGAAGTCTTACAAGCACAGAGTCTGGGACTTGATGGAGGATTTCCTTGCTCTTAACATTACCTCGATTCCCAGGGAACAAAATAAGTAGGCCAACAGGCTGGCAACTGTTAGTGCCCAATTTGATGTTTCAAAAGAAATAAGTAGGGATTGTGGTTCACACCATTTAAAAGTGGTGGTTCGGCCTTCAATTCCAGACAATATTACAAATTGGCAGGTCTTCAAAAGTGACCAGCAGATAGCACTCTTCCTATAGGAAGAAGCTAAATTCATGGTCCACAATCAAGTGAAATTGCAGCAGCAATACAGAAATCAAATTGTTCAATTAAAGAACAATAAACTCCCTAAGGGTCTGGTCACACTTGAAAGTATTTTCAACAGAGATGACCAACTAAAAAATGGCAAAACATGTATCACTACTAGAGAGGAGAAATATGAAAAAGTTGAAATCTTCAAGGACAAGCTGCTAGCGCTTGGTAAGGCCTGCACACTTCAAGAAAGGCAAGCTTTCATTCTGTTGTGTCAGGAGTTTACTGATGTCTTTACTTGGAATTATAGCGACTTGAAAGGCTTCAATCCAAGACTCACCCAACACACCATTGAATTAGATGAAGGCACAAAACTAGTCACACAAAAGCATAGGCCTGTTAATCTGATGATCAAACTCCTTATGCAAAAAGAATTGGTCAAGTTGATTGAGTCAGGCATTATAGCTCTGATCAAACATTCCTCATGGTTGGCCAATTTGGTTCCAGTTAGAAAGAAAAATGGGGAAATCAGGCTATGCATCGACTTTAGAGACCTTAATAAAGTCTCTTTAAAGGATCATTATCCCCTCCTGAACATGGAGTAGATCCTCCAAAAGGTAACTAGTTTCGAATGTTTCTCCCTCCTGGATAATTATTCAGGATATAATCAGATTCTGGTGTGAGGCTGCGACCAATACAAAATAGCCTTCACCACTAAATGGGGAACGCTCGCCTATCAGAAGATGTCTTTTGGGCTATCCAATGCTGGTGCTACCTTCTAGCGAGCCATGGACATGGATTTTAGTGGTTTGATAAATAAGAACGTGCTGGTGTACCTTGATGATATAACAATTTTCTCCAGGGAGACAAGACAACACATGGAGCATCTCAGGCAAATTTTTGAAAGGTGCAGGGAATTTGGAATCTCCCTAAATCCAAAGAAATGTGTATTTGTTGTTCATGAGGGGAAACTTCTTGGCCACATTGTGTCCAAGGAAGGTTTATCTATTGACCTTGAGAGAGTCTGCTCCATTTTGGAGATGTCCCTACCAAAGCATAAGAAAGGCCTGCAGAGTTTCTTTAGCTGAATAAATTTCATTCAGAGGTTCATTTCGAACTTTGCTGAAATAGTTAAACCCCTAACCTCTATGCTGAGGAAGGGTGAAGAATTCAAGTGGACAGTGCCAAGAAAAGACAACTTTGAAGCCATCAAGCAGGGTTTGACCTAGGCTCTCACTCTAATCAGCCCCGACTTCAATAAAGACCTCAATCTCTATACCTTCAGCAATGGAGAAGTGATATCTATTATGTTTACTCAAGCAAACAATGATGACCTTGAGCAACCACTCACCTTCTTCAGCCGAGGGTTAGAGGACTTCGAAATCAGGTACACCTACGTAGAGAAGCAAGTCTTGGTAGTAATGCGCAGCCTGAAGAAATTCATATACATGTTGTCAAACAGCAAGATCCATCTCATGATTCCACATCTTGGCATCAAGGATTTCTTGACCAATCGGGACTTAAATGAGAAAAAAGTAGGATGGATCACCAAAGTGATGGAGTACGACATAGATGTCAAAATTTCCAAGTTGGTGAGAGGAAAGGGCCTGTGTGAATAGCTAGTAGCAGATTTGAGACAAAAGGGTGAAGATAGCTTGTTGATCCATGACATAGCCACTACAAAAGAACCAGCTGTCATAAGAGATTAGATGCTGGACATGAGGCACTTCCTTCTTACAGGTGAATGTCCACAAGGTCTCGATAGGGCCGGAAGAAGGTATTTTAAACTTCAGTCCCTTCCTTATGTTTTGATTGATGGAGTATTATTTAAGAAGGATCTCTCTGGGGTTCTCTTAAGATGCATTGACCCCAGTCAGGCTAACAAGGTATTGGCTGAGTTTCACGATGGGCCAGCAGGTGACCATTTCACCCCTAAGACCACATCGGCTAAAATAATGAGAGCTGGCTATTTCTGGCCCACTCTTTTCGAAGATACCTATGCCTAGGTAAGGAAGTGCCAGAAGTGTGCACTTTTTGATAGAAAATAGTGATTGGCTGCCATGCCTCTACAACCAATCCAAGTGGAACAGCCATTCATGCAGTGGGGCCTGGATTTCATAGGTATGATCAATCCTCCCTCCAGTGCTAGACACAAATGGGTCCTGACTGCTATGAATTATTTCACCAAGTGGGTGGAAGCCATTGCTTTGAAGCAAGCAAATGAAAGCGTAGTCCTAGATTTCTATGAGGACTTAGTGACATGTTTTGGGGTCCCAGCCACTATAATTTCAGACAATGCCTTGGCTTTTCTGGGAACCAAAACTAGTGAATGGGCATTAAAGTATGGTATATACCTCAGCACTTCATCAAATTACTATTCACAGGGGAATGGACTGGCCAATTCCACCAATAAAAATCTGATCAAAATTATAAAGAGAACCATGGAGGAAAATCAGAGAACTTGGCATGCCAAGTTGAAGACAGCTCTATGGGCCGATCGGATCACCCCGAAGAGAGCAATCAAAAATTTTCCATATACGCTCGTGTATGGAAGGGAAGTAAGGCTTCCCATCTCACTCAAATTGCCAGCACTAGACCTTACTCATCAGCTACAACTAGAAGAAGGAAGTAGCATGGAGGTCAGGTTGTGCAAACTAATGGAGCTCCAGGAGGTAAGGAATTGGGCCATGGTCTCTATGATCAATCGCTAACAGCAGATGAAAAGACATTTTGACAAGAAATCTTCATCAATTTTTTTTTTTGAAGGAGATATTGTTTTAAAATGGGATGAAGATAGAGCTAAGCCCAGAAAACATGCAAAATTTGATGCCCTCTGGAGCGGTTCTTACATGATTACTCAGTGTAAGCAGCATAATGTGTTCCAGCTCTCCAGATTAGATGGCAAAGAATTGTGTATCCCAGTCAATGGGATACATCTAAAACATTGTCACTAAGTTTTGGTTTGGTTATACATAGTTTTCCTTGTTTTTTCTTGTTTTCCCTAAGTGCAGTTTGCACAGTTAGTGTTTTTTAGGCTTGTGTGTTTCCTTCTGTTTGTGGGGGTAAATTCTATATTTTGATTTAGGGATCTTTTGGGCTGTTATTAATTCTTTCAAGCTGCATTTGAATCCACACCTAATGGATATTCAAAGGCAATTGGGTCCTAAACATAGTAGGCATGCTTCCCCTGGGAGTCGCCAATTTGTTGACCCAATTTTGCCCCTCTAGCAAAATTTTGGTCACCCTCTTCGAAAGCTATGAAAGGCCAGTTAATTTTGGGTTGCAAGGTCCACCTTCAGGGTTCAACAGCTCTGTTTCAAAGCATTGGCTCATCGGCCTCATTCATTGGCATTCACAGTAGCATAAGGTAGAGTCTTCAAACGTTCACAAAAGAGGAGAGGAAAAAATTGGGGCATTTAACACTAAGGCAAAAAGAGGGTAGACATTTACAAGAACAATGTAGTGGGTGGCAAAATCACCACCCACAACACCAGTAGGTAAAAGGAGACTGCAAATAGATGCAGTCAGTAGAAAAATTGCTGCTCATAACACAAACAGAGGAAAAGGCCATGAAATCGGCTGACATTGGCAAAACTACCACGCTCAGCAGCCTACTCGGCTGATGTCGGCAAAATTTCTGCACTCAGTAGCCAAATCAACCGACGTCGGGAATATTGCTGCATGCAATCCATGACATTGGGTTGTAAAATCACCGCCCATAACATTAGGTGGCAATAGGAAAAGGCCCACTTAACCGCCAGAGGAACAAACTAGCACGCAAAATGAGGCAGTAAGCATGGTCCCAGCAGACTTATGATGCCATCAATAGTGTTTTCCCTCTTCCCAAGGAAGACTCAAGCTGTAACTTGCAAGCAAAAGCCAATGATAACTCCTCTTGGCTCTTTCCATAAAATATCTAGACTCGATCATTTTGAAGGATCTTCTCCAATTTTGTAAAGAGCACAGCTCTACAAATTTTCCCCCCTGAATCAATAAAAGATAGTTTTTACCTCTTTCTTAGATGCAAACCCTGTGTATGTTTTGTGTGTTTAGTTTGTGTTTAGTCATTTTATTTTAAATGCTCTCACAGGTTTAAACACCAACACACCAGCTATCTACAAAGTGTCATTTTGCAGCTTACAGGGGAAGAGTTCCACTTGGGGTGTAGAAGCAAAGGAGGTCACTTACAGTATGCATTCCATAGCATCTTGGTGAGTCCCTATTTCTTGTATTTTCATTAGAACCTCCCTGGCATTCCAGCAACCTGGTCTCTTCTCCCAAGTCTCAGTGTATGTATGTTGTTTTATCTGATCTCGAGTGTGAATGAGAGAAGGTCATTTGTGTTTGGTGTATCACCTCTTTAGAGTAGGCTATTTGTTTTCATGCATTTCTTCTCCCTTTTCATCCCCCTAGTTTTTAGCTATGTATATATATACCTGTACGTAAATTTTGCTACCTGAAACAAACAAGATACATCAGAGGGAACTAGCCCATACCTAGAGACTCTCCTCTCCTACTTTGCCATCCCACAGGTGAGAGAGGAGTTCCCATGTTGCGGGGAGAGGGCAGGAATCCATTTTCCTGCCAACTGAGTGCACATCTCCAGTCGTCAACGGTAACTTCTCTAATATCTATAGTTATTATTTTGTGAATTTTGATCTATATTTACATATTCTCCATTTTGGTATTTATTAAAGTCACATAGTCTTCCATGTCTTCATAAATAAGTATGCATTGTGATTATTTTTCCTTATACTATTCTTACAAACTTATCCATTTGGCTTGTTCTACCTTATAGGAAATTTGATGAGAAACAAAAAAGGTGAAATAAATTATTCTTTATATCTCTATCTCTTCCAATTCCTTATTTTTATGTTGGGTACATATGAGTCAGTTGATTGAATAGTAAAAATAAGTGGTTACATCTCCTATTGATTCTTGTAATCTCCCACTTGCTCTTTGTATTGAGTTATTCTAACTTGATTCTTCCATAATAATGGGTTCAACATTATTTCTTAATATTTTTATCTAGACTTCACTTTGATTAGCCTCTAATCTATTGTAGATCTTGCATGACTAATGAAATTATCCACATTTTCCTTCAATTCTCTCTATTGACCCTGTTGCATCCAAATCATAATGAGGTCTGGCAGTGGTTAGGAAAGTTAGACATTTTATATGCCTTCTTATAAATCTATGCACCATGTCATCTAGTCTATCTTATCACTTTTCATAATAGTCTCTATAACAATTTCTTTTTCTATTAGGTCAATTTTTATAGAACTACTATAATTTTTGCTCTTATAGTGGGTTGAAGAAAATGTGGTGGCACCATAATTGTAAATGTTATCTATTTATGTCATGCCAATTATTTTTTAATCCATTTTAGTGGATCCATGGGAGTATTTTTCTACTCTAAAATGTTCCTATTGATCATATGGATCTTTGCAATGATATATTTATGGTATCCCCTATTTTTGAAGAGCTTGTATATGGCTTGTTAACCTCTTTTCTATTTTTCATCTTTTATTATTTTTCTTTCTTCTCTTTTTCTTCCTTCCTTTTTTATCCACTTATTTTTTATTTTATTCCTCATCTTCCTTTCTCTTCTCCTCCATTTTTATTTTCTCTTCCTCTTGTTTATTTTTTTCTTCCTCTATATTTTTTTCCCAATTTTTATTTTTTATTCTTCTTCTATTTTTATTTTCTCCTCATGTTTATTTTTAATTCTCATCTTCCTCTACTTTCCTCTTGTATTCCTCTTCTATTTTTATTTTCTCCTCCTCCTCTATTTTCCTTTTTTATTCTTCTATTTTTATTTTCTTCTCCTTCTCCACTTTCTTTTTTTCTTCCTTATTTTTTTCTAGTTTTTATTTGTCTTCAAATTATTTTTATACCTTTTTATTTTCCATAATATGTTTGTCTTATTGAGTAGCCATATCTTTAATTTCCTATATTTTCCTTCTTTCCTATTTTATTTATTTTTATAATTATATCCTCTGTTGTGTTGTAAATTATTTTTGTTTATCTCAGTGATTGAAGTTTTATTTGTTTTTCTAAACTATCTACTACCAAGTCAATTTTTTTTTTAGTCCTCAGCTTCATTTGTTATATTTGTATTAATATCTCCTTATGTGTAAGATACATAATTGATTATTCTACTACCTTTTTAGTGAATCCTCTTGGTATTTTTACAATGTTATTTGAGCTCTTATTCTTTTCTCTTTTATTTTTATTATTATCTCCTATAAATAAATAGGGAGCCCTACTATTGTATCATCAATAGTTAATGGACTTATCTCTACGTGATCCATAATTACTCTCAATATTTTGTGTTATTACTCCATATTTTAATCAATATAAATTTATCATAATGTAGGTATACCTCCTTTATTTGTGAATATCCATATTAGTGTATCATATTTAGGACTACTAATATAGTATCCTTTATTTGTATTTCTTTCTATATGTTCTCCTTCTTTTGATGATTTATTTTGAACAATTAATCAGTATTTGTCTCAATATTTTTGTTTTCTTCTCCTTTTGTTTTTTATTACCCTTTTGTATGATATGTGGTGAGATACTAAATTTTCTATTTTTTCTACTCATTTGTAACAATGTTTCTCTAGCTACTAGAGATGATATGGGGGATGTTTCTTGTTCTTCCTCTAGTTGAATTTTTATTTTAGTATTTTTATAGGTCCTTTCACCTATTTTAGATATATTTTTCCTAAAATAATATGATGGAGTTTATTTATCTTCTATTTTTTATTATTTTAACATATTACTAGTAGTGGATTCTTTGAATACAAAAATGGTAGTATCCTCCTTTTATTCTTGAACTAATGGTTCTAAACTATGAATGTATTTTTGTAGCCAAGATGATCTACGTACTATGGGACTTATTTGTGAAGGTATTATGGACACTTGTGGTTGTGGTGTCTCATGTAATCAAATGAAAAATGGTATTTATGATGTAGGGAGTACATATTATTTAATATATTGGTAACTAGCCCCTAATTCACTCATGAATTGCATTATTCAAGGATATTTAGGTAACACTCTAGTTTTAACAATTACTACCTCAATCTAGTCATCAATAACCTCATAAGGGTGGGGTGGAAATGGTTCAAATTTTATATATAAGGATCATATGTAGATCTTTTTGGTATATACTATACATTTTACCTTTCTAAAATATTTTTGGACTATATCTTGGGAGAATCTAAACTTCCTAGCTAGCAGATTTCAAATCATTTTTTCCCATGAAATAAGGTATCCTACCTCCTCATCTACTAATTGTATAGATTTTAATGTTCTTTTTATTTATTTTACTAAATGGGTATTAGGGTCCCATTTAACTAACCATGATGGCCTAGAATATTCTACATGAAATACATGCCTAAAACTAGTAGGAGAGATCCATAACATAAATCTTGTGTATCTTTCTTGATTTTGTGGAGTTTTTATTGATATTATTCATAAATTGTGATATATAAGTTGTATTGAATCCCAATGCTCAACATATCAAAAGAAATTTGTATATTATTTTTTAGTTGCTTAATCCTCCCTATTTGTGTAATAAACCTTCAACACAATTTATTTTGTTGTAAAATGTACTTTAGGGTTTCTGATTCTTTTAATGGAGAAAACTCATAGATTGAAAATTGGTTCTATAAGTTTCACCACTTCTTTTGTGATGATTAATTTTTTCCATAATATTTATGGGTGTTATGCCTCTAATTCATTAATCTAATCATTGTTTGAATGCTTGTTAATGTAATATGGTATGGTTGATCTAAATACATGACATTTATGTGATTTGAAAAGTAGTATTTTTGTATTGCTTACCATTAATCCAAGGTAATGGAATAGACTCCATACATATAATTGAATACTTTGGATAATGTTAATTTATGTCATGCATTACCATTATTTTGTATTTTTAATATGCTACATAATTTCCCTCCTCTTAGTTTCTATAGGTTGGTGATAAATTAATACCAAATGCGAATGGATATACTTGTGTATATCCTCATAAAACATTACTAAGGATGGAAAAAATCACCCTGGGGGTATGAATTTTCTAATTTAACTAAGTGTTTTTTTTATTTTAATTGCTAAATTTATTCTACACTTACAACTTATGGAACCTCCATCTATTAATTTTGTGTACTAAAAAATTTTTAATAGAGTCTCTTAATTTATGCAAAATTTGAGTAGATTATCATTATAAATGATTACATAATTTTTTATTTAGTGAAGTCCTTATTTTAAAAATTCCATCATCTAGATGTTAACTATTTATTGTCATTTATTACTTTTATCCATGTTTACAAACTTCATCTACTTTGTGTCATAATTATCTTTCTTTTCCTTCACTCTTTATTTACTTTAACCTTATCCTATTACGTCATAATATTTTATTCTTAAATTTTTTCATAGTTTATACCAACCACCTATTTTTATATAGTTGTAACTAACCCATGAGATATATGTTTATGTTAAGATAGATGTAGTTATAATTTTTCACTAAAATATTATTTTATTTACCATAGGAGGAAACTAGGAGCATTTGATGACAAACTTCAAGAAATGGGTAGGTATATGGCTAAAATCAGCAAATAATGGAACACTATGAAAGTTGAAAGTGATAAGTTAAGGAATGATTCAAATAAACTTAATATTGGGAAAAAGCAAAAACTAGTTGAAGAAGCTGAGGATGAGACCCCACTAAAGGAAAAGTATGTAGGTGATGCTCCCACCCAAACCCTTCTTAAGACTAAAAATTGTTTAAAAGGGATTACATATAATCACAAGACTCATAATGAAAATATAGATGTTAATACATCAAAGAGTAAAGCCTCAAAAGGATTAGCTGAAGGCCTAAGTATTCAAACTCAGGGTATAGTTTTGAAGAAAATGTTAAAGGTCAAGGAAGCCAAGATAGAATGTGTTATTCACAAGAAATATGATAAATTTGAGGGGTCTTATGATTAAGTTTTTGTTTTTATTTATGGTTTTTTATTATTTTTTTGTCTATTTACTTTAATTTTGTGGTTGGTTCATTGTTGGTTGGCTAAAATCTCACTTTACAATCTAGCTCATGGGGTTGCTTGTATCAAGACTTGTTTTTCTTATATTTTATCATACTTTGTGGTTGTAGGATCCCTATAAAACCTACTTTTTTACCCAATAAAATAAAAATATATTTTATTTACCATTATGTTTAATTATTATTTGTGCAAAATCTTTTAATCCTACCTTTGTTCACGTATCTTCTTATCTATATATCTATTTCCTTAAGGTTCTATATTTTTTCTATTTATTAGTTAATTTTCAATATTATTTTTTATGTTTTTATTTTTTTCATTTTTTTTATTTTGTTTATATTTTTCCATTTTTAATTTTTTTATCTTTTTGATTTTGTTCTCATCAATATATTCATATCTCCTACTATTTTTATTATTCCTAATAATGGTGGGGGGGAGTGGGTAACATGATCAACAACCTTTACTTATACATATGATACAAGATATTGAAGTATCACCACTTGACTCTCCTGGCTAGATTTACAAGATAGTGTTACACCTTATATTATTTTAATATTTTTTATTTACTTTACACAATTATATGTGATGTACTGTTCCAATCATGTTTCATTTATAAAACCTTTTCATAATGTGTTTGTAAGTTTTTTCAAATTTATTGATCTAAAATCTAATATCTCTTCAATTATATATGGCTTGAGCCATCTTATCTTTAATTTTATTATTTTTTTATATTTTTTGTCTTAGATAAATACCTAATCTTTAATTTGAAATTATTTGACCTTAATATGTCTATCATGCCATGATTATTTTCATCTTTTCTCTTGTGTTTAGGTATAAGCCACTAAGAATATTTTTTCATCACATTTTTCCAATCCTAACAATTTATATTGAATGGATTCCTCATTTTATATGAATGTCACTATTATTCTAAAAATTATTAGTATATACTCCATTGATATTAACACTTTCAAACAATATCCTAATTGAACAAGTTGGTATTTATTTAATCTTTTGTATGTGGTATGGTAAGCCCAAGTACTGCTAGTATTTTAGTGTCCCAATCACCAATATTTGTATTACACACTTTTATTAATACATTATCCAATACCTTATTAAATGCATTGATAATCCCATTTTTTTGGTGGAAGGAAGCACTCATGCTATGCTAAATTAGAAAGTGTTTGATTAATTCCACATATGTATTATTAAAAAACTTCTTTCCCTGATCACTTTTTATACTTAGTGGACATCTAAACCATGTAATTATATTCTCATATAGGAAATTTGTGGTAATATTATCCATGAAATAATTTTTGGGTATCAATTTAGATCATCTTGTCAAATATTATATTCTAGTGATAATAAATTTGACATTAGTTTTCTACATTACAGGTTTGATAAGACCAATGAAATCAATGGCTAATTTTACAAATAGGGTTGGTGCTACTACTAGATGGAGTAGAAATTCATCACTTTCATTATGTTTTACCACTCTTTTTCATATGTCATAATTTATAGCATATTTATGTTCATATTTAAAAAGTGTTAGCCACCATAAATGAGAAATAATTATCTTCTTACTAGTAATTTCTCTTGAGTTGTGTGCTTATGCTACCCAATCATGTGTTTCTATTATAAATTTATCTCATTTTTGTAGTAATTATACTCTCCTCAATACTTCATCTCTTTCCTTTTTATATTGATTTTTCAATTAACATAAAAGGTAAAGCCTATATAATTAAGTTTTGTATTCCATTATGCTATATTCTTCAAGAAATTCATCTCTTGAAATGAATTGGGAAACAATTTCCATGTCTTTGGGAATAGCCTCAATGTGAAAAATATGAGATCTAGAGAACTCATCTTCAATTTGGCCTACATCCTCTCCATTAGTAATGCGAAATAAGTAATCAAGTTCACTTTTTTCTCATGTTAGGTTTTAACACAATTTTAAATTCAAATTATTGAAAAAGAATTAACCATTGAAAAATTCTTCCCTATATAATTGGCATATTGATATATTATTTGAGTGATTCATGATTATTAAATAATATGAATGGGTTTAATAATACGTAATTTATAAAATTATACATTACATACACCATGGAAATTACCTCTTTTTCTATGGTAGAATAATTTAGTTCTACCTTTGCCAATTTCTTACCTGAAAAAAAATAGGATGGTCTATGTTACCATGAGGTTATGCTAACATCACTCCTATTTATATCCCAAAATAATATACATGAAAGTGAAATAGGATCTTCCAATCAGGAAACACTAATGTGTATGTATTCATAAATTTTTTCTTTAACTTATCAAAATATTATTGGCACTATCTCAACCATCCCAAATATTGATTATTTTATTATTCTAGTGAATCTTATGTTACTGAACTAATGGCTATATAATTTATAATAAACTAGTGGTGATAATCTATGTATCCTAATATTGTTCTAAATTATTTTTGCATCTTAGGTGGTGGTATATTTATGATAATTGTTGTTTTTAGTAGATATACCATCATTTCCTCCTCATGGATTATATTTCCTAGTAATGAACTAAATGGTGTGGAAAAAATAAATTTATTTGGGTTAAGTGATATGTTATGTTTCCTACATCTTTGAAACATTAACCAAAACACCTAGACATGGTATTTTTCAATTCCATACACTATCCAATCATAGATGTATACTTATTAAAATTCATGGATAAAGTATCTAAATATATTAACCATTATCCTACTAAACATTATTTGAGCATTATTCAATCCAAAAGGCATTACCATATACATAAAATAAACCCATCCGTTTCAATGTTTTTTTTTTAATTTATCTTCAAGAGTTATCTTTACCTAGTGGTATCTATAGAATCCATCAATAAAAAATATATCTCTCTTCCCAAAACACTCTCTAATATTTATTTTGTGAATGGTTTTGGAAAGGGATCGTGCAAACATGCCTTAATAAACTCCCTATAATCAACACACATGTGATTTTAATGATTTATTATTTTGGATAACCATAGATATTATCCATTTGGTGTCATTAAAGAGGGTTATTATTCCACCATCCAAAATTTTATCTAGTTCAATTTTCACTTTGGTTTTAACATTTAGATTTAGTCTATAAGGTATTCAACATAATGGTTTTTTGTATCCTTCTTTAGCTATATTTTCATGGTACCAATTTATTCCTTTATTCCTTTTAAATTAGTGAATGTTAATGGGAATAGGTACTCATATTAACATAGTAATTATAATATCTTTTTGACTTATTCTTCATCCCAATAGTGTTTGACTTTTGAAATTTTAGGGTTTCCTTCTCTAGTTTGTTTTCCTTCCTTATTTTGATAGGTTGATAAAATTATTGTCTCTTATCCTTAATCATATAAATAGGTTGTATTTACCCTTATTTTATTTATATTTTTTATTTTCTCGTCATTTTCATCCACTTTTTATTTTTTTATTTTCTTATAGTGTATTCGATTCTCAACTTCTCTTTTTTGGCCATATTTTTGGCCATATTTTGGTAGTTCTATTATGATTGTGCCAATAATTTCCTAGTCATCCATGTGTTTTAACATTATATATTTTAATTTTAATTTGAAAAACTGGTGTTTTAAATTGTAATATGGGATGAATACATTTTTTTTATTTTTTTGTAATGAATGACAAATTCTAGTATCTAGGTCCCATAAGTTGAAAATCTGATAGAAATCCATTTTAATGTCCTCCCATTTATAAGTCTATCTACACATCTATTGTTGCATACACCAAAATATTAGATATATATTTAGGGTCCAATAAAATAATTTTTACTAAATTCATATGTTAGTTACTCATTTTGTGGTCCATATCTTTTCACAATTCTCAATATGTATCCTTGGGTTCATTATTTCCACATCTCTATATTTCCTTAAAATAGACTTCTACTTTGACAAACCTTATCTTAAGTAACAATAGGAAGGATTTCCATTTCTCAATTATGAATGTTTGGGTATTCCACCACCTTATGAAGGTTATATTCATTGTCTCATCAATTTATTTCATCATTATTTATTCTTATGGAAATACCCTAATCATATGTTATAGGTAGACTTATAAATTTAAGATTCTAGTGAATTTTAGTAATTTTTCATGAGAGGCTCATTCAATAATGTATATCCTTATTTTTTTGGTGTCATATCATTCTTATGGTAATTTCTCCCCAAGATTATAATTTATTCATGTGGCATACTAACCTGACTATTGTTTACAATTATCCATATAACCATGCCTAAATATCATCATCCAGAGTTGTTTTTACTTCCTCATGTTAAATTAATATTTCTTCCTCATCATTGGGTTCATGGTCATCTTCAATTTTTATGATTATATTTATGGTGTATACACTAGAGAGTTCATCAAAATGGCTTCCTTTATCATTTGGCCATAAATCCTCTAACCATGTGATTCTTATACCTATTTATAGTGTAATTTGGACTACCAATCCATTTCCTTCACGTGTATTTCATCTTCTTAAAAATTCAAAATTATATTAAAGTCTATGAATTTTTACAAGTTTTATAAGGCTCGATGACTTGTATCATACATGTGAATAATTTTTAAATCTACTTTTATTTTTATACCCCTTAGGTTTACTTGGGCATAACTTAGTGTTCTTATTTTTTAGTATAATTACCATCATCTATAGCGATGTCATATTTTGTGTGTAGTTATAGTCTACCGAGTGTCTCCTATGTACTATATGGTTATAAGTTTGTATATGATCTAAGGTCCAATAATTTATTATTTACTTCCTAACCATCTATTTTCATATCTAGTAATATTGCTATTTTCTTCCAATTCTTATTTGTTTCAAACATTTTTTATTAAATTTTGTTCTAATTTTTCTCAATTAGTTGTACTTGGTGTTCATTATATTATTTATTCCAATAACTGTATAAATTTTATAATTTATTTAGTAAACTTGTATTATTTGATCAAATTTAGCATTTGTTTTAGGTTTCAAATATCATCCTCATCAAAATAGGCTAATTTGAAATGATCCTTTTTTTTATGATATAATTATTATTTTTTCTCCACTATCCAATCATGTTCATGTATATTAAAGTGTTACATATCACTATTTATTTTTTATTCATAATAAAAATATGTAGCTTTCTATTTTTATCTATTTTTATTATACTTTGAGTGGTTACCATCACTTGGGGTTTTGAATCATCAATGGTAATTTTAAGGGTTTTATTTCATTGACTATCCTTATGTTCCTTTAATTTTTATCAACACTCTCATATTTTTTCATAAGTGGATGTTTGTTTTAGTGGAAATTCTTCTTTATCTATAATATTATTATCTCTTAGATCATAATGTACCTCATTACACTAAACTTTTACATTTTTTCCCTTTGAGACTTTTCTTATATGTTTTACCATTTTTTGGAGAGGTTTATATTAATTTTTTAGTATTCATACCTACATTATATTATAATTATGCCACATTATGGTAATATAAGGAATCATGAGTCTTTATTCATGAAAAAATCCACACTCTATATGTGGTTCCTCTATGCAATTTCTCACAATATGGTCATTATTTACACACTTATAACATGTTAGAGGTGGTCTCTCCTAGATATATCCTTAGTAATAGCCTTGATTTTAGCCTTGGTTATATCCTCTCTCTCACCTTAATATTTTCCTTGCCCTTTGTTATTCCTCCTTTGTATCCTTCTTGGCATCCTCCTCTATACCCACCTTGGTGGTTGTTATAATATTAATGTTAGGTATTTTGTGTTTGAATTTATTATAATGCGGGATGGGTTTGATATTACTAGCTAGGATGTGGTATGTTAGGGTCACTAATTTACAATTGTGCTCATGACATAGGTTGAACTATTGTTTCTTATCTAGGATTACTCTCATGTATGTATATAATTGAATTTTTCACAGGTCATGTATGATTATAATGATTAAAGTATAAAAAATTAGTATAATACAACAATTAATTTATAGGTGGAGCCACTTACATAATTTGACATAATTTTTTGGGGTGTTGATCATATGTTCAAAAAAAATCATTACATTATATCACCATATATTGGTTTTTGAGTGGCAGGATACATCCCCATAGTTGTCTATGATGCTATTATTATTGTTTCTCTTTCTTCAACTCTTAGTAAGGATATTTTATCTATGAGTGCCCATATGCATAAAAAATAGTACACTATATCTTCAAATTTTGTGGGTTATTATTTTTTTTGTTGAGATAAATTCATCACCCTTCATATAAATCTCTTGTTTTAATTTCTAAGATTTTAGATATAACATTTCCACATTAAATTTTAATAATGAGTCTATTTCACATATCTAGGATTGATATTCTAATCATGGTGCCATGTTTCCACAAATGTGTTAAATATTTTTCCTTTCATTTTTTTTAGATATTGTATTAATATCTAAATAAACCACTTAATTTGTTACTTCTCATTTAATGGTTCTTCTAATTTCCTTACTATTGATTTTAATTTTTGATTATTTATCTCTCTTTATTTATCAAATCTCTCATCTTACTAAAACTTTAAATATGGATGTCAGTATATTGTAAGTCTCCTTTAGATTTTTATTGTATGTCTACCCATATACTTGGATGTCTAAAATAATAATTTATGTACCATTTGAGGGAAATATCTGTGAGTGTTTCAACAAAGTCATATAACATTACTTTATCATTAGTGATATTATCACTCCACCAATATGAATCTAACATAAACAAATTTTCCTCAACATATTTAGTATCTTTTTTTAACAATGGAAATTTCATTATATTTTGTGTCATTTTTGTTGTTTTAGGTTGTGTGTGAATACTATTATTACTATTGCTACTAATATTATTCTATTTGATTTATCGATGTAATTATACTTGAAGTAGTGATATTCTTAATTGATTATAATTTTATGTTTTTAAAATATTTTTAATATTTCCTTGATCTCTTATTAAATATCCATGAAAATATTTTCTTCCTAAGACTTTGCTTGATTTCTTAGGAAATCTCTTCTGCATTAAACAATTCTTCACTAAAACTTTTGTAACTATTTGCTACCTCTTATAATGTATATATTTATCTTTGTATACTATATGGATGTTAAAAAAATTTGTGTAGTGGAATTGGGGATGGTTTTTTATCCAAAGGGTTTCATTCCTCACAAGGCCTCTTGTGGTTGGGGTTTTGAGGGGGTATGTCAGTTTGAGTATCATCTTCATAAAATTCTATTTACATCTTATCTTATTTTCCAACATTTTAATTAAATAATCTCTCTTACCTTAATATTACTTCTTCCTAATATTTTTATTGTACTTTTTTGATATTACTACTAACACTCATTTTTGCATCTCTTGCCTTATTAAAGTTGGTATTCCTTCCAACATCTAATTTATCTTATCTATTTTCCCTAAGAATTTATTCTTAAATATTTCCTCTCATACTCCATTAAATTGATAAAATATCTTATATTAGATATAATACAAAATAAATTCTCATATTTTATATTATTTTATTCATCTTCTCTCTTACTACTTTCTAATCATTATCTATTCTAGACCAAACTACTCATCATTGGTTCATCTTTTACACCTAGTGGTTTCAATAGTTTGGGGATTCCCATGTGGATAATTTAATAATATTTTACACATGTCATTAATTATTTTTTATGTGTTTTATATAATATTATTTTTTTATATTCCTTCAAAAATCTTTCTTTTCTCCCTCTAGTAGTACTAATCCTAACTTATCTATTTGTGGTAGAGAGATAACATCTAGGTTTATAATATGAGGATTTTCACTGGTAGAGGCCAAATTAGTTTCAGAATTTATTTTTAATTCTAATTAACATTATCTATTTTATTTATTTATTATACATTTTTCTCCTAAATTTTGACTAATTATCTCATCCTAAATCTCATCCTCATCTTTTTGTTCACCATTTTCTTCTTTCCTAACCTCTTTGATTTTTTATCTTATTAATATATTATTTCTATCTCAATTAATTTATTATTAATATGGTACTTATATTCCTATCCCATATATGTTATTTAACCTCCAACAACCATTTATATTAGATATATTTATGTCACATCTTTTGAGGATCCCCCTTCTTTCTGCTCACCATTCCTTAGGTGTTTGTCCCATATAAGAATTATTTACTTTATCCTATAAATAATATATAAACAAATAGATTTTGGATTAGGATTTTTACCTTATTCAAGATTAATTCTCTTGATTCTTCAAAAAACTCAAATTTATTTGAATCAAAACTTGTCTGACCATAAATAACCCAAAATATTAAGAATGAATTGAGTGCAGTCTCAAACCAATAATTAATAGCTCAAGTCCATAGTGTGTCTAGACATTTGAGTGCCTCATGATGTTTTGAATTCAAATTGATGGATTTATTAATGTGGAACCTAAAACCTTATGTATACTTATATTGTCTTAATATCCAAGGCTAGATCCATTCATTTGGTCTTAGAGTAATTTTTTTTGTATCTCTCCCCACCATTCTTTAATTTTTGTTAACACTTGTTTCTAGAACTTCAATTGATACCTTCATATGGACATTATTTAAATAAATTAGTTATGTAACTACCAACTATTGACATAAAATTTACATCTTTGGTTATAAATGTTTATGTCATTCAAATTAAACTTTAGTTGAAACAAATGTATCATATTGGTTAGTATTATTTATAAGTAATTATCTTATGAATTTATAAAACAAAATAATTATGTATTCTCGTTAATATTAATCCATATATAATATTTACTATTATAACCTCTATTTATTTATATAATTATAATATAAACAATTGTTATAGTTTCTACATATCTCTTTATTTTATACCACCTTACTCTTTACTCTATTTTCACTCTTCAATAAACTATTATAAAGATTATTATGATATTTAACCTCTTTTATTACTTATATTATAACACTTCAACTCTCTTAATTTTATATGTAAAATATTAAAATGCTTCAGCATAAAATATTGATATCTAAATTTATAACTCAATATTCATGTTTGTGTGAGACATGTATTTTATTTATTTAGTTCCACATATTTCACCGTAAGGGTCCAGTTTTTACCACATTACCTAGGTCAATATAAGCCTATGTCATGTCATCATGGATATGTTCTATGATGTTTCAATAAAGCTATATTTTTTTAGTAATTCTATTTTGGCCATAACTATTGAATAATCCTCCCAATAATATATCTCATCAAATATGCCCTTCACACTATATGTTTCTTCTATTATCATTATGTATTAATTATGTGAATTATATGAATAATGGGATATTATAAATAATAATTTTTATTTTTAAACCCTAATAAGGTATAATGAGATCCCTATTATAAAATAGGGTTTGAAGGATTGAAACCCTTAGATAAAAATATCACCTATGAGGAAAATCAAAAATTATGTTTGAAAATCGTATGTAATAAAAAAATGAAACCTTAAGATATAAGGATGAAACCCAAAGGGGAAACCTAGGGGTTTTATATTTTTATAATGAATAATGGGTTCACCAATTTGTTATCTAATTCTAAATTAATTATCTAAATAATATAAAAATACAGAATTACTAGATTGCACAATATATAATAGTCCACATACAAATCTAATTCCAACTTAAAAAATTAGTATTGATTTATTTCAATTTAATATTTATGGAAATAAACTTGAATATAGGGTACTTATCTTTATGAGATTATATTATGGTCTATGGTATGGTACAATAATCAACATATGTTTGGAATGAGCCTATGGTTGCTCAAATTTAGGAAATGAGTACTTTTGTATACTAAAATAAGTATAGTGTTTCATGGATTCCTATGGGAGGGTGGAATTATTTATTAATTAATATAAAAATATGGAATATTTTTGCATGTATATGATAATTTAGATCATTATGTGTGTGTTTTTAAGTGACTCGCATGTATTAATATATATTTGATCCTACAGAGATAGTTTTTTCCTTGTCATTGCTTAAAACCCCTATTTCTAGTTTTGACACTATTTTTTTAATGTAATATTGGTTAGTAGGATGGGTTAAGATAACTCCAATAACTCCCTATTGTTTGGTTGAGTGTTACCTTGATTTGAATACTCTAAAGAGGGATTAAATAACACATAATTTTCCCACCTATCTAAGTCTATATAATTAATGCAATAATAGCATGAAGTGCAATTTTAAATAAGTTTTAAACACTTGAAAACATATGATTTTTATATTTGGAAGTTTTATGGAAGTTCTTATCAATGTGTAGAGTTTTTTAAGTGATAGATATGTGCCTAAGATTTAGGTGATAGATACGAATAAGTTTAGGCTTGATCTATATAAAAAATCTAACTCTTTGGGTAACTCTACATCAACATGTGAAATGTATATACCAAACCATATGAAGGATTTGAAATTGGGGAAATAATCATTAAAGGGAACATAGATAAATATGACACAAGTGGATGGATGTGGAATTATGGATCCATTGGAGGAAGACCATAAATGTATAAAAAGTAATGCATAATGATCTAAGATCAAGAGATAGTCTTAATATGGTAATCATAGGTTCAAATAGAGACTAGGTAAATTTTATGTCAAAAAATGGTAATTTGGGAAGGTTGGATTTTTAGATAAGATAATATTTAAAATAGTGTTATCAAGATTCAATTACATACATGGACTTTAAAAATACCAAGGATTGATCAAAATTGACATTTTCAAATTTATAATACCAAATATGAGTGTCTATAATAATATATAATGGATAACATAAAGGTATTACTTGAGATATACTTAGGTGAACATTTTTTATTACATAGTGTGTATAAATTGGGTTTTATATGGGTACTATAATCACTAGTATAAATAAAAGCAATACATAATGAAAGATGAGTCGAAGATTAGCTACAGTTCAAAGACGGCCTTTAGCCAAGCAAAAATAGAATAATAACTAAAAAATAAAAAGACCACAACCAAAGCCTTAGTTAGAACTAGAAATCTCCTTAGATATAGTGTTATTTTGTGTAGCCTCCTAATCCATCTCCTAACTAGTAACCTTCAATGGTTCTCTATTGATTCCACCCTGAGTGTATTTATAAGGTCCTTAAGTAGAGGTGTGGATGGTATCTTACTAAATTAAGTAGGGGGTCCCTTTAGGTGGAGAGGTGGTCTAGGTAATAGGAGTATCCTCTCAGATCACCACTGATGTAATCATCTTTTATATTGGGGTGTCTTGCATCTTCAACACCATGTCAAAATCATCATTAAGCCTCATCATTTCCACTTTCAAATGATTCCAATCAGTGATAAAATCTAACATGGCCATCCCAACATTTTCAAGCTTCTCCAAAAAAATGTCAATTTCCTTACTATGATGGTCAATTGAGTCCTTCAAGGAGAGGGTTAAGGTGACCTTATGATTGGTTGCCTCCTTGGTAGGGGTGGAGCTATTTTTGAATTTTTTGGTGGAAGATAGGGAAGGGGATAACACATATTTAAGAGGGGTTTTCTCTAGGTTGGTTAAGGGGGTGAAAATAAGTTGGTAGGGGAAGCTTCCTCTTTTCTAGGTGGTACTTGGGAATCAATAAGAAGGTATTTAATGAAGGTTTTTTATCCTTACCTATTTTAGTTACTTCCATGCAAAGTTTGTATAAGGGGACGGGGATCTAATTCCTTATTTTTTAGACTTATCTTTGACAAAGATCACTATGAAATTATGACTTATATGTTATGATTATTTAATTATGTTGTTAAGTTACATCCAAATGATATTTACAAGGATTTATGAAGGATTTTCATGTGTTTGGAACCATGAAAAAGACCTATTATCAATCTTGATTTATTTATTGCTTATGAAATAATGATGCTTAAATTTACTTATGCAATGTATATTTATGTAATTAAATTATGTCTATGAGATATATTGGTTTAAATCATGTTGAATCATTACTTCTAAGATTAGTAAATAGAAACTACTTATGTATTGAATCATATGAAATTACCTACGTGTATTTTGATATTCCATGAATGATTGGATATGATTAATTGATTCAAATTTACTTGTTCAATTAAATTCCATAGCTTTGAGTATTAGGTTAGAGGAATTTGATGTTTTTAGTGTGTAGGAATAGAAAAAGGACCAATGAAAGAAAGAGGCTATGAAAAGTATGGTTATATCAGTAATTAGTTTCAAACCTTCTTAAAACATATGCTAAGTATTTGGTTGCCTAGGTTTCCACCTAATAGACATATCATTTTAGGTAGTCAACCTTTAATCCTGGTTGGTGAAACTTATTATTGACTGACCTGAAGATCTTATAGCCAATGACTAGAATTTCTATATCTAGATTTCCTTAATACTATGATCAAGTGGGAAAAGAGGTAAGTAAGTCCTAGAAGCAATCATAGAATCCTATGGATCCACCATGTAACTTAATTGAACATGGAAAAGAATGTCCCTTAATGAGACATGGGTTATGAAGCAGCTAGTGGTTGGTTGATTCTCAGACATCCATATGTAAGAGGCAAACTCCTTTAGTTTAAGACTTTTTTCCATATTATAAATAAAGTTAGACTTAACATAAGAGGATAATCAATATATAGGAATAGTCAGTTAGGAGAGTCAAGTCTAGATAACTAGAGGATAGTGCCCAAATGGTCTGAAGGTTGATAGGTGGGCTTATTAACAACTTATGTTTTTTTAATCATTTGTAATGTAATGATTATATTCTATGTTTATTATTCTTTGATTTAGGGGAATAAGACAACTTGGTTTTTTCTATCTATTTTATTATTTTCCCATGCTTATACATTGGTGATCATGTAGTGCTTGCCCATTTGAGGGCCTTGGAGAGATTTTTCCTCCTTATTTTGATAGAAATGATTTTGGTTATTTGTTTATTCTATGTTTTAAAGGAGAATAAGACCACTTGGTTTATTATACATATATTATTATCTTACCATTATTGTGTACTAGCTACCATGTAGTTATTTGACCAATTAAGGGCCTTATAGAGGCTATGTTCCTCACTTGACTTGGATGTTTAACCTTCTTTCTTGAAGTGTATAAATGTTGTTATGGCATAGTGTAGTGGTTGTCTATGAGTAGCATATTCATGGTGGAATAATGTCAAACCCTTTTATGTTGGCCATGGTAGTATAATGTTTGACCCTCTTTTGAATGTCATGGTGTAATTTTATAATCCCTTTCATGATGAGACATGATAGTAGACTAATTTACCCTCCCATGGCTATTGTATCAAATAAATGGAGTGAGTTATCCCCTTACTACTCTAACAAATGGTAGGCCTTATTTATGTAGTGAAAGATTGCATTCTACTTTTATCATTTAACAACTTATCTTCACTTTAATGATCATTTAAATTTTATTTGAATGATATTTGGCACTATAAGTCTCATTGGTTAAGAATTGGGAATAAGACTATAGGTGGTGCATGGTCTCTCCCTATGTTAGAATAACCTTGCTTAGATATCCAACCTACCTTTGCTAAATTATATAAACATGCTCAAAGTTGGGAGTTTTAAGCTTGGGAGTGTCTCAAGAGGTATCTTAATGATGATAAAAGTTTTGGTGATGAGCCTTCCTTCTTATTTCTAGTAAATTATTCAAAGTGGTGAGGAGCATAGTTGAATACTAACTACTCCTCCATTATTTAACTAGGCCTAGAGATGTGCCTCTTTCTATGTAAATAATTGGATAAAATTTGATTTATTATCAATGCTTTAGTTGTCAGCCTACTTATAATAAAATTCTAGAAAAAAGAGTTTGGATAATATTATAAATATGGATTAAAATATTTGTTTTTTATTTACTAAAACTAAATTGAGCTATATCTATTATGAATATTTGTATTATAGGACCTTAGGAAGGATCCAATACATATAAAATATTCGTTAGCCTTTTGGGATCTTTTAATTAAATTGACAAATTGATTTCCTTGCTTAAGCCTTTATTTTCATTGGCTTATTTATAGGCATTATGTATCATTTTATGATCAAAAAGTGTTTTGATTCAATTAATTGAGCTTGGTAATAATAATATAGATATATTGTTTAAATATTAATGGTGATTTTATTTGGGGTAAAAAGATGCCTTTTGAAAATCCTCTTTGGTCTTAGCAGTTGAGTAACCTACCTACTATAAACCTTCCCTCGAATGAGACTATCTAATAATTGGAAAATAATTTTGATAGAATATTAGCTCTATTATTATAATTCCATCAAGGCATGAAGCCTTTAGGTTTTACTTAGGTCACTCTTGTTAAGGCTTAATGATTTAAGAAGGTCTTATAGACCTATCCCTTGATGTTGAGTTTTTACTTGTTAAGTAAATCTCTTATTTTTATCTCAACTTTAATGGAATGAATTTTGCCTTAAGATTGACCATTAAAATAATTTAGTTGATCCTTTAGAATTGTCCTTGGTATGAGTATATCCTTTTTAACTTTCAAGATTTCTATGAAAATTTGAGTCTGTCAAATTGTCTACATATTTGGCTAAACTAATGAGAATATTAATTTAGCATTGAATGAGTATTTCGCCTAGGCACTTTCTTGTTTGATCACTCATATTATGATGGATTTGTTTAAAAAATAACTTTTGAGGAAAGAAGACTCTATCTGGATTAAGCAGTCGACAATAACTTGTGTAGGTATTTCTTTTATCTTAGTTGATTATTAACTCTTTGAGTCATCTATAAGTTTTATTTTTACTTGAGCCTTAATTTATTTTTTTTATTACATTAGGTTTTACCCTCATTTTAGACAACCATTTCTCATGTTTCCTTGAGAAACATTTTGAATTATCCTAATGGCACTTTTTCAGAGAAGTGAATACCTTTTCTAGACCCTAAAATCAACAACAATTAATGCAAGAATTTGGTTAATTAATTTAGCCTTTAGTCAAGCTACCTTATGCAGTGATTTATCTTAGCCAATGTTTTCTTGGGATTCTCTTCATGAATTTTTTCCTTAGATAAATAATTATTTTGGAATTTACATAGTCATTTGGACAAGTTACCTTATGCAACATTTGCCATAATTGCTTGACAAGTTCTCTATATAGATTTTCTTGTGCAGTGCTTGTCTTATCCATTCCTCAAGTTCCTTTACATAGTGCCTTGAGTTATAGGATTTTTATTTGAAAATATTTGCGGTCTTTTTCCTTATCCAATTTATCTCTTTATCCTTTTGTTTCATTTTTTCCTTAGTCAATTTCATGACTTTTAATAGATGGTTTGGAAGAAGCCACATGTCACCATCTCACTAACCTAGGATTAATGTCAACATGGTCTAATGTAAAATAAATCATAGGTTAACAAGCAAGTGATATTTGGCCATGTAGCATCATCCCCACCACTCATGATCCTAGATAGGTTCATATAGAGTGAAAATCCTCTAGGCTATCAATCAAGTGAGATGTTGCCATATGACATCATCATAGTGACATGAAACCCCAAAGATGATCATATAGGAAGCCTACCTCTAAGATAGTAGGTGAGTGGGATGTTTCTACATGACATCATCTTAGTAACCCATGATCCTAGAGATGATCATATAACAAGCCTAACTCTAGGCCAAGGGTAAGTGGGATGTTTCCATGTGGCATCATTGCGATGACCCATGATCCTAGAGTTGACCATAAAAATAGATTGCCTTTGATAGGATAAGCTAGAAATAATTTGTCATGTGGCATCATCTTGATGATTTGTAGTCTTATCAAAGTTTATGTTTAGGGAAAAGACTCTGGGCTAATGGGCTAGTGGGATGTTTTCATATGGCATCATCTTGATGGTATGTAGTCTTGAGGTTACAAGTGCAATGCAAAATCATATCAGAGCAATAAGTGGTAGGACATTGCATGGAAATAAAGGTCCCTAGATTGACATAAAAATCTTCAAAGATACCACATGGATGATAACTATGTTAGCTTTGAACTAGGTTTAAATTTATGGTCATCTAAAAAACTTATGCATAGCTATCTTTAGGCATGATCTTATGGATAATTTTGAGTGTTGGCTAAATAAATTAGGACTATGTCCATTGTATTTATAGTGTGATTTGATTAGGTCTATTATTAGCAGAAATATTCTCCTTGAAATTATTTATGTTTGGAATAGATTTATTTTTATATTCATGTTCATAGGTTCTTTGTGGGTTTATTTTTGTGTCATGTCTATTGTTTTTAAGATAATAAAAATGGGCATGAAATTTTTTACTTCCTTTATATGATATATTATTATAAACTCATTTGAGAAGTATTTCAACTACCAATAAGATCTCATTATGAACTAAAAGAGAGGATATGTATTGAGAGTAGGTCATACTTGAAATACATTTATAATGTTTTTCAAAGATAACTATAATGCTTAATGGAACCAAATCTCTAGTTAAGGACCTTAGTTACATATATATATGATAAGCATCATGTATTAGTGATATATTCAAGAGTAATACCCTAAGCCAAGGTAGAATAGTTATGCTAGATTAGAATTATTATAGTGGAATAAATATATAAATCCTTTGTAAGACCACATTGAATGGAAAATACACTGATCAATTTTTAGAAATAATTCTCTAAATTCACAAGGGGATCACAAAAATATAATGAATGTGTTATTCTAGATTTATCAAAGTACCTATGTGACTTATAGTTTCAATATGTTAAATCAATATACCTAAAAGGTTAGAGAGGTTTCTTATAATTGGAATACTCTAATACCTTGTACAATTGATCCTTGTGTTGAGTGTCTAGTGTTAAGTAGTATAAATCTCTATCAAGGCTATAAATGGGTAGATAGAATTATACTAGAATAAGGAATAATGCATTAGGCCCATAAAGATTTAAGGCATAGTGTATATTATTAGAAGAGGATAAAAAAGTGGGTCCATAACCCACAATTCTTAGGATTAAAATGTAATCTATAATCTATTTTATTTATCTCAGAAACTTGGTTTTAAAAGGAAGTGTCAAGGTGACTACATGTCCAATCATAGATCAAGAAAGAAAATATAGGAAAAAATAGGTGTTTTAAGAGGTGGATTCTACATAACGTAAAGGACTTACCCAAAGGAAAAAAATTGTAATAAAAGATTTGGATAATCAATAATAAGAGATAAATTGATTAAAAATAACAAATTTTTGGATTCCCCAGCTATGGTCTATGTGGGGTTTATTTTATCCATCTTGACTCCACCTAAAACCAATTCTCATGATGTGCTCAAAGCCAAGGGAATATTAATGTGTCATGTCAACTCAAGGTAAGTATATGTTTACTCTATCCATTTTATTTAGTGCATGGTTGGATTATTAATGTGTATGATATATTTCATTAATGTCATATCACATTTTTGTTACTATTTACTTAATTTTTATTTTTACTATATTACATCCCTCACCTATTTCTATGGACCCTAAACATAACTCTTTTTTATCTCATAGTTATATGGTTTTTCTAGTATTAAATTCTGCCATTGTCTATAAATAGAGGTTACATGTGTAATAAATTTTTGTTATACCCATCATAACCATTAATTAAAATATATATTATTTACTACTTTAAAAATATGACTGCTAGCCTACATCATATAGACATGTTGTAGATTGTTAGTTTTATGTTTAAATATAAAATGACATTATATATTTTACCTATTTATGGTATTGTATATGTAGATACCCATTTCTAGGCCCAATACAAACTCCCGTGCTAATAGGTGATCCCATCTTATACCCATGGTCTAAGGAGTTATAAAATAATTATAGATCATGTGGAATATAGAAGGTTGATCTTGAAGTGGAATGATGTCATGACTGTATGTTGAGTGATAAAATTTGAAAAATAATTGGATAAGGATCAGTACATCTTTCTTGTTCCCATTACACAAGTTGAATACAAACATAAAAAATATGGAAATTTAAGGATATAAGTAGACATTCATCATTTGGAGGAGTCACAACAAATCACCGAAAGGTGTTTAAACATCCTTAATAAATATTTTACTCAACTATCAAGGAGGAAGGATAAGAAAATTAGTGATTCCATGATGTTTGAAAATAAATAAATTATCATATGTTTTTATAATGATCTTCTCTTTCCCTATTTTTGGAAGACTCTAAATTTAGCTAAGTTTCTCCTGATAAATATACATCAATGGACCATGCTCAGGTGTTAGGTGATTGGTGGATTCTACCAAGTCCTAATACCAATAAGAGGAAAGTTGGTGCCCAAAAATAAAATGGAAGTTAACTCATAAATATATGATCAATTTATGTGGCCTCATATAGGTGTCGGAAGATATATGCATAGGGTGTCGATCTAGTGTGAAGGACGTGGTAAGTTATAATATTAGACATGTCTATAGATAAATAAAACTAGATCTCATAAGTATGCAAGCCTAAATATTTAGGATGACAACACACTAATTTAAAGGCACTCAAGGGTGGAAAGTAACTTAATCTATAATTTAACATGAAAATGTGTGCATAGGACTGATAGTGATCACCATTTGTAATAAATATATCGTGAATCACAAAATAACTACATCCATTAATATTTCTCATTATTTAGGGGAATAATACATTTTATAAACAATATAATTTCTACTTGGCATAAATAAGGCATAGAATTTCATCTAATAAAAAGAGGAATTCAAATTAGGAAAGTGAAAAAAAGCCTTTTTAGTAAGAACTAGTGTGAGGGGCCTTGGCAACCCATGGTATTTTTTAGACCATGTTTTCTTAGACTATATTTTTACCTTTTTTTTTCTAACACTTGCATGTGCCTAAAAATGGAAATATTTACAAAAGGGAGACTATTGGCTTTGTTTTATTTTTATTTCATGGATACCTTAATGAAATTGAGTGTGAAGTATATTAATATTGGATATGGGTAATCTAGCTATTTATTGCCATCATATGTGATGTTTCAAAATACACATTTTTTGTTCATGATTTACATGCATCTATTCAAAACTAATACTATATGTGCACATATTATCACACAATATAAAAGTGGGAGCAGTGTTATGTTCCTCAAGTGAGCATTTCTCACTTTAGGGAGTGACACTACATCATGCTCCAACATTTTATTAGTCATAATGTTTGTGTTTGACCATTATCTTGAAATATGGCCAGCAATCTATGTCAATAATATATTATAAATCATATAATAGACTATATGCGCTTCTATTGAAAAAATGTTAAAAATTGTGGGCTAAGGTGAGAATTTCATAACAATGATAAGGGTCTTATTTAAAGATGTGTATGATTAGGTTGAGACATAATTTAGACAAGAATGTTATTTATCTCCCTCCTTTGTGTTGGTAGTTGAGGCTATACATTACCTGGTTAGAGACAATGTTTAGGCCTTTGGTTAAAGATCTTACCTTACCTAATTATGATCATTTCTTATATGTTTTTTTTTTAGATGACACATGTTTAATCTTGTTGAGAAGGGTAACATTGAGTATCTATAGAAGAAACTTTAGATTAATTATTTTACCTCAAAATCTATGATTTTGATATAAAATTTTCATATATTAACATGGAAAGAAATTCCTTCCATATAAATTCATCTTATTAGGTTCATATAACTATAATATTTATGATATTCCTTATATTAATATGATTATAGTAGGTTATAAAGTGTTGACTCTTGAATGCATAATTTTATAATAAAATGTCATAAATAATTCATTATTTTCTAATTCCATATTAAATATAGTATTGTAAGACAATATCTTTTATTTTCTTGTGTGAATGATCAATTAAATGTGTACAATTTATTTATTAATAATAATAGGTTCTTGGATTAATTCTCATAACCTAATAATAAAATGTATACCCTCCCCAAAAATAATTAGCATAGCAAATGTAATATCGTAATGATTCTCTCTTTACACTCTTAAATATATAATTTTAGATTTGTTATTTTAGGATGTCATAGAGTATTTTAATTTGACAAACATTAACAAATTATTTTTATTTGTTCAATATTTTGATGGTAAAGATGGATTTTTTGACAATATTTTTTCCCTCCTCTTAACTCATTATAGTTGTATGTCTCCACATACTTAATACATGATATATAAATGAAATGAAATAAAATAATTTTTATTAGGTTAATAAGACTTACCATTTTATAGGACCATTGTTTTTTATAACTATTTTAAATGCTTGCTAATGCATTATTTGAGGAACACATTTTTCATTAAAAAACCATTCCTTCTATTAATTTGAGTAAATGTCACTCTTAGTTTTTTTTTCTTCAAATAACTCATACATGGCATCTACTCTCAATATTTTCATGTAATTAACTCAAATTTTATATTAGGTTGGCCATTCTAAGATGAAGTATTTTTTACCTCTATTATTTGTGTGGTGTATAATGAACATATCATTTACTCCCATTCTTCCTTAGGGGTCACCCGTGTAACTATCTTACATTTAAATTTGTGGGAACTAGTTTGTATCCAAAGTATGATGATATTCTCTCTCCATTTGATTTTAATCTCTTTATATTCTTTCTTGTAATGTTCATAGGTTGGGTTAAATTTTGTAAGATAATGTTATTGTTTCCTACTTATTTTATTTCCTCACATGACTATTCCAAACTTTTCATTCATGTAGTTTTTTAGTTTATTAATATTTTTACATTCATTTATTTCAATTTCCCATCTACTCATATATTACATGTGATGTTTTCTACTCTGTAACTCTTATTCCTTTGTTATTTTTGGCCAGTTGTCATTTTCCATTTCTATATTTTTTCAAGTAATATAATAACATGACCATAGATATTACCTCAAAATTAAAAGTGTGTGTTTTGATAGGAGTATTTAATAGGGAAATTTAGAGGCCTTGATTTTAAAGTTGTTTGTAATTAAGTTTTTTTAGATCCTTTTTATTTTCCTCTATTTCGAAGATAAAATGTTTTTGAATCATATCTCACACCCATATAAGATATTTTGTTAAAGGTACAATAAATGAGAGGGGGGTAAATCATTGATCCTAGATATTTAAATTACAATTTCAGCCCTTTCAAACTATTAAATAATTAATATATATCAACTTAATCAAGAAACATTAATAAGAGAGATCATTCATTCAATGCATACACAAGATAAAACACATAAGACATAATTCCTATAGGAAACCCTCATGAGTAAAACCCACTCTCAAGTCTGTAACACATAGAATATTGTCCTATAATAAATTAAAAACAATATATTTATCAACTCCTTTAGACCATCAAATCTTGATCATATCCTCATGACCAAAGATATTTAGTGAAAGACCTATTTCACAAGGAGTAATTGCCCCTAAGAAAGATCAAGTCCTTTAGACCCTCCTTGAAGTGAACACCTCCACCTTAGAATTTATGTCTTCAACACCTGATGATGGATATTTTTTTTCTAACCTCTACACAAACACTCTCTCTATCTCAAACATACCTCTCATATAGGCATGTCACAATCTCTCTCCTATTTCACTCAAATTGTCCTCATATGCACATGTAGACCACTTTACATATATTCAAATTGTAATAACACTATTTGGACATAAAAAAATATGACCTATAGGTCATACACATAGTCATAAATCTTCTCTAATCATTAAATCATCAAATTTTCACTCTACCTCTCCTTTGTTCCATAACTCTCATATCCACTTTTCACAAGTCTCTCTCACAAGTCTTACACAAGCCTAGAAACCATCACCTTTAGTTTAAATATTTATAGAGAATTAATGAATTATAAATTTCATAATATTTTATTTTTTGCCCACAATGAATGACTTCACCCTTAAGTCATCTTACATGGGTCACACTTAAGCACAACACACTTTCAAATAGGCCTAAGTCACTTTTAGGTCCTATAGAGACCCATTCATCTCTTTGACACGTCTCTAATAAAAAAAGAATATAGGAACACTTTAAAAAATCATGTAAAATTCTAAATGATCTACAGGTTCTCCTTAAGTTCCAAAACCCATCGTAGTACCCTTTACATTAAGTGTAAATAGCTCAAACATTTCTCTATACACACAGTCATTATGAGTGAAAATGTAGTTGACTTGAAAACTTTTTTTCATACTATATATGATTGATCAAACCTTAATAATTCACAAAAATCATACTTATAGAGTATAAAACACTCCCTAGTAACTAGTTCATTAATAGATATGAAAACAACATCAAAATAATCTCAATTACCCTTCTTGGGTTACTTGTAGAACATGCACAAACACAAAGTCAACTTTGGAGCTTAATATATATATATATATCTTTATATACAATTAGATCTTAAAATCCATATTTCCAAAGGTGACTTGGAGTCCTACACCATTTTTCATTTTACACCATGAGCAAATTCATCCTTGATCAAAAGGTATAGTCCAAAAACCACAAACTAGTTTTTCCCTAGTTAAATTCAAATATTCAAAAGCAAACGGTCACATTTAAACTTTGAAAAATATGATTGCATCTCATGTCCTCTCATATTTAGATCAATATAACACCATATATATTTTCCAAAATTTAACTCATAGGTGACAATGCTTAAACATTAAACATTTAATAATTGACCTCATCTCGTGTACTTTGGCAACTTTGACCTCATGTGATCCATTGATCTCCTATACATAGCTCAGTCTTTAGAAAAACCAAAAATATATCACTTTGATCTCTTAAATTTAATATGCACCATTAATCTCTATATATATTATCACCCACTCACCTTTTATCCTTGGAAGAAGCTCAATCTTTATCTTTACTCAGTGTTAAACATAGAACACTTGGCACTATCTCACTACTACCTGACATCTTAGAGAAAACATGCATCATCAATCTCTTCAAGATTTTATTGAACATTACCTTATGAAAAATTGAATATGGGGACCATTTCAATCTATCTAACTAGCTAACTTTGAAACTCAATACCTTCTTCTGTGCTTAGATACATGATCTAAAAATTAGATCATGTGATCACCTTTAAAAATAAAATATAAACATATAAAAAAATAATCTTGAAACCTTCACATGAGTGAGATATATCACCATTAAAATTCCTTCTCAAAAAAAAATTCCATAGAGCCAACTATGTCAAAAAATACCTGGGAGGCCAACTTCGCACTTGCATAACTTTTGTTGTGCTTTAATGCATGACCTAAAATTTAACAAAAATCAACTAGGATTAAAACTAAACAAATCCACATGATCATATTATTTTTAAATGTCCACATGTGTGATATATTACTGCAAATTTGGCTATGGAAAAACATTATCAAAATACCTAAGAACCCTTATTTTCACCCACATATCTTTGACTGCGCTTAGGAATATGACCTAAGATTTAGTGTATAGTAACTAGGGACTATTGTGATCAAAACCATATGAACAAATCCCATTGACTCATCTACACATGGAAATGGTGATGTTTGGAAATTTCCTACTTAGATTTTATTCCACTAAAGCCAAACTCTCTAGATGAAATCTATGGACTACCTGATGAAATCCACTCATGCACAAAAGATTTCCAATCATCCTTGACCATTTATAAGACCCATTACACATGATAAAATCACCATACTCATCCCTAAACATCTCTAATCAATCTAAAACTAAATATCAACCAAGCTTCCTTTAAGCACATAAAGACAAACACATTACACACTTTGTTATTGTCACTTATACTATCAAGGCACTTCACCCACTCACATAGACACCTCTATGAAATCATCATGAAATTATTGACAATTATCCAATAATACCCTCCTTTGTCATTGATTTCAACACCCATCATAAAATAATATATAGCTCACCTTCCTTCTCTTTATTCATGTAATTTCACTATAGGAACTTTCTCCCCCTTTAACACAATGACAAAGTGTGCACCAACTAATCTTGAGGACTTAAAAATACTACTAGCTATAGAAAACCGTCTTAGAAATATAGTAAAAACTCCCCCTTCCCTTAACCCAACTTCTTCTTACCTTGACAACTTCCTCTTGCTCTATGCCAACACTCTATTCAACCAAGCACTACAACACAAGAAGAAAGAACACACAAAAATAATAAAATTTTATGGAACTCACCTATAAAACATCTAAGAAGGACTCCCCATAATATCTCTAAGACATTTCACCTCTTGAGCATCTTCAGATCTCAATACATCATAAAGAACCACTATATAAGCTTACAAGCCTTCTTTCTCAAGAAACCATAAGAAACATCAACATAAATTAATGACACTCACCAAAGAGGAAACATACTCTAAACCAACATAATAACTCACCTCGAAATACTTATGCCTTTCTCTTTTAGATAAATTAATAAAAACATCAAATCTTCAAATTAGGCCTGTCTAGACTTCTTATAGCCCTACCTAGAATTTGTAAAGACCACAAATTTTAGTAGACAAATCTTCAAGAATTAAAACTTCCTATATAGATCATACTCATTTCCCCCCTCAAGCACACCAATTTTAATCACCTATCTCATCTTATGAAACATACTTCCTTCAAAAACCTACTAGCTAATTAGGTTTTTATCTTGACAAAAACAATAATAAATTGAAAACCATAAACCTTCAGATCTTTGTGAATATTTATTTGACAACCTATTTAGGCTATTCAACCTATTAAGTATCCTCTAACTTCAACTCAGAAGTCAAACCACTTTTATATCAAGTCCCAAAACCCTATATTCTCAAAACAAATAGAGTCAACAAACCTCATTCTAGGTAATACCCACCTCTAAAACTCCCATTCTAATATTGCAGATACTACATACACAATAACACTTGCTTCTCTTCTAAAATAAGTATCTTAAGAAGAATAGATAGAGACCTCATCTACACCACAATTTCCTAAAATAAAGTGAAGCTAGGAGTGGCTCACATCTCTTCAGTAACCACTAGAATCCTTTTGTATCTATAAGTCATATTGTCCTTCTTATTCTTTTTAGGATTAAGATAAATAACGTTTCCCTCTACTACAACATTCTCCTTATATTCTATGATATAATTGATAACACATGGAGATAACATAGATTAATGACATACATTTTCAACTGAAGAATCATCCTTGAAGTTTGGAACCTCATTACTAGGCAGTGGCAACTAATGTTTTTTGCAAGAAACTTTCTCAATAATAGTAAGATTATCACTTGGATCAATACACACCTAAAAACTAGCATCAACTAGTACCTTGGTCTTCTCCTTGAGTTTGGTCTCTTCATTCTCAACATGAGTGGATAATGAAATCCCTTGGCATTATTTAACTTCTATAGCATTCTCCACCATACCAAATATATTAATTAGACCTATATTCTCATCATGACTCATACTTACCACCTTTGGTTTCCATGTATTAACTTATCATCTATCTTTCACTCTAAGATCCTAATAAAACATATTCTATCTTGAAGGCCCTTCCTTGAAAAATATAGTAATTAACCTCTCTATTCATAGTGGTAGACAATAATAATCCTTGATGGAAACTCAACTTGTCTTATCTTATTTATCTACTATCATGATAATTGAAAAAAACTAATCTTTTTAAAGAAGACTTACCTTGCCTTACTTTATTTAGATATGGGTTAGAAAAGTGTCATTCATTAAGATAGTTGAAGCACTTAACCTTGGTTACACCTTTTTAGTGATGACCCTCATCATAGTCCCATGGAAACTCATTCCTAACAGGTCTCTTACATTCTCTATCCCTATGACAAAATTGATTACATGTGTAATAGTAACCATTAATACTTGCATACCTCATGACATTTAGTTATCTGATCTAATATGTCTTCATTCTACTAGCACCTTATTTCCTTGTCTAATGAATTTTTTTCAAGGTTAGATTGTCCTTTTTCTCATTAGTCTTCATCTTTTCTTGAGTTTTAGTCTCTAGTTCTTCTTTGTATCTAAGACTAGTCTTATCACTTGCATGTTTTTGATCATTCAAAATATTTTCTAGATAGCTTGAGATCTTTTTAAATCTCAAAAATGACATTACCTTACTAGATGTCTTCTCTAACTCATATCTCAATGACTCATTTTTAATTACATACCTTGAATACTCATCTTATTTAGCTTTTAGGCTTGTAGACAAGAATTCTAATTGACAACTGAGATGCTTGACTATATATTTATGCTTCTTGGTGTCTTCATTTATTATTGTATCATACACATTGAATTGTTATTCATAGTCTTTGAGTTTATATATCATCTTCTTATTTATCTTCTTCTCAATCTTTAGTTCTTCAAGAGCATTCATCAATTCAATCTCATAGTCCACCTCATCTTCATCATCATCTAAACAACTCCAAGTAGACTCCTTTTGATGTCATCAACTACCTTCCTTAGCCATTCATAGATATTTATCTTCAATTGGACCATCATCTTCATGACCATCTTCTGAGTCACTAAATTCACTCTCATCTGATGAGTTACAGTCTTCTTTGGCGTAGAGATTCTTCTTGTCCTTGAAGTACTTCTTCTTGTTATCAAATAGTTTGAATCCCTTATTACTTTTATCAGACCTAAAATATCTCTTACTATCATCATGACCTTGATCGTGCTATTCATCATCATCCTTATTATACTTATGAGGGAATTGTTATCAAAATGTCCTATTTCACCACAATTGAATTATTTGAGTAGTTTACCTTTATACTTTCTTAAAATTGTTCTCAATTTCCTTGAAATTAAATAAATTAGTTCATTCTCATCTATATCATAAATTTCATCCTCTTTGGATTTATTACCTTGGAACTTGTTCTTTATCTTCATTTCAGTCTTGAAAGCTAATTCTTTCTTTGGTTTTATATCATCATTCTTCCTCATCTCATAGGCAGTAAGAATGTTATGCAGTTCATCCAACTTCAACTGAGTAAGATCATGACTTTCTTACATAACAAATAATTTAAGATCAAACTTGAGGGATAAGGACCTTAATATCTTTTTAACTATATTAAGTTATTCAAGGTTTTCTCTAATACCTCTGATGATGTTCACAATCTCATAAACTCTCTATAAAAAGGATGCCGTAGAATCTTCTTCATTCATATTGAGACTTTTAAATTGTCTTTTATGAGTCTATAACTTATCAATATTGACCTTTGAATATCCTTCATAAATGGTCTATATTTTTCCCCATTATATTACCTTGGTGTATTCAATATCTAAAAGACCACAAGTAATATCATTCAATACCTTGTAATTATTCTCAAACAACTTCTTATATGTAACACTAGATATAAAACTAGTAGGATCAACATAACCATTCACAATAGATTTCCATACATCAAACCCTAGGGACATAATTTATTTCCTCATACTAGCACTCTAAAATACATAATTGGATTTATTGAACATTGGTGACTTCTTAATAAAGAAACCTGCTTGATGACTACCCATATTGTACCTTAGATCATCTTCAACCTATCAATCCTTTAGCAAAGGACCAACTCTAATACCAATTATTAGAGGTACAATCACTGAGAGAGGGGGTGAATTAGTGAGCCTATATATTTTAATTACAATTGTATCCCTTTCAAACTATTAAACAATTGGAATATATCAACTTGATCAAGAAAATTTAACAAGAGAGCTCATTCATTTAATGCATACATAAGATCAAACACATAACACATAGTTCCTTTGGGAAACCTTCATTGGGAATAAAACCCACTCTCAAGTCTAAAACACACGGACTATTGTCCCATAAGAAATTACAGATATGATAATGATAAAATCCTTTAGATAAAACCTTGATCATATCCTCCTGACCAAATATATTTAGTGAAACACCTATTTCATAAGGAGCAACTACCCTTAAGGAAGATAAAGCCCTTTAGACCCTCATTGAAGTGAACACCTCCACCTTAGAACTGATGTTTTCAACACTTGATGATGGATCTCTATTTTCTAACCTCTACACAAAAACTCTATCTATCTCAAATAGGCCTCTCACATAGGCATGCCACAATCTCTCTCCTTCTTCACTCAAACTATCCTCATATGCACACTCATAACTCTTTGCATATCCTCAAACTACAAGATCACTATTTGGACATCATAAACATAACCTATAATTCATACACACAATCATCAATCCTCTCTATAGTTTAATTCATCAACTTAGCACTCTAGCTCTCCTTCGCTCCATAACTATCACATCCACTTTTCACAAGTCTTCTACAAGACTAGAAGACATCACATTTGGTTTCAATATATATAGATAATTCATGAATTATCAATTTCATAATATTTTCTTTATAATCCACAATACATGCCTTCACCCTTAAAGCATCTTACATAGATCACACTTTTAAATAGGCCTAAGTGACTTTTAGGTCCTATGGAGACCCATTCATCTCTTTGACACTTATCTAAGAAAAAAAGAACATAGGAAAATTTTAAAAAAGCATGGACCCATTCCACATGATCTATAGGCTATTCTTAAGTACCAAAAACCATCACAGTACCCTCTAACTCAAATACTTCTTTGTACACATAGTCATTACGAATGAAAACATAGTCAAGTTTAGAACCTTTGTTCATAATATATGTTATTGATTAAACCTTCATAATTCACAAAAATCATCCTTATGGATCCTAAAACACTCCCCAATAACTATTTTATCAATAGATATTAAAACAACGTCAAAATGATGTTAATTACCCTTCTTGGGTTACTTATAAGACATGCCTGAACACATAGTCAACTTTAGAGATCAATATATTTTATTGTATATACAATTATATATTTAAATCCATTATTATAGATGAAAATTGGAGTCCTCTACCACTTTTATTTTCAAACCATGAGCAAATTCATCCTTGATAAAAAGATATGGTCCAAAAACCACACACTGGTTTTTCCCTTGTAAAATTTAAATATTCAAAACCAAATAGTCATAGTTAAAATTCAAAGACTATGATCACATCTCATGTATTATTATATTTAGATAAATATTTCACCATAAATATTATCTTAACTTTAATGCATATGTGTTAATGCTCAAATGTTAAACATCTGATAGTTAACCTCATCTTGTGCACTTTACTAACTTTGACCTCATACACTCCATCGATATCCTATACATAGCTCAGTATTTAACAAAGATAAATAGATGTAACTTTGACCTATTGAATTTAAAATGCACCATTTATATCTATTTTTATGATCACCTACTCACCATTAATCCTTGGAAGAAACTTGATATTTATTTTTACTAGATGTTAAACATAGAAAACTTGGTACCATCTCATTGCTTCTTGACATCTTAGAGAAAAAATGCATTAGCAATCTCTTCAAGTATTTTTAGAACATTACCTCATGAAAAATTGAATATGGGGACTATTTCAATTTGTTTGAGTATCTAAATTTAAACCTTAATAACTTCTTCTATGCTTAGAGGCATGATCTAAAAGTTGGACCATTTGATCACCTTGCAAAAGAAAAGCCAACCTTATATAAAAATGATATTGGAACCTTCACATGAGTGACATATATTTCCATTAAAATTCCTTCTCAAAATTTTCTACCATAGAGCCAACTATGTCAAAAACTACCTAGGAGGCCAACTTTGCACTTGCATAACTTTTATTATGCTTCAGTGCATGAACTAAAATTTAGCACAAATCAACTAGGCCCAAAAATAAATAAACCCATATGATAATATTTTTTTGAAACATCCACATGTGTGATATATTCCATAATTAAAATTATTATTCAATTCTTTTTACCACATTGTAAATTTGGCTTAGTATGGGAAAACACTATCAAAATTCTTGGGAACCCAACTTTGTACCCACATATATTTGATTGTGCTTAGGATCATGACCTAATATTTAGAACATAATAACTAGGTACTAATATTATCACAACCATATTACCAACTCCCTCTGACTCATCCACATGTGACAATGGTGATGCCAGTAAACTACCTACTTAGATTTTCTACACCTAAACCCAAACTGTCTAGATGAAAAATATGAACTACCTAATGAAATCCACTCATGAAAAAAAGATCTCCAATCATCATTTAAATTTTTTAGGACCACTTATGCATGATAAAATCACCATAATCATCTATAAACATCTCTCATCAAGCAAAAACAAAATCTCAACCAAGCTTCCTTTAAGCACACTAGGACAAGCACATTACACACTTTGTCATTGTCACTTATACTATCAAGGCACTTCATCCACTCACTTGGACACCTATATGACATGATCATGAAATTATTTATCATTTTACGACATAATTGGGGTAACAATTAATCTAAATAAGACCCTAATGGTCTTCCAATACCACAAGTATACAAAACTATGCTTATTTTATAGTGTGTATAAAGCTTTTCATTCACCTTGTATTTTTTTCATTCTACATGTGTCATAATTGATTTTGTTATGAAATTATAGGTGAAGATACTTATATTAATATATGACATAAATCAATTTTCTCTTGAATTTGAAGTTGAAATGTTCATTTTTTTCATTTTATACAAAACTAATATCTTAGTTTTATCGATGTTAAATGCCTCCCTACCTCTTTACAGAAATGCTCTAGAGCCTAAAGGTGATCTTGAAATACTTATATTACTTTATTTATTATATTATATCATCAACATATAAGATAAGTTTCACTAATTTTATGGACAAATTAACTCCTTATTCCATATAATTTTCTATCCATTATTTTAATTTGTTGTTATATAACTTGAACTAGGTGAGAGACAAAATAAAGCTATATAATGCCCCTATTATAATAATATAACTAAAAAAATTTGTGAATGATCATTGTAAATTTTATTTTAAACTTTTAAATTTTGTGAATTTTCTCTTTGAAACTAAAATACAAGTGCATATGTAATGGCATATGCCCCCATAGTATGTGCCAATAATTAATTTATTTAACATTTTACAACTTTGAAATTATGATTATGATAAATAACTAAATTTTGATTTTTTAAAAATGTCTCATCTCATGCATGAAAATCCCACTGAAATTCCCCCTTTTGAGGTCAGGGAATTTATATTGAAAAGATACTCATCTCAAATTAAATTTAAATTTAAACATGCATATTAAATATATTATCATAGAATATTATAGTATATTAAAAAAAAGTTATCATAGTAAGATTTGAATTTGAATGGAACTTAATATACAAAGCATAAATAATGTATTAATTAATCTCAAGAATTAATGTATAGTGTCTTAAATTGTTATGTTATGAATGCTTGATATGAATCATGGAACTAATAAAACTCATCAAGATCAATAAGCACACATACACAATAAGCATAAATATGTTGGAAGAACAATGACTAAGAGGGGGGTGGATTATTATTAAAAAAAACTTTCAATAACTTAGGGATCTAGAAATACATTAAAAACCAATCACATGAGCATCAAACAAGATAACATATCACATATGTGGGAAACACTCATGTGGAATTAAAGCCACTAAAATAATTATTAGACAAACTATCCTATAAAAAAATTGAATTTAGTTTAGTACCAACCCATTATGGAGAACCAACCCCAAATTTATCAAGTACCCACTTGACTTTAACAAGCACTCACTTGTTAGGAGGCTACAACCCCCTATGACTAAGAACCAACTCAATCAAAAGACACTTTTTCAATCAAAAACCTATAAGGAAGATCAAAATCCATATTAAACAATCACCAACTTAGACAAGACCAATTATATAAGTACAAAACTACAAGGAAGCTTCAACTCCCTCTTTGACCAAGTAATAACTCGGCCAATCACACTTCTTTATTTTACTCTTCCACTCAGATCTCTATTTGATCTATCTAAACTTTATCCATTGTAATAAAATAATAAAACATATATGATTAAAATTTTATATCATCTAAATATACAATCAACACATGATGATCACTCCTTCAGCTCTACTCCACTTGATCTCTTTTAAAACTACCTCTAGGCTTCTTCTCTCAACTAGCCCTTTTCAAGACTGAATATGTCATATGACCTTTATAGCCAACTATAGAATACTATATGATATTAATTAAATTATTATTTTATATCTCCTAAGGGTTTAAAACATGTTACCCAATCTCCTTAGTCTTATTGATTTATCAATCTAATCACTTACACTGTATATTACCAAATATGCCTAAAATGCCTTGCTTATATACAAGACTCTTACTCACACACCTCCTACTCTGAAACACAAACTCACCACATTTTTTTATTATAAAATATGTCTTAAAACACATTATAAATATCAATTAATCATAATTAGTCAAACACAACACTCCATAAGCCTTATTTCTCCTTTAGGTCTCATGGAGACCTAACTGCATTATGCCTTCTTATCAACACCTTACCATTTGATCCCTTGGAAAACATTACATACATATAAATGTCTATAAACTTTAATATAACATAAATATATATATATATATATATATATATATATATATTACAACATCTTTTAATCTCCATAAAACTTTTTAGGTCCAACCCCTTCATGAAACCCCTCAATATTACATAGTCCTATTAGTCCTCTATACACTAAAAAGTCTACCTTTCAATACTGAAGCTCAAACATAATTAAAAAACTCAAAAATGATCAAAAAATACATACATACATACATACATACATACATACATACATATATATATATATATATATATATATATATAGTATGCATGACCTTAGGTTAATTACCAAACACATTATACACTTTGACTTAGATCTTAAGGCTTTAATATCAACTCATCAAAACACTCACTTAGAACTTCCAAAATACTCAAGACATGGTCATGACACATTTGACCTCCAATACCTATATGAGAACTTTAAAATAATCTTCATCCATTTAAAATATTATATAACATCCTAAATCACAAAAATCATAAGGTATAATATCAAAATATTGGTCTTTTAAACCAACCTCATGAACTTATATCTCACAGACCAAACTGAACCAGCCAAGCCATTTTAGCTTCAACATTTTCATCTCTTTTCCTAACTAAAAAGATTATTAAAAAAATTAACATGAAACTCAAGTCATAAAAAACATCTTCATGCACTTTTATTCATCATTCTACCATGAAATAACACTCCAATTCATCTTCTCATCTCTCCTGGGTTTTGTACTATTTGCTTCATTAGGCTTATTAACAACTCACCTACTTGGATCACCAAATTTTAACACCTAAATCCTAGAAAATATCCATAACCCATCATGGAAATTAAATATGGGTCTCTAAATTATTCCTCCATTCAATTAGATACTTTGACCAAGTCAAATTTTGACTACTACAACAAATTATTTACAAGTAAGCTCTTTCTTATAGGGTCTTCTCACTCACTTTATAACTCAATACCACTTAGAGGTCACTAAAAGATTCCAATACAATATAAAATAGGTTTATTAAGCATTTAAATCCATTCTAATCTTATTTTAACAAGATATTTCACATTAGGTCCTTATTGGGGTTTTAGGGAGGTTTAACAAAAGTTTTGGTGTTAACAATTATTCATAAAGGACTACCCCTTAAATCCAAAAACAATGCCTATAGATCTTATCTATGACCCTTCACCATCTCTCCTTAACATATTAGGTTCTCATGAAAATTTTATACATGCCAATGAACACCTAAAAGTCCTTAGGTTTACATACCTTTATTATGTGCACTTGAGAGACCTCAAAACTACTTTACATGCCTTTTACTACAAACCATAACCTCATACTTCATGATTACTCATAAAACAAATTGAATTACCTTTATCCATTCTCTCCTTCAAAAATTTACCTTGAAATATTATTCTTTTGCCTCATTAGGCTTGGCAGAGCCAAAGAATTGTCTATGTATAGACCAAGACTGAAGGACCTACCTTCAAAGACTCACTTTGAAACACTTATAAGTGCATCCAAACCTTGTTATCATGCTCACATAACCTTCACAACCTCTCACATGCTTTATTTCACCCACCTCATCATTCCACTAGCTCATGCCTTCACCATGCCATGACTAGGCTCAAGCTTCTAATGCACTTGACACCTTGACCTATACCTTAATGTAACCTTAAGTCATTATTTGACTTCAAATTGTTTATTACGTTCAAATTCTCTCTTCCTTTCAAATTCATCTTGACACATGAAACTCTTCATGTCATGATTAAGCCATACTATGCACATACATTCCTCTACACATACCTCTTCATATCATGACATCTATGACTTATACAAACCTCTTCATACACTATGCTTCCTATGTAGACATTAGTTTTATTCAAACATTCTTCCATGGCATGTACCTTCCATGTTTACAACATTCATGACAATTCTAATCCATGAAACACTCTCTCTTTCATGAATGACCTTACTCATGACACTCTTATGACCACATTCTTCTCTTCTTATGAGGACACTCTTCTCTCTTATGGCAACACTCTTTTATCTCATGCACCTACTATTTCATGTACCTTGACATATCATATACTACCATCTATCCTTAGTTACATTTGACATCAATCTTCACAAGATGTTTATTGATATCACACATAATCACTATTGACATGACACACCTTTGACATCATTTGAAATCAACCTTGACATCAATCTTGACCACTAATCATATTTAACAACATCATGCTACCAACTAATAACACACTCTCAATAGGCTCTTCATTGGACTCACTAATCAACACTCTCTTTATGTCACTACCAAGCTCAATAACTTGACCAAATAGACCTTTGACATCAATGATCATTATACTTTACATTATGCACCCTTTTGACATCACTAAAAATAACATGCCAAAAAATTCCCCCTTTGTCATTGATGAAAAACACACTATAATCTAAAATCACCTCAAAATGGTGCTTTTCCCATCTACTCAATTCCCCCTTTTGACATTAATGATAAGGGGTCTTCCACAAACTACCCTCTAATCCTTGGACCTAAACTTTAATAAACAACATAATGATATGCTGACAAAAACTCACCTTAGGCTCATACTAGTTGTTGTAGATAAATTTTGGAACACTTGAACTATACCTAAATAAATCATGCTTCTTATCACTATTTTAAAACATCACAACATATATCTACAAAGATCCCCCTAAATCCACACCCTCTTATTGATTCATAATATGTAAACATTCTCAAAAACATTTCTAAATAGGTTACTTCTCCCCATTCTGAACTTTCTTCTAGAACTTAGCTATTTTCTCAAGCTAGTATTTTCTCAAATGATTCCCTCTTTGATATTAAATACAAGGAGACACCTTATCCTTGATATGACTAATATAGATCAAAATCTTGATCACTCACTAGGATACCCCAATTCTAACACCATCTCAATAATTAAGGACTCCCCCTTTGTCTTCACAACTTATGCTCAACACTTGAGTCATCAAGACTCTCAAACCATCCTAAAATTTATTCAAGCATTTTTATACCAATACCAATTCTCAACACAAATAAATATATCAACTATTAGAAACATAGAATAACTCTATGTTTAACTCTCATATACCAATCAACTACACAATCTTTCATCACACTTCCAATTCTATCAACAACATCTAACTTATCTCTATGACCATATTGATATTGCAGACCAATCTATATTCCATATGTCTCTAGACATAATCATATACTCAGACTTACATTCCATACCATGACTCCTCATGAATTGATCTCTAGAATAAATTCTCATACTAACCAAAACTCCTTTTAGCTTGTCATATACATATAAGCTACAAATAAAACAACTCATATGTTATAACATAGACAACCTAGAATCCTCTCAAGATGATTTTTTTTAATTTCAACCTCATGCTTCTATTAATAAAAGAGTATCTCCATGAAGCCTAATGAAGTCACCCCTTTTCATAGGGATTTCAAAACATCATGGACTCAAGAGATTACCAGATATCCAAACCACTCTTCATAGCCATATTGTAATAATAAGACTAATAGTCCCTCCTAAGAATCCACTTAGGCTTGATTGAAGCATTCAATTCATCCACCTTGTCATCCTTTTTCTTCTCTTAGATTGCCTTGTTAATATATGTAGATAATGAGTTTTATTTACATTCCTTCAATTATGATCCTCTCTCTACCTTAGAAAATAATCCATCTAAACTTTTGGGATCAATATGATCCATCCTAACTTTCTTTAGCTTCAATACCAATGTTTTACCCTTCTTATGCACTATAGGAGCTCCATATACCTTGTTAAGTATTGAGGGCATTATAACTCTATTAGGTCATAATCTTGTAATGTGTCCCATATTATGAAAATTATAAAAAAAAAACATTACTATGCATACCTATTGACTGATCACTCCTCCCATGGTCTCGTGATAACTCATCCCTTGAGACCATTTTACAATCACTCACTTTATGACTAAAGCTATGACAAGAAAAACAAAAACCATTGAAATAATTGGAATACATCATTACATTGGGTTGTCTAATTGGTTTCTTTATGTTGACTTTTATGTTGGTACTCTTGACTTGTTGATGATTAATTTGAGTCTTAGATTTGAGAGTTCTTGCATAGGTCTTTGAGGTCTGACTCTCCTTGTTCTCCTTTTGGTCTTTTTTGAACTCAATACTTGGCTTGTCATGTGGAGACTTTTGACTACTAAAAATATCACCAAGAAATTTAATAATATTTTAAAATTTATGATGTGTCTTTAGCTTGACTATTTCCTAATCTAATTCTACCTTCAAGGACTCCATTTTTATTCCAAACTTGGTGCATTCCTCCTCCTTAGTCTTAAGACTTGTAGAAATAATTTCAATCTAATTTTATATATATTTGATGATCTCCTCATGTTCATTGATGTTTTTACTTAGTCTTTCTTAAAATATATTGCTTTGATACTCATAACTCTTAACTAATGATCTTAGTTTTTGATTTTTCCTTTTTTGAAAATTCAACTCTAGAGAACGCACCAATTCTACCTCAAGGTTCACTTCAGCCTCTTCTTCATCTAAATATTCATCATCCATAAGAATTATCCATTTTAAACATCCCTCATTATCTATTTCTATAGCCATGAATATGGTTTCATTATTATCATGATCATTATTGTCATCATCACTATCAGATGTACTTGTGTCACTTACATTTTATTGGCTATTATCTTCTTTGGTATATAAACTTATATTATTCTTGAATGACCCTTTATTGCCTTCATACTTCCTCAAATCCTTTTTTATCTTATCAGGATTATAGATATTCTTATCATCACCATGATGTTTTTCATGTTCTTCATCATCATTAGTCTTATCCTTGTTAGGACATTTAGAGGCAAAGTGACCAATCTTATAATAGTTAAATAATTTGAAAGGCAACTTGCCTTTATACTTACCTAATCCTTTTCTTAATTTTATAGAAAAAATGGCTTATATATTGTCATCATTAATGTATATCTCAACATAATCCCTGACCTTCTTATCTTATGATTTTTTGTTAGCTTTGAATGCAACTTCCTTCTTAAAAGGTCTTCCATCACTTGTTCTCATTTCATAGGTAGTCAAGATGTCATGAAGCTCATCCATCTATAGTATGTTAATATCTTTTATCTCTTCTATGGTATACACCTTTGAATCAAACTTAGATGCGAGGGATTTTAGTACCTTTTGAACTATAGTTGATTTTTCCAACTTCTCTCCTAGACCTTTGATGATATTTATTGCTTCATCCATTGTTAACAGATAAGATGTAATGTTTTCATCCTCTTTCATTCTTGATATTTCAAACTACCTTTGGTGGGTTTATAAGTTTACCAATTTGACTTTAATTTCTCCTTCATATATGGTCTATAACTTTCCCAAATCCCTTTGGTTTTATCACAATGCATTATTTTTACAAATTCTACCTCTAAAAGGCCATATAGGATGGTATTCATTGACTTAGAGTTGTTTTCATTTCGCTTCATGCCTGCTACATCAAATGGTGGTGTAGAAGGTAGAGTGAATCCATTAACAACATTTTTTCATATGACATAACCCAAGGACATTAGATAGGTATTAATTTTAATTCTTGAAAATTCATAGTTAGTCCCATTGAGTAGAGGATCCTTATTGGTTGAGAAACCTCCTTGTATATGCTGACTAGACATGCTTGTGCTTCAAGGATCTCCTTCAAGCCATTAGGCTTGCTTCAAAGGAACAAAATATGATACTAATTATTTGAATCATAATCATTAAGAGGGGGTTTGAATCAATTTTTTTAAAAAAAATAAATCAATTAACCTTAATCATTCAAAGTAACTTAGTGATCTAACAATACATTAAGAACCAATCATATGATCATCAAATAAGATAACACATCACATATGTTAGAAACCCTCATGGGGAATAAAACCCACTAAAAATATATTGGACAAACTATCCTATAAGACAATTTATCAAATTTAGTTGAGTACCAACCCAACATGGATCACCAACCCCAAATTTATTAAGCACCCCACTTGACTTTAACAAGCACCCACTTGCTAAGAGGTCACAACCCCCTACGATTAAGCACCAACTCAGTCAAAAGATACTTATAAAAGAACTAACCTAAAAGGCATGACCAACTCTCTCTTTACTAAGCACCAACTTAGTTATGACCAATTCTACAAGAACAAACCTATGAGGAAGCTTTAACTTCCTCTTTGACCAAGCACCAACTCAGCCAATCACATTTATTTTTTATGCTCTTTCACTCATCTCTCTATCTTCTCTATATAATATTTATACATGATCATACATTAAGAAAACATATCTAATAAAAATATGATATCCTCTCAATAGACAATAAATATATGATGATCACTCCTTAAACTCTACTCCACTTGATCTCTCTTAAAACTACCTCTAGGCTTCTTCACTCAACTATCCCTCTTCAAGATTGAATAGGTCATATGGCCATGATATTAAACTACATAACACCTATATTATCTTCATGAAATGATTATATTCTCTCTCTTTAGGTTTTAAAACATGTTACCCAACCTCCTTAGGCTTATTAATTTATCAATCCATTCTCTCACACTCTACATTACCAAATAGACCTAAAATGCCTTGCTTATTTGTAAGACTCTTAATCACACACCTCTTGGTTGGCCGCACACACTCACCACATTTTTTTTATTATAAAATATGTCTTAAAACATTTTAAAGACATTAATAAATCATAATTATTTTTCCATAACACCTCATAATCCTTATTCCTTATTTAGGTCTCATGGAGACCTAATTACATTAGGCCTTCTTATCAAAATATTACCATTTGATCCCTTGGAAAAAATTTCATATCCATAAATGGCTCAAACATTTCAAAAAAAATATAAATTAATATTATCAAACATCCTTTGATATCCATAACACCTTTTAGGTCTAACCCCTTCATGAAACCCCTTAATAGTACTTAGTCCTATTAGGCTTCTGTATACCAAAAGTTTGCCTTTCAATATTAAAGTTGAAACACACTTAAGCCACTAAAAATGATATAAAATAATAAATATACATAATATAAATTACCTTAGGATTAAAAAATACATTAGACACTTTCACTCATATCTTAAGGCTTCAAGATCAACTCATCAAAACACTCACTCAAAACTGCTAGAATACTCAAAACACAATGACACAACATTTGACCTCAAATATCTATATAATAAATTTAAAATACTATTTATGAATTAAAAATATTAAATAACATCTTCATAACATACTAAAACACAAAACTCATAAAGTCTAATAGCAAAATATTGGTCTTTTAGAATAATATCATGACCTTATATCTCACAAACCAAACTGAACCAAACAAGCCATTTTGGTTTAGCATTTTCATCACTTTTCCTAATCGTAAATATTATTAAAATAATTAAAATTACATAAAATTATATAATAACATATCCATGCACTTGGTTTCATCATTCTACCATGAAAACACACTCAAATTCATCTTCTCATCTCCACCTAGGTTTTGTACTTTTTGATTCATTATGCCTATTAGCGACTGTTCCACTTATATCACCAAATTTGTAAAATTAAAGCCCATAAATTATACATAAACCATCATGGAACTAAAATATGGGTATATAACTTCTTCCTCCATTAAATTAGCTAATTTGGCCAAGTCAACTTTTGACTAGTATAACAAATTATTCACAAACAAGCCCTTTTCTATAGGGTTTTCTCACTCACCTGACAACTCAATACCACCTAGAGGTGCCTAAGACATTCCAATATAAGATATATATATATATATATATATATATATATATATATATATATATATATATATATATATATATATATATATTGATAATTTAAATCCATTATTATCTGATTTAAACAATATATTTCATATTAGGTCCTTAATAGGGTTTCAAGGAGGTTTAACATAGGTTTTGTTGTTAATTATTGTTCATAAAGGACTACTCCTTAAATCCAAAACCAATACATATAGATATTAGATAGGAACATTCCACATCTCTCCATAACATATTAGGTTATCATGAAAAATGTTACACATGCCAACAAACACCTGAAAGTCCTTCTCAAGTTTGCATACCTTTATTTTGTGTACTCAAGAGACCTCAAAACCACCTTCCATGCCTTTTCCTACAAAACATAACCTCATAAATAATGATTAATATTGATAAAACTTGACTTAAATTTATCCATTCTCTCCATCACACATTCACCCTAAAATTTGATCCTCATACCTCATTAGGCTAGGCATGGCTAAAGAATGGTCTAGGTATAGACCAAGACTAAAGGACCTACCTTTAAAGACTCACTTTGAAACACTTTTGAGTGAAACCAAAACTTATTATAATGATCACACAACCTTCACAACCTCTCACATAATTAATTTCACCCACCTCATCATTCCACTAAATCATACCTTCATGACACCATGACTAGGCTTTCAATACACTTGACACATTGACCTATACCTTCATGAAACCATAAGACATTAGTTTCCTTAAAATTATCTCTTGCCTTTAAATTATCTCTTGCCTTAAAATTCATCTTATCATATGAAACTCTTCATGTCATGATTATTCCATACTATGCACATACATTCCTCTACACTTACCTATTCATATAATGACATTAATGACTTGTATAGACCTCTTCATACACTATGTTTCTTATGTAGACATTATTTTTATTCAAACACTTTTACATGATATGTACCTTCTATGCTCACAACATTCATGATAATTCTCATCCATACAACACTCTCTCTTTCATGAATGACCTTACTTATGACCACATTCTTCTCTTCTTATTATGACACTCTTATCTCTTATGGAAACACTCATGGAAACACTCTTTTATCTCATGCACCTACTCTTTAATGTACCTTGACATATCATATTCTTCCATCTATCCTTAGTTACCTTTGACATCAATCTTCATAAGATGATTCTTGATATCACACGCAATCACTCTTGGCATGATTCACCTTTGGCATCCTTTGACGTCAAACTTGACATCAATATTAACCACTAATCACCTTTGAAAACATCATCCTACCAATTGAAAACACACTATCAATAGGCTACTCATATCAACAATACTCACTCATTGATCAACACTCTCTTTATTCCACTACCATGCTCAAGCACTTGACCAAACAAACCTTTAGCACCAATGATTATTATTCCTTTACATTATGAAACATTTTGAAATCAATGACAAAAAAATTCTAACAAAATGATAGAAAACAAAAATAGATGAGCTAGGGACCAAAAGTAATGACATGTTAAAATTTCCTAAAGAACTGCATAGACATGAAAAATGTTTTAAACAAGGGAAATGTTCAAATGGCTCACACACGTATGGCCAAGGTAAAAAACAAATACATGTTCCACAAGAAACATAAAATATATCATAAATATGCATAAATAAAAGCCTCTCACATAAGGGATAAGTGCCAATACAATAGAAAATAAAAGTTGTAATCTACTATGCACAAGTAAACAAAATCAATGGAACATATAATTAGAAAATTATGGAGTCAATGTTGTGCATAATCCATGTGATCATATATTATCAAATAACATGTTCATGTACACTATGTAATATATAAATTTTATCAATACATTTGTAATTAATATTAAATCTCAATATTATAGGGGTTATGAAATGATAACATCAATGAATAAGATGCCCCAACTTAGCAAAGCCAACGGGTAGAGGAATTTCCAACATATTAATATTTATAAATGATTGTATGTCCTACATAATACCTCACATATACCCATGAAATCCATATGTGGTATAGAAATAATATGTTATCTACTAATCATGAGATAAATGACATATTGTAAAGATGTAAACTAGATTACTAATCATGTTTAAGACATGATTTTGGATATTTTGAAAATATTTTAATTTTTTTTAAATTTTTATAATATATATATATATATATATATATATATATATATATATATATATATATATATATATTAATATGGAAAAAAATAATAGATATTGGAATGAAACCAATGTGTTAAAACTATCCAAAAGGAAACAAATATAGAGAGTACACATAAGTTTAAATGAAAGGGATGTACTAATAATGATTTGGTTGGCCATATATAATGAACTTACACTTAAATACTAAGAATTAACATTATTATAAATATGTATAAGACTTAAAAATGTATGAAAATAGTTGATTTCACATTCTCATTCTTTCAAATGCACACTTATCAAAATATGTCAAATGTATGAATAATAAAGCTCAAAAATAAAGAGATTTTGTATGAAAAACTTGAAATTACATATTGATACTGAGTAAGTTTTTTCAAATTTGAAAGAAATAATGATCTATGTTTTATAAATGTATATTATCCATTAAAAAAAATGAAGGACAAGATCAACCAACTTGAACAGTAGTATTAAATGTTTCTATTAGGTTCTTGTCAATTTTGTCTTGAAAGCAAAATGATAGAATTTTGAAAAAAAATGTGCAATAAAATAAATAAATTCCATTATTAGTGAGATTGAATATTTTTTTTAAACTTACCATATCCAAAAATATAAAATAGAAGGTCTAAGAGGATAATAAGTCAATGAAATTCAAGTCCATGGAAGAATGGATCAAACTATTGCAAATTAAAATAAATGTAAAAAGATATAAAAAATCAAAAACAATGTACTATCATATTTTTAATATTTTGAATCACTAGAATTTTTTTAAAAATAAATAATTAGTCATGTATAAGCTATCTAATTATTCCATCAAAATGGAATCAAATCAATCAGTCATGAGTGGTAAACATCTCACCTTATTTGAGTGAAAAGTGTTAGAGGTGCCAATATTAAAATCAAAACATGTATCGTTTTTAATAATAAGTCTACCTAAATGAATATCCATGTGATCTTAAGTTGGATAAATGTATCTATAATATGTTACAAGTGTGTGTGTTGTTTTCAAAGGAGATACCTTTTTTTATAAGCTTGATTTTTCTTTGTTTGATTTTGAATCTTTTGTACCTTTGTATTAGAAACCTTTTGATTATATTCCAAGTTGATAAATGTGTTTTTATTTTTCATAGATGTATCATTAAACTATGGTGGTAGATGGGGAGGAGGAGGTAATATGGAATGTATAGGATGTTCATACTTGATCCCTAAAGTTGTAATAACTTGATTGAAATAAATATAATTCAAATAAATATGAACTATATAAGTAATAACATAATTATTTTGAAACCATGGGTATCCCAATATCATATCAAAAATTACATTTTGAGTTAAAACAAAAAAATAAGTAGATAGTATAATAGGGCCCACTTCAAGAAATAATATAATATGTCCCAAAGTGGTTTTTTACTTACCATTGAAATAATTAACACTTTTAGTAGTTTCTTATATATCACTTTATGTGTAGCCTAATTAATCAAGGTAATTATACATGCATTTTTTCTTAGTCCATTATCAAATATCATAATATTAATATATTGTTGATCAATATGAGATCCTATACACAAATCTTAGAAATCAAAATCATCATCAACTATTTCTCAAACATCAAAAGTGACCATAGGATGTGGTGTATGATTTGGAGTAATTGTATCAATAATACCATCCAAAGGATGATCATATGATGAAAAAATTTGATAAATATTATAAGTACGATGCACATTTTAAGTATCCTTGTTGGTATCATGATTAGAAAATGGATCACTAAAATATTTAACTCAACATTTTCATTTTGTTGAGGCCTTGATTCCTATATGGGAGTGTCTAACTATATTGCATTGTTTTTAATAAGATCTTGAATGGGATACTTGAGCTTATAAACATTCAACTATTATCAAAGATTAAACTATGGAACTATATAGTTATAAATTAGGATATGCGTTAGGATAAGGAAATTGGAGGATAAAAATTAAAAATACATCTACTTATATATATATATATATATATATATATATATATATATATATATATATATATATATATATATATATATAATTTGTGTGTCATATGATACTCCCAAAGAGGATTAAAAACCTCTAATAACATAAGTATCTAGAATCAAAAGTCAAACCTTTCCTATCATAATATAATTAATCTTCTCATTAAAAGTGAAATTTTTGAGGATTAATTTGGTATGTATCATGGTGGCATGGTAGCCATTATACTATGATATAATTATATTTTAGAGGCTTATCAATAATTCATACAATAATGGAGTTTTTCTTCCAAATGAGAGTTATCAGACATTTATCAGAGTTGTCATACATTGACTTATCCACTTGGTTATGGCATCTAAAAAATAACTAAAGTGAAGCATTAGGATGATAATTGAAGAATTTAATTTCATATTTTTTGCTGAAATATTATCAATATTCACTTAAAATTTCCCATGTGATAGTTCAAAATTTATCCACTCATATGGCATGAATCTCACCATTGTCCTTACTGAATTAAGTTGCTCTAATTATTCAAATAATGGAGTTCATATTGGAGGATATTTAAATTATTTAAAATAAGTCATTTTAGCACAATCAAGTTCAAAATCAAAATAAATTTGGTATATGTGGTGCCTCTTGTTCATGTTTATATGTAAAGTCATTACATTTGAACTACTACATCCAATGCCTAACACAGTTGAAAAATGATATTTGTGTCTTTAACCCTATAAATAATTATTGATAAATAAGGATAAAATTTTTATTATTTATTTACCTCTATCATTTATTTATTTATATCATTAAACATAAATCATATCAACGATAATTTATGAGCATATAGGGAAATTATGCCCACGTAAAATTAATTATTTCTAAGCAAGTGCCATTGATAGGATAAACCTATTTCATGTACTACTAAAGTGTCATGTATCAATATATTATCACATGCTTTAATTTATCTTTCACATAAAATAAATTATATCAAAAGGATGAGTTTTTTTCGTGTATTTATGGGTCCATAGGAAGAGTGAGCATATAGAGAGGTTTGATATATCGGTCTAGTTAAATATATATAAATGGAAACCTATTTGAGTAATAAAGAACAAATCCATCCCCCTTGATATAAAAATCTATTCAATAAAAATAATAGTTGGCACAACACTAACCAAGAAGGACACCTAGTTATAATGGTCCAAATGAGCTAAGAATACTCTCATCTTCAATGAATTTTGGTTCAACATTTGTGATGGAGACACACAACTAACTAAACTAATAGTAAAAATAGAATTACAAGCCTAGAAGAATAAAAAATAAAAAGAATCAGAATCAATTTATGTAGAAAATTTGCATTAATTAAAATAGTGAATAAAACCATGGAATCACTAAATATTTTAAATTACTTGTATGATTCCCATTTATAATTGGAATACATACAATTGTAACTAAAATTGTTTAGCCTTGAGTTCAACAATGTTGATGTAATGAGGCTAGATCCATAAATCTATGTAATTAATCATGATGTTAAATATATTATAAAAAAAAAATTATAAATGATTGGCTGAATAAAATATCTTATTCTCACATATTCAACCTATTTAAAGACCTTTCAAGTAAACAATCAATTGAAGACTCTCACTTTTGATCAACTAGTTGAAAAAGAAAAGGCCTTTAGAAGAAAGACTAAAACAACATGTGAGAGTATTTTATATGATTGGAAAAATATAAATTCTTATAGTAAGGATTATTACTCCAAAAATGAAGAAAATTATAAATGAAAAAGAAGAAATAAAGGATGAGGAGGCAAAAATGGTCAACATCATGAAAATCAAAATGACGAACAAAAATTATTTTTCAAACTATGTGGTAGAAAATGGAATCATGAGACTCGTGAATGAAAAAAATCATGGGATAAGATCAAGATATATTAAAAACATAAGGAATAAAATAAATAATATAATAAAATCTTGGAACCATACTTGACTCAATTGATAAGTGTATTTGTGTTTTCCATTTTAGATGAAGTTAATAATACCTTGATAAATTCATCTTGGGATGATACTTAGGTACTAGATACTAGTGCCACATACATGAATTTTATAATGTAATTATTGAATTAGTCTCATGAATAAATATGTGGTCTAGTATGTTTGGTAAATAGAAAAAAATTACTACCTAAAGGAAAAGGGACAATTTGACTTGAGTCACTAGAGCTTCTTGATTTTACTCTCCATAATGTCATATACCTTCCTCAACTAAAAATGAAACTTTTTTTCCTTGGTTTTCATCAAAAAACAAGACAAATAATTTATTATAGATTATGAAAAGGTAAAAATTAAAATAAAATGTGATAATTTGGTTGTCTTGACTAGATTTGAGGAAGGAAAGTTGTTGAAACTTAGAGGTGGGACTTCAATGTCAAAAAAGTTTGTTAACTTCATTGGATGAATGTTATTAAGAATCTTTTAGAATGATATATTTATTAATACAAACCACAAAAAAATTCAAACAATTTAAAATAATGGTGTTGTGGGTTTACCAACTCTACCCAAAAATATTAAAAAATGTGAAGCATTCATCTTGGCTAAATATGAAAGACAACCATTTCAAAAATCAAACTAAAAATATGAAAGGAAGTTGAAATTTATTAAATTTGATTTTTGATATCTACTAATTATTTTAGTTGGTGGTCATAAATACTTCATGTTATTCATGATCATTATAGCAGAGTGACCTAGATTTGTTTTATAAACTAAGAATTATAAGTTTTAAAACATTTTAAAAGGTTTTGAACTATATTTGAAAAATAAGAACAAGCCCATATTGGGCAACTAAAGAATGATAAAGGTGATGAATTCACATTAAAGGTGTTTAAGTCTTATCTCAATAAAAATGGTATCAAACATCATCTCATAGTCCCTTATAGTCAACAAAATGGAGTAATTTAAAGCATAAACAAAATTATGAGGAACATGGTATTAGCCAAATTTGGCTACCATAGGTGAGTATAATTAAATACTTTTTATTTATCCATGTTTAACTTTGTTTAATAGCCTTGAAGGTGTTTGTCTTATTCATATCTTATCTTGTAATGGCAAGGTATGATGTTATCCTAATAATATTATAAGTCTTCTAGGGTGGCATACCTAAAATTTGGGGTCATGGTGAAAAAATTTCATAACCATGTTCATAATATGAACTTTAATAGGTAGTTTAGTATAGTTTAAGGTAATTTTGGATAAATTAAGGTAATTGATCATTTTGGTCCTATGCTAGTTTAGCCTTTCCAGGTTAGTCCAAGGGTGTAAAAGGTAAAAGAGGCCTTAACAGGTCATGGACACATGTAAAATATAATATTTACAAGTTATTTGGTTTGTAAAATCAAGTGTTTTCTTACTCATTTTATAATGTGCAAAGAAGGAATAATGTAAGAGATGGTAGGTAAATAGTTTTAATATGTTATTTTCATGTTTATCCATCATATTTAGGTCATATCCATGCTCAATAGTGAGTTATAGGTCAAAAATTGGTAGAAAACTCATCCATTCTTTCATTGATCTATTTAGAAGCAGAAGAGGGAAGATTTATTAACAATGGTTCATGAAGGAGGATGCATCTAAAGACTAGTGGTAGTACATGGTTTAGGGGTTCCATATTACCTCTCAATCCATAACATTTTTTTGAAATAATATCCCTTATTCTTTATGAAAAATCATTAAGAAGATTGGCTTCCCTTAAACCCTGTTAAAACCCTATAAGCTTGGTTTTACTTGTCCAAATGCATTGGAAAGTTATATAATTAAAATGGTAATTTGGGTGAGTCATATCAGGTATTGAAAATCCTTATAAATCATCTTCCATCTACACTTATCATGTGAGAGTAGTTAAAAGACAATAAACATTCATTTTGATCAAGTTGTAGGTTGGAGGCAATAGAGTTTTGATGAGTTCAAGGTGGAAATTGGTTTCTTATAATTATAAGAGGTCTTTATAATCTTATTAAAGCATCATCCAAGTGTGGAAATAGTACTCAATCACCCTTTCCAAATATTGAAAACATAGACCATGAGGTCCTTGAGTAATCCATGTAAGTCTACAAAGTTGACACGGGAATTCTTAGTAAGACTTATTGATCTTCCAAGTTGAATAGACCCTCAAGTAGGATTAAGTCTTCAAAATATCTCCAAAGAAAATCCATGGATAGGAGATATACTAAATTCCCATTTTTGGACAAATTTACAAAGATGATGAACTCAGATTAGAGACCTATAGGTCTGCCTGTAAGAGGTTAAAGAATAAACTTTTATGCTGAAGGTCAAGATCATGAAAAGGGTCTTTTTTATTTTTAAAAAGGATTAAGATATATGATATAGGTGTCAAAATACTTTAAATTTTGAAAAAATCACCTCAATAAAATATCTAATGAGAAATAGAAGGCTATAAAACATAGACCTACAGGTTTACCCATAAAAAGGACATGAAGGAATGCATTTTGTCATTTTTTTAGAGGTTCAAGACTTGTTTAGGGATAAAAGGACCATATATAAGGATTGGAAGGTTATTTAAACCCTAAAAATATGAAGATAACATAATATAATCATGGCTAGGGTCAAAATAAGAGAGATGGCATGAAACCCTAGGCTTGAGTTTATTAGATTCCAAAGATGATTGGTGTTCAAGACCTATAATTAGATAAATTGTAAATTGGGAAAGGATTTTAAATACCTAAATGAGCCTTGTATAACCAAAATCAAGCATCAAAATGAAATTTTTTCTCAGAAAACTCAAATTGTTTCCCTAATTATAGGTGTGCAGACTCAAGAAGGCTAATTATTTACTTATAACTCTAAACAATAGGTACATGGGATCCTTATCACAATGTGAAACATGGATAATTTTTTTGTCATGAGACTCCTAGTATTAATTTTCTTATCAAATCCCATAGCTCTATGAACCATTGTTAAGAGGACATCCACCTCAAAAGCATTATTTTGCCTTGTGAAGAGCGAGAGAGAGAATGGTTTTTTTCTCAAAACTTGGATGAAGAGATGCATGGGTAAAAATAAAATTGGAAGATATTGAATAGGTCACAATGATATAATTTTTTGGTATTGATAGTTCTTGAAGAGGCATGGTCTTTATGAATAATCATTACAAAGTTTACCTGCTCAAAACACTTGCAAACCCCAAATAGGAACCTGATATATGAGTTTTGCTTCTTAAGTACCCCTAAATGACCTTTAATGACCTATTTAAGTCTCATACATACCTAATATATCTATATTGTATAATTAAAGGAGTATGATAATGATGAAAAGGCCTAATTTTTTAGGTTTCAGGGCTAAATCAGGGCATAAAGACTCAATCATGAACATGTTAAAGATTTGAATACAAGCCTTGGTCATCTTCACATAATATGAAACTAGTACAGACTTGTAAAAAATATTTTCAATTAAGGATGGAGGCCATGATGATGTTTTGGCTCTAATACCCTCTTTTAGACATATACATACATGTCTAAAGAATAGTAGTCTAGTGATTTCAAGATAAAACTAGTTATTTAAAGATAATTTGAGGTGTTTTAAGGAGGTTTTGGCCTTAAAAATTATTATAATAAGTTAATAAATAGTAATATATGGTTAATAATTACAACATACACATTATAAATTTCTTGACTTGAGAGGAATATATACATATAAGTCTACAAACCTATAGGTCCATATTCCCAATCAAAGCGAAAGACAAACTTTATAAGAAGGATGATTTTGATGAAGAAATTAAAGGTGAAAGACATTATAAGATGTTTATAAGGTTTATTCAAGGTAATAAATGACAATATAATTCAATAATAACATTCTCTTGAACCTCTATAAACACCAAACCAATCAAGACCTACATAAGAACTCTATTTTGTAGGCCAATTTGTCAATAATTTAAGAAACTATGCAAATTTTTATTGAGTTTTGGAGTTTGGATGGATATATGGGTGTGTATGAGCCATTATAGACCATATAATACCCTAAATAATATCAGAGGATGATTTAAAATATACAACACTATTCATTGATGACACAATCTTAAGCATGCACAAAATTCTAGAAATTGGTAGTTTTGAGAGATTTAAGATTAACCAATGGAAAATAATAGTTATACAAGATGAGTGGTGTTGGATAAAACCAAAAATACATTTTTTTTACCCATGAAATGATATAAAACTCCTTCAATGAAATTTATTCACTGTCAGTCTTCTCAGGCCTGTGTAGGCCAACTAAGGATAAAAATCTTATTGTTGGCCTAACTTGAGTTTCAATCCATAAAATGACTTGAAAAATTTACAGAATACCTAATTTTATTTCCCTTACAATATTTTTCATGTTTTTTAAGGTACTATATGGCCTTGTATGGTCTTTAGTACTATGGTCTTGCATTAGGCTTAATTAGGCCTAATTGGGAAAAATAGAGGTTGATAAAGTAAGTTTACCTTGAGAGTTAGATAATGAAATTTGTGGTGAAGATATAAGGGGATGATGGGTACTAAAATATACCTTTATTTATATTTAAGGTGTTTTATATATCTTAAACCAAGGATAATTTCATTAAATAGGACTATAACGAATAGGTCTTCCTAGAGAAAAACATTAGAACTATGAGAGATATTTCAAACAAAAGTGGAAGGATTATTGTATAGTAATCCAAAATATATTTACAATTTAGAATAAGTATTTGAACCCAAATATATGACTTTTCACTTCAAAATCACTCCAAATGGTAGTTTTAAGAAGGAATGATGAGTCATGAAGGGTAATGATGATCTCATATGCCACCATGATGAATAATAAGATCATTTAAAGCACATACCTCCTAATAGGGGACTTAATAATTGTCTACTTGCAGACTTTCTCAATTTTAAGTTGTCTTCATGAGGTGACACTTGTCATATGATTTTCCTATGCTTCTCTTCTCTCTCTTTCTCATTCTCTTTTATATGTATAGCTTATTTTATCATTGAAATGTTCTTTACATTAGTATTATGGCATAACCCTACTCTTTTATATGCCTATTTATTAATAATATGATTGTTTTACCTCCTTCTATGGTTGTTTGTGGTGTAAAGCTTTGAATGGTTTATCTTGGTAAGTGTAGACTTAACTCACCTTGTCTTGTATCATATTATTGTTGCCTCCTTATATTTTGGTTCTTTATTTCAAGTTGTGAAGAGTTTTATTAGGATTTATAAATGGATTATAAGTGGCAAGAATATTCCCTTGTATCTCACATTGCTTCACCTATTTATGAAACATTGATGTGAAAGGATATTTTAAGATAAGTGAATGTTTATGGTATCCCTATAAGTCTTAGTACACATGAAAATTAGTGGTATATGTTACAAAGTTTGGTGCATCACCTCCCTTTTAGTTTATATTATTATCTCTCCCTTTTAATTTGAAATTATTACCTTAGTTTGAATTTATTAAGTGATGCATCAAGGAATCTAGCCCTATCCAGAGGTTCAATCCATTTTTTTGTCACTCACAACCTAGGATTGTTCCTATGCTATCAATTAAGTGAAGAGTGTTGAATAAACTCCTCAAGGGTAAAACTTTTGATGATAACAGTTCTGGCATGCTCGATGGGATAAGAGACATAATCCATTAAATAATTATTGGCATTTTTCTTTAATTCACTACTGTTTATAGGTAAGAACACAAGCACCAATGGTAACTCTAAGCACATTTAGTTGGTTTTAGTAGCCTAGGTATTCTTTTAATCAAGTAATCTCTTTATTTTGTCTTTCTCATGAGGTTTCATGGATGATTTTGGACTGGATTTCTATTTTACTCATGTTTTTGAGCCACGCCAAGATTATCTTGATCTTTTTCAATAGTTTGTTGATCCTTAACAATATCCTAATGAGCCATATCAGTCTTATGTTAATATATATCATCCCTAAATTTTCCCCACTTACCCTCCATATCACTCTATCTATCAATATGACCAACCTTACAATAAGATTACTACTCTTCCTCCTCTCCTCATTAACATTTCCAAGCTTGTCAACCTTCATATCATTCTTTTAAATCTTTCCATCATCAAGAGCTAAGATATAAGGAGTGTATAGTTAGGCAATTTCAAGCTAAGAAAGAGTAAGACTCTAAAATACTCATGAAGATGTTAAAGAATTAAATGATAATGATAAAGATAGATATAAGTGTATAACTTGGCCAAGTTATCCCTACTCATCTCATTAAAAAGATAATTAATTAATTATAGTTTGAAAAGAGTGAGTAGGCATCATTTTAGGAGTGAAACTAACATGTCCTAACTAATGAAAGGATAGAAATAACAGATTTGAATCAATTCATGAAAGATAGGTTAGTAAGATGAGATAATTATGAATATTAATAAATTCAACCTCAATTAGTCTCTCCAATTCCAATTCATTACTCTTATGTTTCTAACTTGATCCAAATTTAAATATCCCATAAAAAAAAATTATTCTATGAAAGCCTCACTGATTGTTCCTCAAGCTCAACCTTATCTCTCTCAAGAACCTTCTTCCTTATTCATCCAAAATCATAAATTTGAAGACAATCCAATGTAGTTTCTAAGCTTCATAAACCCTTCATCTACCCCTCAATTTGTAACACACCATCAAGAATAAGTTCCTAAGTTCAAGGTTCCAAGTTGGAAGAAAGTGGTAGAGTCATGGGGGAAGAAATATGAACCATGCCTAGATCAGGAAATTGAGGCCAAAAAGTAACTTGTACCTATTCAAGAATCATACACCTCTCCTCAATATCCCCAAACCTTCCCATCATGGAATTAAATTGAAGAAGTAATCCAAAGAAATAAATAAGTCCTTATTAAGAAATTTTAATAACCTAAAACTTTCCCATCATGGAGTTTAATTTAATATAGCATTCAAATAAAGAAGGAGGTACTTGTTGAGAAGGTTGAAATCCCAAGCTTTAAGGGTGACTACCTAATTCCCAAGCCAATTAATGAACCTATTCAAGACCCACCCAAACCTCCTCAAGAACCTAAAACTTTCCCATCATGGAGATCAATTCAAGAAAACATCAAAAATAACAAGTGATTATGGAGAAGGTTGAAGACCAAATTATATCAAGAGTCGAGGGATTCATTGGTAAATAGAAGGAAAATAATGATAGGCTCTTTGATCTCGAAATTATAAAGCTTGTTTGTGAGTTTTATCAGCCCACTCTTAAATAAGAACATGTTATATGTGAGTCAAATGAATAAGGCCAAGTTGTAGTTTTAAGTGAACAAAATGAAGGCTATGAAGAAGAAACTTCAAGTGAACATGAGGAATAAATCATAATTGGCACTCCCCTTGGTTAATAAAAGAGTAAATTAGTCTTTGGAGATGAAGTAAGAGATGGTCTTCATCATGTGGTAGTAGAATTTGAGGGAGAGAACAATATTTAAGGTGAACAAAGCTTAATTTAGGTCCCAAGATTGAAACCTAGCTCTGATACCACATGTAACAACCCCACTGGGTTTGACTTTAAAAAACATGATTTTTTTTTAATTTAATCAATGTATTATTTCATTATATTTCACCATGAGAATTTAGTTAATGATCTAGCAAAAACATACTAAGTATGCCAGCTATAAAATAACCATGTAAAAACTACTTGTTAGTGATCATTAACATCATATGAAACAAAACATAACTATATATATAAGGTAATTATAGATGTCCATCCATGGCTAGTACAACTATACATCCACTACTATCAATGTATAATAAGTAATAATTAAATTTCATCAAAATAATGTCTCAATAATAATAAATACAATATAATATATAAGATACAAGGCTGCATAGAGTAAGAGTTTTCAAACTCCAGTATCAATGGCAATCTCAAGTGTCATCTCCAAATAAGTATTATTATGGGGAGGGAAAGCATCATCTAAGAAATTTTACACACCAATCACAAATAATAAATACCTTAAATAATTCCCTGTCACTAAATGTCCCTCCCTTCATAGATGAGTAGATAGTGATGGCGCAGACATCTAGAGAGATAAACTAGTACTTGTGTGTTGTATGATTTCTAAAAACATGTGATATACCATAAATAAATATATTATAAAAATATATTGTATAAATATTTAAATATACACATGAAATGATAATATATAACTAACATTACTTTTTCCAAATTTTACAATAGTTATTGATCTCGAAGAATAGTTAATTTCATACACACCAATTGATCGGATTACCTTCATCTGCCAATGTGATGTTAGTAATATAGTGAAGTCCATCTCACTACTTATTTAGTACCAAGAATTCAATATTTGTTTGATATATATGTATCCCATAGATTCATATATATTACTTCCTACTAGCAACCACAAAACATGTTAAGCATAGGAATAATCAAATGCATACTTTTAAGCCATTGAATTTATGAATGAATATCCATAATATCATTTATTACATAATTAATAAGAAAAAAATGAAAAATATATGAATAAATTATAATATATATATTAAGCTACATATTCTAATTTTTGTAAGCAGACACAATATATTACTTCCTACTAGCTATCATAAAACATGCTAAATGCATACATTTAATTTGTTAAATGTATGAATAAATATAGACATAACAATTATAGTTTGTACCATCCAAGTATATCATATATTTACACTATATTTTTAAACATAATACACTCTATGACATACCATAATATCATAGTTCATTGTTTATGAGCACAACTACTCAATTATGAACAACCAATCTTATAAATTTAAAGAATAAAATGTCCCTTAATCTTAAATAATAGGCAAGCAATTATAGTTTATTCCAACTGGGTATATCATATGTTTAAACTTCATACTACTATAACCTATAGGCACACATCACAAAGAACTAATATATGGTATACATGTTTAAACACTTATAACACACATAAGTTTTCAATACTATATGTATTTATACCAATAGTTGTTTATAATACCAATCAAGGCCTTTATAAGATTTCAACAATCATTATATCTTTCCTATTCATAAAATATATTGATGATCTTTATAAGATAAGGGATTTAACAATGTAATTCTCCTTCATGGTTTTTATCTCTAACTAAATAGATTTTTGTCTTGATAGATTCATAATGTATATATAACATAAGTTCTCAAGGCAACATGGTATTTTATATTATGGTTTTCATATAAGTATTTAGAAATATACAAATTAATCTTATAAGATACACAAAATTTCCATCAAGTATATAAATATACAAATTACTAAAGTTGTGACATAATACTAATCTAAATTTATGCTTATATGAATGCATCCCAATGTAGTTATATGTGTATACTCCCTCGTACATATTAATATACTCATGATATGGATCATACACAATTTTACAATGAAATAATATATAATATATAAACCAATAATTCCCAATAAGTATTTGTGTTCTATGCTATGATATACTAATCATTTATAGTACACATAGTCTATAAACATGATAACCATTAATGAAACAATCATAGCATATAATAACCACTAATCACTTGATCAATATTTAGTAATATATTATGAGTTACATTATCTAGTAAGACCAATATAACTATGAATGAAAAGTTTATATTTACCATATCAAGCTAAGAGGATAAAATAAATATGGTATTTAATATATCCCTTATTCCAAATCAACTCAAACCTATAGATATAGTCAGTTTAAAGTGTAATCACACATATTATCTAGAATTCCATAACTATATATATACAGACTTGGCATGGCTTCTGATTTACTTAGTCGATAGCATTAACATCCACTTATATTTGATATGCATAAGATTATACCATTATTATATAACCATTTATTATATCCTTGGATTAGATATAATAAGATTTATATAATATAATCACTTGTCTGATTATAATATTGACATGAAGTAATTAAATTATCATAGACTTACAAGAAACTATCTCGATTAGTCCACATTTATGGAATGGATTGCATGTTATAATTTAGAGTATATAATCATGTAAATCAACAAGATCATTGCACTATCGGATTACATTATATTCTTTTCAATCTAACTATAGAGATTATTTTAGATAATGCTATTAATATATACTCAATATTTGATATTAATATATTTTCACATAAATAAAGTGCCATTAATAACTCCAATCACTATTATTTTAAATTTTAAAATAAATATTATATTTTTGTTGGTAAACATGGGCTGTGATTGGGCCCATGAGATCACAACCAAGAACCCCCATTCTCAAGTTAAGTACCAAGCAAGGTATTTAGGAGCCCTGAGATACACGAGATTTAGTAGGTGACAAGTATCATAAATAGGTGCACCTAAAACATTCACTAAAATCCCCAATGGGGACTTGAATAAATATTTAGTATATATACATAATATGGTTTAATACATATATAACATAGTTTACCCACAAATTTATAGGAATCATTATATATGCATAATAATTTGTTGTATATGCATAATATATGGATCACTACATTTACATAGTAAATAGTTGTATATACATAATATATGGATCACTATATATTTAAATAGATTTAATAAATATCTATTTTTTACCACATCTTAACCAAACTTGTACAATAATTTATAATGATTATTTTGGTTATATCTATAAATAATCTAAAATATGAGCAAATAATAAATCATATATTCACTATAATAAAACTATCTGAAAGTATCTTATTAGTTGTAGTTCATATGTATGTACATATGAATTATTATTCATTGTAATCTAATGGACCATATGTATAGTATCTTATGTATATTCACATGTTTATTTATATATCTAAATATAAATGATAAGATTTGAAAGTATTGACTAGACTATACATATGAATTAATTATTCATTGCAATAAAAGTATTTAATATGATTTATTTAAAAGTATCTTATTACTCACTGTAATAAAATAATCATATGGATTTATACTTTACCACATCTTGCCCAACAATGTCACATGATCATGTATACTGCTACACATAGATATAATATAACCTGAAAGTTTCTAATGTAATTAACATTGTATAATATGAAAATATTAGCAAAAAGTGTGGATAGCACATACCCATGATTCTCAATTTTATGCACTCTTCTTTTCCTTCTCTTCTCTTCTCTTCCACTTTGTGCCTTTCTCTTTGCACTCCTCCATTCTTCTCTCCTTTTTCCTATTTTTTTTAGTTACTATACTCCTTTCTTTTATTCTTATGAGTATTTATGTTTTTTTTAGCATACTTCTTTTTTATTTATTTATTTTATCCATGATTTTACTATTTTTATGCTTTTTTATTTGTTTTATCTCAATTTTTCCATTTTATGTATTTTTTCCTTTCTTTGGGTTTTTGTGTTTTTATTTATTGTATTTCCCTTTTTCCTATTTTCATTATAATACAATTAATAATTATAATAAAATTTCTTTATTTATTACTAATTTAGTTTAGGTAAATAATAATTATGACTTAATAATAATATGGCTTAATAATAATACCACTAATATAAATTCATTTAACTTTTGTTACCTAATTATATTGAGGAATTAAATCCAAATAATGATATTCTTGAATATCATAAGGGTATATGGTTAACATTTCTGACACATGGGTTTAGTCTACATACAGTAGTAACCTGATACCTATTCCCACAAATTTATGTTCTCGTAACATTAACAATCATGAAAAAAGTACATAATAACATTATAAACTAAATATACATTTAATATCCATTATGAAATCATACAAAATTAATTCCACCTAGTCATAAATCCTAACTAGCACCCAAATAATATGTAGAAAAATTAATCCAAATGCAAACAACATCCAAAAACACACTATGTTAACCATTCAAACAACACATATAACATAAATTATCTAATATGGTATGTGTAGGGTTCAATCCATTCCTCTATCATCTCCAAATATATCCATCTATGTCATCCATCATCATGCTCTGAGGGATGAATCTCTCCTATGTCTAACTCATGAAAAGTAGGTAGTTAGTCCATAACATCATGACATATTTCATAAAATACTATTAAATAACAAGTCAACATGATTAGAATATAAATAATATACACTAAAACTAACTCACAGTAGTGAAATCATGAAATCAAAGAAATATTCAACTATCCCATAACATGTGACTTGCATCTTAGTTAGTAATAATCAAATTATAAACTATAAAAACTCCATGGATAATTAGGTAAATTTTATTATCGAGGAATCAAGATGTAACATACCCCACAAAGTTGGTCATCATTACAATTACACTTATTCAAACATAAGTTTATGATTTAAAATATTGTTCAATAGAAAACAACATAGTGTGTATATCAAATCAAGAAAATGAATTTGGAATGCACCTATAGAACTCAGAATATCCCTCCCAAGTAGTACTATTCTCAAAGTATTGGTCCTATAAGACCCTACACTATGACATCTCCCTATTATTCAAACAAAGTTTATAAGTGTCAATTACTCTAATTGGTTCTAACATGACCAATTTGGGGTCCAAAACCTTGTAAATCATTCTAATCTAATGCATGTGAAGGATTAGCTATTAAGATAAAAAAACATGGAAGACATATGTGATAGATCTAGGGATGGTGGTAATGAAAGCCTATATAATACAATATTATCCACTTATAACACCTTGAAGGATCCCACATATCTTTGTTAAAATTTTTATAACTTCTTGAATTTATTCTTCAACTAGAATCACATGAAAATATCATAAAATCCAAAAACAAATAGCTAGGAAGAGTTCACAAAGCCTTCCAACCCCTATACACACCTCTCTAATCTAGAGAGTGTTTTTATCATTCCTAAGAAAAGTGTTTAGATAACCTTTTAAGAATGATGTGTATGATTCAATACCATCACTAATTCTCATAGCTCATGATAAATATGACATATTAATATTTCCACTACTCCACATAGCTTCTAACAAGTATGATGTTGAATATGATACATTTTTAACATATACAAAATTAAAGAGTAAATGTTCCTTAGTATACATGTGTATAACCATACAACTAAATTTGATAAGTCCTGCTTGCCAATTCATGGATTCAAAAATCTCCCTTGGTCAAATTCAAAATCAATAACTACTAAGTCAATTTGAGACTAAATAGGATCCACACCCATCTCTTATTACTCATGTTTCTAATTCTCCACTCATCCCTTAGATCTTTATGACCTAATGATCTCCAAAATGTGCACATGGTTCAATGAATCATAAATATTTACTAATATATATTAAAGAGAAATGATATATTTTAAATAATTAAAGATGTATCAATATCCATCATAGTAAAAAATAATACCAACATTTCATAATTACATTAAGTTTCCATTAGTCAAACATAACTAGTATTAAATTTCACAACTTAGCCCATCTATGTTATATTAATAGGTAAGGGGAATTAATGTTATATTAACATAAAAATACATTATAAAGGTCACACCATCCTTAAAACCTTATAAAAATCAAATGGGATACATTATCTCCCCATCTTTGTTAGTTAAACAGTAAGTTATAGGCTTATCTCAACCCCTTTAGACTAACAATATGTTTTGTACATCTAATTCTACACTCACTCTAGGTGAAAGGTACATGTATGTCTCATCAAAACAACATGTTTTTAATCAAGATAATAATAATAAAAATATAATAAAGGGTGAATCATAACATAATGATTATAATCAAATTATAAAGCTTAATCTAGAACCAATATATATTTAAGGTTCACCTCTCCGTTGGTCAAAGTTCACAAGTTAGATAAAGTAGTACTAGAAAGTATGAATCTAAAAATCCATAATAAAAAAAATCTTAAATACCCTCACATAGTATAAAAAAACATAACAACCCCAAGTTTACATAATCACTACCTATTTACTAGACCTATAAGTGTAGTATCACAGCCTGTTTCCACAACTAAAAGAAAAATATTAGCACATAGATGCGTCAATTCATTCCATTCCTACAACCTCTCTATCAAAAATAAGTAAAAGACACTATCCAATGATATTGTCAAAAAAGCATTTCAAAAATAATTTTCCCATTAAGGGAACACTAAACCAACATCATTAAGTATGAATCCACTTAGTGAGCTTATAATGATGTTAAATGAGGGTGAGAGAGTAATAAATCACCTCTATGCTAACTATGAGAGATGAAACTTATTCCAAAGTCCACGTAAACATATGTGGTGACAATATATGTGAAAACTCCTAACACATAGGAACCTCAACAAAGATAACTACAATTCACTATAAGGATATTTCCTAGCCCTAGGATTAATTTACATAAGACACATAACTATATCTAAAATGCACATATTCTTAAGTGAGAAGCATCCAATGCTTTTTAAACACTCACAATACAAACATAAGTGGCAGAGGTGACTTGATTATGAAGTAAGGATGTAATCATTCCTAATGTGTTTGATCTAAGTGATCAAAAATAATATTGTATGAATCTCTTGTTCATGACTCATGAACTATGTTATGCACTCTCCTACCAAAAATTAATTACAACCATCACCATTGAGACACTCAATAAACTAATGCTTTAAAAACTCTAAAAGGGTATGAATTCTCTTAAGGTACATACTCAATATACCACACAACATTTAATGGATGTCTATTATCTACAATAGTCATCAAGCCATACAAAAGGATATACTAAATCTCCAAAACTCTAATCATGGTGTAACATGATTCTATAATTTAGCACTACAAACCCAAAATACACTTGACTTAACCAATACAATACTACTTATAATATTGCATCCTAAGGGATTTCTTGCTCAATAGAATGGTATTTAGGTACAACCTGGTGTACTTCCTCTTCAAGGCCATAACTTCTTGTTCCAAGGCTGAAATTTGGTCCCTAGTTTCATTCATGGCTATGAGAATCTAGTCTAACTTTGTTGCTTGCTCTATGCAAAATTAATTGGAATCAATTAGAGGGTTAATTTCATTGACATTTAAAATAACCTCTCCAAAAACTCTAGATTTTACCATTTTTATTTATGTTAAACAAAAGGATACAAAAATGGTAGTGGACTCAAAAGGTCTTAGAGTTTGATCCAATGCTCTTCTACCACATGTAACAATCCCATTGGGTTTGACTCAGAAAAATGTGATTTTTTTAAAATTTATTCAACATATTATTCACTATATTTTACCATGATAATATAATTAATTATCCATATAAAACACACTAAGTATGCCAGCTATAAAATAAGCATGTAAAAACTACCTATTATTGATCACTAACATCATATGAACCAAAACATAACTAAATATAGAAAGTAATTATATATGTCCAACCTAGCTAGTATAATGATATAGCCACTATTTTCAATGTAAAATAGGTAATCATTACTTTTAATTATAATAATATCTTAATAATAATAAATATAATATATTATACAAGATACAAGGCTCCATGAAGCAAGAGTTCTAAAACTCTAGTAGATATGGAAATATCAAGTGTCATATCCAAATAAGAATTATTATGGGGAGGTAGATCATCATTTGAATTATTTTACACACCAATGATAGACCATATATCCCCCACACAATTACCCATCATGGAATGGCCCTCCCTTCATGAATGGGTAGATAGTGTCAGTGTGGGAATCTAGAGAGACAAGCTAGTACCCATGTGTTGTATGATTTCTTAAAACATGTGGTGTACCATAAAAAAATATTTTCTAATAAGATATCACATAAACATGTGAATCATACACATGAAATGAAAATTTCTAAATAACATTACTTTAGACAAAGTTTTCAATAGTTATTGATATCTATGATCAATCAATTTTATACACACCACTTGATCAGATTACCTTCATTTGCCATTGTGATGCTAGTATTTTAGTGAAGTTTGTCTCATTACTTACTCAGTACCAAAAATTCAATATTTTATTAATATATAAGTAACCAATAGATTCATATAGAATACTTTCTACTAGCAATCCCAAAACATGCTAAGCACATGAATAATCAAATATATACATTTCATCTATAAAACATATGAATGAATCTCCACAATATCATTTATTACATAATTAATAACTAAAAGTTCAAATTATACCAAACATGTATAATACATATATTAGGTTGTATATTCTAATTTACATAAGCATACACAATATAGTACTTCCTACTAGTTATCATAAAACATGTTAAATGCATATATTTAATCTATGAAATGTACAAATACATATAGACATAATAATTACAATTTGTACCACTCAAGTATAACATACATTAGACTATAGTTTTCAAACATAATACACTCTATGACATCCCATAATATCATATTTCATTATTCAAGAGCACAACTACTCAATTATGAACAATCAATCTTACAATTTCAAGATCCAAATGTCCCCTAATCCTAAATAATAGGCAAACAAGTATAGTTTATACCAATTAGGTATATCCTATGTTTAAACTGAATACTACTATAACTTATAGTCACACATCATGATGCACTAATATATGTTATACATGTCTAAACACATGTAAAACACATAAGTTTTCAATACTATATGTATATATACTAATAGTTGTTTATAATACCAATCAAGGACTTTATAAGATTTCAACAATCATTATAACTTTTCTATTCACAAAAGATATTGATGATATTTATAAGATAAGGGATTCAATAATGTAATTCTCCTTCATGATTTTTATCCCTAACTAAATAGATTTTTATCTTGATATATTCACAACATATATATAACATCAATTCTCAAGGCAACATGGTCTTTCACATTATGATTTGCATATAAGTATTTGGTAATATACAAATTAGTCTTATATGATACACAAAATTTCCATCAAGTATACAAATATACAAATTACTAAAGTTGTGACATAATACTAATCTGAATGTATGCTTACAAGCATGTGTCCTAATGTAGCTATATGTATATACACCCTCGTACATATCAATATACTCATGGTATGGATCATACACAATTTTACATTGAAATAATAAAAAATCCACAAACCAATAATTCTCAATAAGTATTTATGGTTTATGCTATGGTTCATAAAAATACTAAACTTTAATGGAACAATCATAGCATATACTAACCACTAACCACTTGATCAATATTTAGTAATATATCACAAGTTGCATTATCTAGTAAGACCAATATACTTATGAAAAAAGAGTTTATATTCAACATATCAAGCTAAGAAGATACAATCAATATGGAGTTCATATATTCCTTATTCCAAATGAACTCAAACATATATATATATATATATAGTATGGCTTCTGATTTACTCAGTTGATAGCGTTAACATCCACTTATATTTAATATGCATAATAAAATACCATTATATAACCATTTATTATATCCTCATATTAGATATAATATTATTAGAGCTCATATAACAAAAAATATAATATAATTACTTATTCGATTATAGTATCAACATAAAGTAATTAAATTCTCATAGACTTATAGGCAACTATCCCAATTAACCCACATTTATGGAATAAATTGCATGGTATAATTTAGAGTATACAATAATGTAAATCAACAAGATCATTGCATTATTAGAGTACATTATATTCTTCTCAAGCTGACTATAGAGATTATTTCAAATATTGATATTAATATATACTCAATATTTGATATTAATATATTTACACATAAAGAAAGTGCCATTAGTAACTCCAATCATTATTTTTTTACATTTTAGAATAAAATATTATATTTTAGTTGGTAAACATGGTATGTGACTGGGCCCATGAGATCATAACTAGGAACCCCATTCCCAAATTTAGGGCCAAGTAGGGTAACCGAGATTTTCCAAGATACACGGTTTTTAGCATGCGGTGAGTGTCATCAATAATTACACCTACTACAATCACTAAAATTCCTAGTGGGGAATATAATAACTATTTATTATATATACATAGCATATTTTAATATAGAAATAACATATTTTACCCATAGATTTATAGGAATCATTGTATATGCATAATAATTCATTATATATGCACAATATATGGATAGTTGCATTTGCATCGTAAATCAATGTATATACATAATATATGGATCATTGCATATGCATAGTAAATCATTGTATTTACATAATATATGGATAGATATATATTTAAACATATTTAATGAATATATATTATGTACCACATCTTGCCCAACCTTGTATGACAATTTGTAATTATTATTTTATCTGTATCTATAAATAATCTAAAATATGAAAAAATAATAAATCATATATTTATTGTAATAAAATTAGTTAAAACTATCTTATTATTTGTAACATATGAATGCACATGTGAATTATTATTCATTGTACTCTACTGGACCATATGTATAGTATCTTATGTATTTTCATATGTTTATTTATATATCTAAATATAAATGATAACATATGAAAGTATTTACTTTACCATATATATGAATTTATTATTCATTGTAATAAAATAATCACATGGGTTTATTCTTTACCACATATTTCTCAACAATGTCACATGATCATGTATACCGCCACACATAGATATAGTATAAACTAAAAGTTTATGATGTAATTAACATTGTATAATTTTAAAATCTTAATAATAAGTGTGGATAACACATACCCATGATTCTCAATTCTATGCAATCTTATTTTCCTTCTCTCCTCTTCACCTCCACTTTGTGCCTCTCCTCCTTGCATTCCTCCCTTCTCACTTTTTTCCTTTTTTTTTGAGTTTTTGTACTCCTTTCTTTTATTATTTCTTATGGTTATTGGCTTTTTTTTAAAAATATACTTATTTTATTTTTATTTATTTTGTCCATGATTTTTATGTTTTTATGCTTTTATTTTATTTGTTTTATCTCTTTAATTTTTCCTTTTTATGTCTCTTTTTTCCTTTCTTTGGGTTTCTATGTTTTTCTTTATTTTATTTCCTTTTGTATGCATCTAAATTCAATTGCTTCATCTAATGTCATTAATATCACTATTAGTCGACACTATTTCTACTTATCTAATCTATCTCATCTAATCCCATCCTAAAATAACCCCTTCTAATCATTTATCTAATATCCCCCTTCATTATTCTTCATGCACTAACATTAGTTCTATCCCACTTCATCATTAATTTTTGTAATCATCTCTTTTTCTCAATCTAACCCCACTTACCTATTATTTGACAATTTTCAATTCCATGACCCACCTACCCACCTTCTATCCTATTCTTAGGCTCTCCTACACCCCTAGTCCTTAATCATCTACCTAATCCCTATCTAACCCATTCCTAGGCCTAATTAATCCCTAAGATGATTCTATAATTAGAGGAATACATAATCTTCTATATTTTAACCCATCATATCTAGAAACCTCTAAATCTAGATGCTTCTAAGGAATTTTAATTTCCTTAGATAATTTATAACCCTTGATCCAACTAAGTTTAAACTCCAACCATTGATTCTTCCCTCCTCTATCTATTTAAACAACTCACTTCCTCCATTGAAGGCCATCTACCATTCTCATAGAAACTCCATGTCTAGTTAGTCATTAAATCCTTCATCATCAACATCCTTGATCAAGCAACATCATAGTGTTAAAATATGAGTCCCAGATATATCAATCAATTTCAATCTCTTTTTATTTTTCATCCATTTGATCATGGTTTAGAGAATTTATCTTTGGAATTGTAATGTTTTTTGAATAGTTTGTTCATCCATTTGCATTGAATTCTAATGGATTTAGATTTAACTAGGTAGTTTGAAATTTGAGTTGATTGAATTACATAATTTAATCTATTAAGATAAAATTTCACCTACAATATTTTTCCTATTTTTATTATAATAAAATTAATTTATTTATTACTAACTTAGTTTAGGTAGACAATCATTATGAATTAATGATAATATGGCTTAATAATAATACCACTAATATAAAGTCATTTAACTTCTATTACCTAAATATATTAAGGCATTAAAACTAAATAATTATATTTTTTAATATTATAAGGGTAACTGGTTAACATTTTAGATACATGGGTTTAGTCTACATATGATGGTAACCTGATACTTGTTCCTATAGATTTATGTTCTTGTAACATTAGAAATAATGAAAAAAGTATATGGCAACATTCTACACTAAATATACATTTAATATCCATAGTAAAATCATACAAAATTAACTCCACCTAGGCATAAATTTTAACTAACACCCAATTAGTATGTATAAACATTTATCCAAATGAAAATAGAAACCAAAAACATAATACACTAACCATTGAAACAATGCATATGACATATATTGTCTAATGTGGTATGTGCAGGGTTATAGTCATTCTTCTATCATCCCCCAATAACTCTATTTACATCATCCTCTCTAATTATGTTCTCCCTTTGTCATGCTCTAGGGGATGAATCTCTCCTATGTCCAACTCATGACAAGTAGGTAGTTAGTTTATAACATCATAAAATACTACTAAATAGTAAGTCAACATGATCACAATGTAAAGAATACACACTAAAATGAACTCATAGTAGTGTAATCATGAAATCAAAGCAATATTAAACTATCCCATAATATCATATGACTTATAACTTAGTTATTAATAATCAAATTATCAATTATAGAAAATACATGGATAATCATGTAAATTTACATAGTGAGGAATCAGAATATAATAGTTGTATTAGTTGTTTATCTATCTAGTCATCTCAATGAGAACATGGATGATTAAAAATAGTAATTCTTAGATCCCCTTGATGAATTGGAGTATCTAATTGTAATAGAGATACATTTGGATACTTTTCAAGATGCCTCAAGTAATCTAAAAGAGGTAAAATCTTGTTTTGAACTCTCTCCTTTGATTGTAAATGTTAGTCTTCTTTCTTATTGTAAAGAAGAATTGGTTGAGTTAAAAATAGAAGACTTTCAAGGAATTATTTTCTTAGAGATTCTTAATGATAGGTTTTTAGCTAGTCTTGAAGTGAAATATCTCTCTAGTGAACAAGGTGAGATCTTGAGTGGGCTTGAGATGGCTTCCAATGAGCAAAACACAAAGCTTGAAAAAATAGAATTGTAGCTATATCATGATCACATGAAGGATTTTAAATCTATTGATTCTATTATGCCTCCTAAATAGAAGGGTGAAGATGTGTTTTTTATTTTTTCCCCTCGAGAGGTTAGTTAAGAAGATGATGAGGATATGTGGAAGCAATATTTGGACATTTGTAATGAGTTTGAGACTCTTAAAGGGTCTATACCTCATGTTGGGTAGATTGACTATGCTTGTGGAGTTTTTCTCCTCTTTATAGAGTAATCTAAGAACCCCATAGAGGCTATTCAAGGCAAAGCACACCATTCCATGGAGCCACTATAGGCCAAATTTTATGTTAACCCTATGAGCCAAGATGTGATCTTGTTTAAGGTGAGTTCAAACATCAAGGAACAACATGAGGAGGGTATTGAGTCATATTATGAGTGTGTCTTCATTAGAAACATGTTTCCTTCTAATAACTCATTTGAGAGTATGCTAAAGGAGTTGGAAAGAAAGAGGTCTATTCCACTAAACACCATGATCAAAAGGCAGCTTGCTCTACAACATTATTCATCACATGGAGGAAGAATTTTTTGAAATTATCCTTTTGATCCAGAAGTAAGATGTCTTAAGGTTAGTTGTATTTATTAGTGTTCTTGTGTTGTGTTTTCCATAAGTGATTTATAGCACAAGTGTGTGTGTGTCTTAATTTAGTGTGTTTTTATTATTTTATTATGTGTTTTGGAGGTATTTCAGTTGCCTTTACTTTTTCAAGGCATTTTCAATTAGTTCTAATCACATATGAATTTAAGTAATGTGTGACTCTATAGACTAATGGATGGACAAGGAAACCAATCGAAGATGCATAAAAAGCATGCAATCCTAGGAGGTCACAAAATATGTTAGAAAAATTTAAATACCATAGTTGAGTCTAATTAAAAACTTATTATTTAGCCATGTATAACTTTTTAAGAGCCTTTAAGGTGTTTGTCTTGTCCATATATTGTCTTGTCATGTTAAGGTGTGATGTTGTCCTAGTAGTGTTAGAGGTCTCCTAGGGTGGCATAGCCAAAATATGAGGTCATGGTCCCAAAATTTCCTAACCAATGTTCATAATTTGACTTTTCATAGGTATTTTAGCATATTTTAAGGTAATTTTGGAGAAGTTAAGGTAAATGCTCATTTTAGTTCTATGTTAGTCTAGTCTTTCCATGTCAATTCCATGTTAGTCCAAGAGTGTTAAAGGTAAAAGAGGCCTTGATAGGTCATGGACACATATCAAATATTATATTTTCAAGCTATTTGGTCTGTATAATCAATAAAATGAAGTATAACTCACTATTCTAACATTATAAACCTTGTCAAGTGTTTTCTTACTCATTTTATAACGTGCAAAGGAATATTGTAAGAGATGGAAATTAAGTGATTTTAGTATTATATTGGCACATTTTTATTCCTATTCAGGTAATATCCATGCTCAAGAGTTATTTATAGGTCCAAAAATGGTATAAAACTCATCCATTCTTTTATCAATCTCTTTACAAGCAAAAGAGGGTAGTTTTCTTAACAATGGTTCAGAAAGGAGGAGGCATCTCAGGACTATTCATAGTAGGTATTGGATTGGTTCCATATGACATATAAATACATGGTATTTTTTGTATAAATATTCCTTATTATTTATGAATAATCACTAAGAAGATTGGCTACCTTTAAACCTTGTTAAAACCCCACATGCACATTTTTTGTTATCCAAATGCATTGGAAAATTTTATAATGAAAATTTCAGGTTGGTTGATTCCTCAAGGGTTTATAAAATCCTTAAACATCATCCTCCATCCCAAATTTTCATATGTGATTAGTTAAAAGATAATAAACCTTCTTTTTAGTCAAGTTATAGGCTAGTGGTAATGGAGTTTTAGTGAATTCAAGGTAGAAATTGGTATATTATAGTTATAATAGGTCTTTATAATCCCAATGAAGAATAATAAAAGTGTGGATACATTCTTAATTCACTCTTTCCAAATCTTGAAAAGATAGACCATGAGGTCCTTGAGTAAGCCATGTAAGTCTGCAAAGTTGACATGGGGATTCCTATTAAAACTTATTGATCTTCCTAGTTGAAGAGACCCTCAGTCAGCCTTATAAGTCTTCACAATTTATCCAAATAAAATCCATGTATAGGAGATAAGCTAAAATCCCATTTTGTGAAAAATTTACAAAGAGTATAAGCTCATATCAGAGACCTATAGGTTTACCTACAAGAGGTTGAAGATTAGACTTATGTGCCTAAGGTCAAGCTCATGAAAAGTGTCTTTTAAGTTATGAAAAATATCATGATAGATGATAAATTTGTCAAAATCCTTTAAATTTTGAAAAATTCACCTCAAGAAAAGCTCTAATGAGCAATGGAAGGCTAGAAAACATAGACCTATAGGTATGCCTATAAAAAGGAGATGAAGGCATGCATTTTATCATTAGTCTAGAGGTATGAGATTTGCATAGGAAAATAAATACCTTATAAAAGGATAGGAGGGTGATTTTAACCCTGTAAATATGAATATAACATCAAAAAATCATGGCTAGGGTTAAAACTAAAGGGATGGCAAGAAACCCTAGGCTTGATTTTATTAGGTTCCAAAGCTTATTGATGTTCAAGACCTATAAAAAGATTAATTGTAGACTTTGGAAAGTAGGTTAAATACCTAAATGATCCTTTTATAAATAAAATAAATAATCAACATGACTTTTTTCTCAAAAAACCTGGATTGGATCCCAAATTATAGGTGTGTAAACTCGAGAAGGCTAATTCTTTGCTTAGAAATCCAATAAAGAGGTGTATGGGATCTTGAGCACTATGTGAAAGGTGGATAAGGTTTTTGGAATGAGACTTATATTGTTATTCTGATTATAAAATCCAACATCTCTATGAATGTTTGTTAAGAGGACAACCACCTCAAAAGTATCATTTTGCCTTGTGAAGAGCTTGAGAGAGCATGATTTTCTTCTCAAAAATTGGATGAAAAGATTAATAGGTAGAAATGGAAATGGGATATATTTAAGAGGTAACCATTATATAATTTTTTTTAATTTATTTTTACTAAATATTCTTGGTCTTTATTAGCATTCATGAATAAGTTTACCTATTCAAAACCATTGCAAACCCCAAATAGGAAACCAATGTCTAAGTTTTGCTTCTTAAGTGGCCCCAAATGCCATTGAATGACTTTAGAAATAATGGAAAGACATTTTTATGTCTCATAAATACCTAATTAATCTATATGGTGGCATGATTGGAGTAGGATAATGAATAAAATGGCCTAATTTTGTAGGTTGTAGGCCTAAATCAAGGCATAAAGACCCAATCATGAACATGTGAAGATTTGCATGTAAGGCTTGGTCATATTAAAAACATATGGAACTAGTAAAGAGATATAAAAACTATTTACAATAAATTATGGAGTAAATTATGATTTTTTGGATCTAAAATCTTGTTTTGAACGTATACATATAGGCCTAAAGAATAACAATCTAGTGCTTTCAAGATAAAACTAGCTATTTGAAGTTAATTTGAGATGTTTTAATGAGGTTTTGTAATTAAAAACTTTTATAATAGGTAAATAAGTATAAATATAGGTTTAATAATTCTAATAAACACATTATGAATGGTTTAAATTGAGAGGAATTAGACCTACAAGTCTGCAAGCCTATAGGTCCATATTTTCAATCAAAGAGAGACAAACTTTGCAAGAAGAATGAGTTTGATGAATAAATGAAAGGTAAAAACCATTATGAGATGTTTATAAATTTTTTTATTATGATAAATTAAAATATAATTTAATAAAACCTTCTCTTGAAACTCTATAAACACCAAACCAATCAATACCTACAAACTTGTTAGGAGCTCTCTTTTATAGGCATGTTTATCAAAAATTTGAGAAAGTATGAAAATTTTGATTGAGTTTTGGAGTTTGGATGGATATAAGGGAATGTATGAGACATTATATACCATTTAATACATTTAATAATACTAGATAATTATTTAAAAGATCCAACAACACTATTCAAACATGACATAGTACTAGTATGTACAAAATTCTAAAAATTGGCAATTTTGAGAGATTTTATGGTTAACCAAGGGAAAATAACACTTTAAAAAGATAAGGGATGTTTTGTTAGACACAAAATAGGTTATTTTTTGTATGAAAAAATATAAAACTCTCTAAATGAAATTTTCCTCACTCTTGACCAGCTCAGGGATGTGTGTAAGCTAACTGGGGCTAAAACTCTTATTTTTTAGCCTAATTTGAGTTACACACCATAAAATGAATTAAAAATTAAAAAAAATACCTAGTTTTATGTCCATTAAATTATTTTTCATGTTTTGGAGTGGTAATGTATTGCCTTGTATGGTCTTCAATACTTTGGGCTTGCATTAGGCCTAATTAAGAACCATAAAATTTGAGAAAGTAGGTCTACCTCAAGAATTAGATCATGAAACTTGGGTTGACGATGTAAGGTGATAATGGGCACCAAAATATTCATTTATTTTTCACATAGGTGTTATATATATCTAAAACTAAGTATATTTTCACTAAAATAAGGTTACAAGGAATAGGCCTTCCTAGATCAAAAAATGAGAAGTATGAGAGAGATTGCAAAATAAATGTGGAAATATGATTGGATAAGGATATCTAAAATATTTCAAATTTACGATGGGTAGGTAGACCCTAAGATATGAATTTTCACTTCAAAATCAATCCAAATGGGTAGTTTTAAGAATGAAAGATGTGTCATGAAGGGAAATAATGATCTCTTACACCACTTTGATGAAGAGGAAGATCATTTAAAGTAAAAATATCTTGATAAAAGACTTAATAACTACCTACTAGCAAACTTTATTTAATGTAACTTGTCCTCATTAAATGTCATTTGTCATATGCTTCTCCTATGTCTATCTTCTCTCTCCTTCTCATTATCTTCTATATGTATGGCTTGTTTTGGCATTGAAATATATCCTTCCACTAGGAGAATGGTATATCCCTACTCTTTTTTATGTCTACTGATCAATAATATGATTATTTTACCTCACATGGGGTTTTTTAGTGTAAATATTTGACTGGTTGATCTAGGCAAATGTAAACTTAGTTCACCTTGTCTTGTTATCCTATTATTCTTTATTCATTGTAGTTTAGTTCTCTATTGTAGGTTGTGAAGAGTGTCATCATGAGTTATAAGTGGATTAGAAGTGGTAAAAATTTTCCCTTATATCCTCACATTGGTTCACCTCTTTACAAACCATTTATTTAATGGGATCTTTTAGGAGAAGTGTGTGTTTATGGCAATCTTACAGGTCTTAGTGCACATAAAAATTAGTGGTAGAGGTTACAAAGTTTGGTGCATCACCTCCCTTTTAGTTTATAGTATTTTCTCTCCCTTTTCCTTTGCAATTAGTAGCTTAGTTTTAATTTATTAAGTGATACATCAAGTGAGATAGCCCTATCTATAGGTTCAATCCATTTTGTAGGTCATCCACAACCTAAGATTGTTACCATGCTATCACTTAAGTGAGGAAGCTTCAACAACCTCCTCAAAGGTACAAATTTTGATGATAACACATGGTTTAGGAAATGTTGTATTTATTGGTGTAAATATCCAATTACACCTTAAGTTTACTTAATGAGTAATTAATTATGCAAATATTATTATTTTATTATTTCTAAAAGAATCTTATTTGGACATGGAGACTTGCATTATGTTCTATGTTGCATACTGAAATGGAAACTTGCACACCAAAATGGACTTTATGTAACTACTTAAATTTATGTAACCATCTACATTAATGCCACCAAATGAACATTTACGAGGCCTTTCATGATTTATAAAATCAAAGCCATCTTTCACACTCAAACTAGTAATGGAGATTAGAAAGTGAGAGGTTTATTTTATATTTCAGTTCCTACCTTTGTGTAATGTTAATCAAATATTAGTGATATACTTTTAAATCTGATGTATATGTCTCTTTCTTTATAAATGACATAAGTTATGTCTATGGTATATGTGTTTGATCCTAACTAGTCTGAAATTATAATATGGTATCTTAGAAAGAATCTTAGGCTAGCTTCATCATTTTAGGCATGTTCTTTAGATGGGGTGTAATTTAGATGCATTTGGATTGATTTTTCCTCCACCAATTTGTCTATAAGGGCCTAAAACTGATAGAATGGTCATAACCTTGTTGATTGTTTGAAAAATTTATTTTTAGGGGTAGAGTTTTTTTGGAGGAGGGGTAATTTTTTATAATTAAAATAATTATTTTAAATATATATATATATATAAGGGGTATCATTTTCAAAATTATTTTTGATGGGTTTATATTTTTATTTTATAGGTTATGGCCTTATAGTCTATGTTATACATAGCCCCTACACTACCCATGTATCCCGTTGGCACATTTGTTGGCCATCATTTCACCACATCTTGACCACCACTCCTCTAATGTAGTAACTTATCTCTCCCTTGATAGTCAAACACCCTATGGAGACTTGAAATACTAGTGGGGAGTAACATGGATCATGTTTTTAATCCTTATAGTGATAGGTCTCTAGTTCTTCCACCTATGCTTATTATGATTACATGTTGCAATATCTTGTGTGATAAATAGTTAAAATATTGTGAGGTTCTCAAGAGGTTGAGTACTAGGTTCATGTTCTTTTTTTTAGATGATGAAGACTCAAATTCATTGCTATCAAAATGGAGGACCAAAGTTCACTTGAAATTATTGTGTTTCATTTCAACCTTCATGAAATAAAAAGATGTCAAATGCATCAATTTTTTATCAACATAGCTACCCATTCCACCTTATTCACACACCCACATTGCATATGCCTCTCCAAGCAGACTGTGTAGCACCTTCAAACTGACCATATCTACATAATGTTGTGAGATTATTATTGGCATTTTATATTATTTTTGGCATTGTATTTGTATGATTATAATTGAATCATTGATATGTTGCATTTTTATCCCAAACTATATTTTTTGACTTTAGCCACCACCCACTTGCTTCCCCTTACAACCATAATGGTCAACACTTTGGCTACCCTGTGTGTCAACCACCACCCACCACCACCCAGACTCCTCTTTTTAATTATTTTTAAAACAAAACCAAAGTTTTCCATATAAATCATTGAAAGGATTATTGTCATGGTGGTTGGGACAATTATATAAACCATTAGTTATGGGGAGAAGTCACAAGTTCAACCCCTTCCTCCCACATTAAATTTATAGTAATTATGTATATGTTTTCTAACAAAGGGAAAACATGTCATTTATAGACATAAGTATTTATTGGTGGATTGGTTAGTATCCTTATTTTTTAAGACATTGGATTTTTAGGGAGATGTCTCAAGTTAGAGCCTCCCTACACATACTTTTGCTCCAAATTATATTACATAACATTGTTAGTGGGATTGTTTTGCCTATTATTTTTTCAATCTCATTATTTAAAACTAGAAGGTGGGTCTAACATGATAGGTGGACATGCCCCACGCAATTTTTATTTTTTCCCTATTGGCCTTGTATAGTACCTTTTTTAGGAAAGCTTCCAAAGACCCATTCTCAATGCTTCAAAAAAAATTAACATGCGATTTTTTTAAACTACCTATTTTTGCTATGAATTTTTCTAATTTGATATTTGTTGTCCTCATTTCATGTACATTGTTAATGAGAGATAAATTTTGGCACATGTTAGTTTCCAAAAACCTTTTTTAGCAATTTATTTGATATGTTTCAAACTTTTATCTTTGGAGACCTTCTAATACACTTATGATTTTCATCATGTTCCTTATGTGGGAAACTTTTTCAACATGATTTTAGCCTATATTGACACTATTTTTCTAGTTTTACAACTCCACCATGGATCTTCTATGGGTAATTTCTCATCCATACCAACTCCATTTTGGGCACCATTTTTTTTAAACTCTATTTTTTGTGTCCTACATAATATCATGGTTCTTATTTAATTAAAATGTATTTAATTTTACTCAATTTTTATATGGTACCTAATATGGCCTCATTTTCATGGCCCTACTAAGGAATTAGTTTTCTCTTTTTCACATGGCACTATCAACAAAACTCATTCTAAATTTTCTAATGTGATGTTCAAGTAGTGGATTCATCCCACTCGTGCAAACAATTATGAATATCCTTTCATTTTTAAAGATTTATACACCATTTTTTTCCTTGTGGTGAATGACTTTTAGCATCCCCAACATCTATAATTTTTTATGTGTTTAAATTAGTGGACTATTGAGTCATTCATGCAGGAATGTTTAGATTTTTGTGTTTCTTCACCATCTTGAATATTAATTGGTTAGTTTCATCTATCACTTCTACTTGTACAATTATTTTTGTGACATATGAGGCCCCTTTATATGTATCTTTTAGCATTTTATAGAGGATATTCTTTTTCTCATTCTTTTTTCAACACCTTGATAATATGCAAACTCCTTGTGGAGAATGACTTATGGCATCCCAAAAATCTATTCAATGTTTGAGTATTAGATTTATATCACTCATGTAGACCTATCCAATCCACCCATTTGACATTACGATGGGGGTTGGGGGCTTATTATACTCCTTTATTTAGGTGTTCTATGTAGTTTTCCTAGGTATCCTTGTGACACATATGAACATCTACTTCTAGTAGTTCTTTAATGGTGGATCAACCCACCCAATGTTCCTTTTGTGATGGATTCAACCCATCCAAGTCACTTCTCTTTCATCATATTATACTAATTATTATGTTTTGTATTACCTTCTAGGGTATCATTTTAGCATATCTCAACACTTTTATTCTCTTATGTTGATTGTAGTGATATTCATTATACATGGGTACCTCATCAAGCCTAGTTTTGGGACCCATTTCAAAGGTTTAACTTTAACTTTGTATACACTCCCTAAGTTTCACTTTTTTTGGTGGGGTGGGGGGGTGTAAATTATCAATTCCACCTTAATTTTATTTAGTGTAGATACCCATATTTGGCACAAGATTATTTTCATGTCAGATTTTTGCATAGATTTTTTATGTATAAAAATTTTGACAAAGAATTGAGTACTTAGTCATGTGGTTTTGCATGGGCCTTTTGGTCTCCATGTGTCTTTTTTTTAATCTTTTGGATCTGTCTATTCACTACCCCATGATAAATCTAACATGTTAAAGGGATCCTTTAGTTTTTTTGTCTTTGGTTCTATCTTCTAAGCTTTTGGACACTAGTGTCCATGATTCTATCTTAAATCTAATGAAAGTGTCTCATCTTATCCTTTTTTATATTTTTATGTTTTTTTATTTTATGAAAATTTTAAATGGGTTATACATCTATTTTATGGTCAGCTTTCACATGCTACTAAGTCTTACTTCAAGATTTAAAGGACCCCTATATAGAAATCTAGGGCACAATATTCATTATCAAGTAATATTCTTAATTAGAATAAATATTATTTTATTCAAAAGTTATTGAATCATACTTTATACTGAGTTATAAGAGTAAAATTATGAAGTATCACAAAAGGTCAATTTACACTTTCATTAATTGTACCAAGGGTTATAATAATATAAATAGAAAGAGAATATAATTACACAAAAACCATTTCATACAAACACCTAGGAGGGAGAACTACATGTGATTTTGATGCCTTCTTCAAAGGATATGGCTATGTAGGTAACACTTAAAAATAATAGGTTTTCTAGGTTTTATCTTAAATCATATGCTAATCCCTTTTTTATTAGCCACATGTATGAAAAATACAAGGAGATAGAGTTCAAATTTTTTAGGTACATCATGAGTGATTCATTCACATATTCAAATAAAAATAGTAAATATAAATATAGACATAGATTCAAAAATAAATTGAGTGGGCTACATTTAAAATATATAACCATAAAAATTAGAACACTAACATCAATGTTAGTGTCCCAAATTTGATAGTAGCATCTAGATCAAAAATGTAGTATAATGCATAATGAATGAAACAAAAAGCTAAGTTTTAAGATTGAGATGGACCTGGGTAATAGTGACAGTCCAAAACAAAACAAAAAATAATATATGCACTCTTTTAAATATTAGTCTCATAATTATTTTTTATATTTATTAAACTTTCTTGGATGAATTCATTTTCAAAATTGTATTGTATTACTTAGGTATGAATTATTTACATTATTACATTCAAATTTTTATTTATATATTTTGTTTTTATAAGACACATTTTGAATAAGAAAATCTAGTGAGCTTGACCTTTGAGTCTTCTTGTGGCTAACATGACCCCTACCCCTCTTCATATAAGTGGGGGACCCCTGTAAAATTTATCAATCAAAAGTTCCCTGTGGCTCCATTTTGATTGCCTTTGGTCCCAAATATGTGGAATCTTCAATCCTTGTTTCACCTTGGTCTAATAAGTATTTTAAACTTATATAATGTGCAAATGATCACCATTGAGATCACTTTAGTTACATTTATTTCTATCAATGTTTCCTTTCTATATTTTAAGAAGAAGAATCCTTATACTTAGATTTTATTGTGCTTACTTTTGTTTCATAAAGCTTAAAATATGTAGGACATCCCTATACCTTATGTGTTCAAAGAGTAAAAAATATGTATATTAGTCCCTTGTTATTATAAATGATAAAAAAATCAAGCATAACAATACACTAGGACTAAACATTTTTACCGAAGAACTAGGGAGAACACAACATAATAGGCAAGATCACAAAATAGAGATAAAGAAAATACAAATTTGATGCTTACTTGTTGGCATAATGATGTATGTTCTCATCCTATGATGATTTGAGTCTTCTAGAAATGATCTTCCATGGTGGTAGCATCTCTCCAATAGTCACTTGTGGCTTGGTGTGAAGCTTAGCATAAAGTGGGCATTATAACGCTACTCTCAAAGCCTTCAAGAATGTATTCTAGTAGAATAACCTTACACATAAAATCTTATTTGCATATGGTTTGGTAACTTGTATTTATATCTATAATATAAAAATCTAACCCTAGGGAGATGGTTAAATTCTAACCTGGGTTGAGTCAATCTAACCCTAGATTGGGTCAAAGTACTAATGAAATATTGACACCTTAGTTTCAGATATTTTTGAGGCATGGAAATTCACTTTAGATATTTTTGAGGTGTGAATCATATGTTTGGAATATTTAGGAAATAATAAATCACTTTATTAGCTCCTTTGACCTTTTGACTCCATATTTATCTAAAAATTTCATCTTTGGTAAATGAAATTCACTAATTTGATATGAATTTTTTGTTTAGTCAAAATTAAATAATATTTTTAATATAATTAATCTTTCTTAGTAATTTTTTGTTTTTTTAAATTGTTTTAAATGTTATGGATTAATATATTGACATGACAAAAGTGTCAAATTACTAGGTCGTAATTTAACTAGGGTTAGAACTAAATTAGGTTAGTGGTGCATATAGGGTAATACATCAAATAAACTAGCATTGCCATATTTATAAGTAATTAAATCCCTTAAAAATAAAATTTTTGGAAACTCAAGTGATTTCTAAGATTAAAATGTGTTGTTTGATATAAATTCAACTAAATCCCAATTTAGGCATAAAAGTGGCCAAAACTAAGTGTCTATAATTTACCCATATTTGAGATGGTAATACAAGATAGGCATAGTAACATATTTTTAAAGAATTAAAAATTCATTAATATAAATGGTTCATGCCCCAAATGGTGGTTGATAATCCCTTGATTCCCCCTTGAGGTAGTGGGTGGTAAAAATAGAATCATTGAGCATTCCCTCAAAATGAATAAAATGACATGATCTAGATGGTAAATGGGGTGGGATTAATTAATTTCCCAAATGTGGTTATAAATAGTAATATCAGTGGAGTCACTGATTCACCCAAAGGTAGTTATAAATAGTAATGAAGTGTGTGACATGAGTTTTCCCAAAGGTAGTTATAAGTAGTGGAATAGATAGATGCCCTAGTATGGTGGTGGAATGGGTACTAATTTACCCAAAGGTGATTATAATTAGTAACTAAAAATGAGAAACACTAATTTTCCCAAAGGTAGTTATAATCAAGAATGAAAAGTGGGGAAAAAATTGATCTACGTAAGGGTGGTAATAATTAGGATTGGAATGCATAAAACACTAATTTCCCCAAAGGTTATGATAATCAAGAACAAAAATTGAGAAACATAGATTTTCCCAAAGGTAGTTACAATTAGTAACAAATGCATTTGCCTTAGAAAGACGCATGGAGTGGGTAAAAATAATTATTTACCCATAGGCAATTATAATCATTAGCATGGGCCATTTAATTTAATGATTTTACCATAGGTGATTATAATCATTAAATTGGTTGAAAATAGAATTTACCACAATAGGACAAATTGGCAAGGGTGTATTATGCAAAAAAACTTTGAAATAGATTTACAATGAGATGGTAAAGAAAATAACATTTTTATAGCCTAAATTTGATTTTGAATATGCACATTTGAATAAACATGGGATTATAAGTTAAATTTTTTTAAATGGGTCTCAAGAGATGCCCAAAAAGCTTATCTAGTTATAATACAACTAAAAATAAGGCACATAACATCAAATGACAAACAAAATGGACCACAAATGTGAAAAATACACTTATTGGAGCCAAAAAATGAACTATAGGCCCTAGGGATAAAAATTCAAATTTGTGGCTATATACACACCCCTAAGGTGAAAAATAATTCATTTTCACTCTAGCCTTTAGAGAATTTTATCGTTGGTTTTTTGCATAAATTACTAAGAGAAAATGTCCCATAGAGGATCTCGATGACATGTATTAGATAAAGTGAGGGAGTATATGTAGCCAACACATGATGGCAAAATAGTAACCCTAACTTAGTAATTAAGTACCATTTAATAGAATTTAATTCATGTTGTAGGTCAAAGTTTGGTGAAGTCATCATTTACATGGTAGGGCAAATAGAGGCTTCACTAAGGAAAATGGTGAAGTTATCATTTCTATAAATAGTAGCAATGATAAAAATGGTAAAAATCACTCAAACGGTAATTTCACCCATTTTAAGGAAAATTTGTTATTTTCATGAAAATGAAAATGATTTTTCACCTAAAAATGTGAAAACCCACTTAAAAGGTGGCTTTGACATTGAAAAAATAGCAACTTTGCTATGGGAGCCAAAAAGTACTAATTTTTAGGACTTGGAAGGGATCTAATTATTAGAAGAGGGTCAATTAGATTGAGTAAGATAAACTTAGGCTCTACTAATGGTATGTAATTAGGCTAACACTAACTTGTTTTATTTTAGGATTTAGTTGTGCTTACCTATTGTGAGCTATAACCACATTGTCTATGAATCCCATATATCTATACTAAGGCCATGGTTGATTTCTTACAAATGTTGGACCTACATGATGTGGAATATATTTTAGTTATACAGGTTAATTAATCTTACTTGAGTGTACTAGTGGTACACTAGCATGGTGAGACATTAATCTTTTATTTACTGACTAGAGTGACCACTGTCACACTTGAGGATACATGGTGTATCTTCAAGCTACTGATGCATGGGCAATGCTTATTTAGGACATCACCAACACAACAATAGGTAGTGTTTGATGATCTATGTAACTATTAGGGTATCCCCATAGTTTAGGGGAAAGTTGATATAAACCTGATTGATACTTATATAAATATTCATCTAGATGATCTACCTATTGTGGATCCTTCACCACCAACTCTGATTGATTGATAGGTTATTTCCTTTATGGCCATTTTCATTGGCATCTTTTTTCCTGATAAGAGTAGTTGATACTTCCATATGGGCCTAGGTGGCATGGTTAAGTGAATGCTATAGGATTTGACATGGTTTTCCAAGGGACCAAGTATTTTCATATAACTATATAGATATTTTCACATGATAGTATACCTAGGTGGACACAACATTAGATCCTACACACTTATCATAGTTTGATGTTAGGATCATATCATGATTGAATGACTAATTAGGATGTACAAGATGTAGGATCCTGAGAATCTAGTAGCTTATGGTTAGGATTAGATAGGATCTAGTAGACATGGGCATAGAGGAGACATCCCCTTTTATCATTATATATTCAATTATCTAACACCATAGTTATTTATTTAGAGGTTGTACCTATCCTATCAATTGTAGTGGTTTAAAGATGGATGGTACATAGGATTCATGACCACTAAATGCTTTCTTATTGGGAGATAGTCCCATATTATAGAGTATTACCACCCTAATTAGGTGCTTAGGTAGCTTGGTTATACATAAGATGTCCCTAAGGGGGTGTAGTGGTTTACAATGTGACATGAGAGATTAGCTAGTATATTCCTGAGACCCTAAAGAGTGAGGCCACAATGAGCTACATCATCATACCATGGGTTGTTTGGGACTATGTATGAGGATATGTGAGTGTATGGGTCACTCTTTGAGGTTGATTTTCTATCACTAATAAGGGGTAAGGTACCTATCGATATTGAGGAGATGGATGCTGAAACCTCAAGTGACAATAATGGCACTTGGTAAGAGAGTGAATCTAGGGATGATGAGGATGATTATAGATTTTATGGAAGAGATAATGGAGGATATGTAAAGGATATGATGGATATGAAGGACCAAATGGGGTGATGGGGGGGAAATGTGATGATACTATATCCTAATTTAGTAATGGTGGCATGGCATAGGTTAGCTTAGATCAGGTAGGGCCTTCAAGAAGATAGGTATATCTAGGAAAATTAGGGCCTTATACTATGGCCATAATAGATAGGGATATTGGCATGATTGAGTAGGATATTAGTACTCAGATACAAGATATTTTAGGATTACAACAAAAACTATCAGAGTTGCAGAGTACCCTAGACATGAAGGATGATGACATGACTCAACTATAGATTGAGATCACTTGGATTAATTTTGATATGTTTAATATGGTAAAAATAGAGTGCCAACTCATAATAAAGAGAGATTAGGGCATTAGTGAGTAGGATCATGCATTAGCCACTATGGATAGACTTATATGAGAGAAGGATATGGCTCAAGGAACTAGTATACAGACCATATTATCATAGATGATTTTGGAGAACCTTCAAGATAATGATAAGGAATCCTATTATAGGAAATCCTAAGAGTCTACAGTGCCTAGGGATTAGTATGTTTTTACTTTTTAGATATGGGATGCATGGAGGGTAGGGTTCAAATCTAGTTGGTCTCATACTAGGACTCATGTTTTAGGTAACTTGGGCTAGTTTATTCATCATCCATACCACCACCACTAAGAACACTAAGGCCATTAGGGTTGCCTCCATCTATAGTTCCCATGGATACATAGAGTCAAACTTGATCACAAGGACCTTATGATTTTGGCACTTTAGATAGTTTGGAATTATTTTGGCCTATGGCATTGTAATCATTATATCAACATAATTATGTATTTTTGAGACACCATCATGATATTTATATCTATTGTGATATGTATATATATTTTATGTATATGACATTAGAGATAAATTTACATTCCTTTTTGGGTCCTTTGAAGCCAATTTACATGTATATGATATTTATTACAATATATATATATGATGCCATGTTATCTTTTATATCTCATGTTATCATTGATTAATGATATGGATGTTTTTGCTTATGTATCCTCTTGTTCATTCGTTTCTTATGTTATGTTTATGATATATTTTTTTAGTTATCATATGATTATGTTTTATGCCTCATATGAATGCTTATTTAGAGATGCACATCTATATAAACATATAATAAATCTTTTATTGATTTTGATTATTACTCATGGATTTAGGCATGTGTTTGGGTAGTTGGTTGGTTTTAATATATTGTATAAGTACTACCATTTCATTGTTATAATAGGCTATGTGTGCACATTTTTGTTTTAGTGCGTGATATTATGCATGATGGTTATAGATAACTATAATGACAATATATACCCTAAGCATGGAAAACTTAATTTAAATGTTAATATAAACAACCTAGCAATAAGATATGAATAATTAAATCTTATATGTAAATATAATAAAAAAATCAAGTGTAATACTAAATACAAAAAAATACAACCTAAGTACATGATATGGATAATCAAGACTTAGATGTCAACAAAATGTAATAATCTTACTACAATTGAAAAACAAAAAGGCAAAATAAATAACAAAACAAAGAAAAAGGATAAAAAAATGAACATATAATAATAAACACACAAAAAAATAAAACTCAAACAAACTAAAAAGTATAAATAAATAAGGCTATATAAATAGAAATAACACACAAACACAAACAACCCAAGACAAACAAATGAACAAAATTGAATAAACAAATATAAAAATATATATATAAACAAACTATAAAAGAAAATAAACAAACAATAAAATGACAAATAGGCAAAAATAACCAAACAAATAATCAACAAAACACCAATAAATAAAAACAAACAAAACACATCCAAAATAAACAAAACAAAAAAAACACCAATAAACAAAACAAAAAAACACCAATAGACAAAATACTAGCAAATGCATAGAACAACATATGAGCAAACAACTAAAAAAACACAAACAAAACAAAAAACCAATAAACAAAGAAATAAACACGATACAAACAAAGATAAATAAAATTAAAAAATGTATAAATAAACTAACAAATAGTATAATAAACAAAGTAAACAAAATAATAAAAACAATTAAACAATCTAAGGCAAATAAAATTACAATAAACAAACTACTATAAACACATAAAAATTAAAAAACTAGGCTAAACAAACAATAGTACATAAACAATGGTTAATCAAAATGTTAGTGCAAACCAAAAACAAATTACTCATGCATGTGTAATAGAGTTTTTACTCTTGGTAATAGGGTGATCCATAGGATATTTAGTAATGACACCAGTAAAATAACACAAGAACAAAAGGCACAAAGTTGAACCTAGGTTATATGGAAACAACAACACAAACAAGATGACAAACATTCCTCCTAGGCTATAACATATAATGAAACAAACAAGATGGAAAAAATATTACCCATAAGACATAGGAGACAATAAAGCAAATCAAACAAAATGGGGGGATAGAATAAAAGGAAGGGGGAACCAAGATGACTACATATGCATTAGGTAAGTGTATGCTACGTATATATTTTTATGGACATAATATCTAATGTGAACTTTAGGAAAAATGTAGTTCTCCTAGGATATGGGATAAAAGAAAATGAATGATAATAAAACATGATTTTCTTGTAGAGGAAAATGGGAATGATCTCACAAAATAGTGAGTGCATGAGAGAAGAGAGAGTTACATTTCATTATCATGGAAATATCAAGACAAATAAATCATGCAAGCATGAGAGTATGGTTTAGACTAAAACCACGCTAAAAGACAAAAGACAAGTATCCAAAAATGAATTGAATTGGTAATTCATAGTGTCTACTACATTTAAGACTTAGAAAAAGAATGAGATCATAAAATGGAAAGAACATAAAATGAAGTACTCATAAAATTATAAGATATTAAAAATATCCAAGTGGTCCTTAATGCATCAAAGTTAAATACACAATGCTCACAATATCAACTCGTAAAATGATGAGAGTGTAGGCTTAAGGTCAATAAGGATAGGGAAATTAAATTACAAGTGGTTACTCATGAAATATTTAGGAGTGCTAGGATCCTTAAGGTAAATAAGTCATCAAAAATTAAATGAAGGTGTAGTTGAGCTAACTCAAGATACCCTGTGTATCCAAGTATTGCCTACATAGTTCATGGAGACCACAAGCTGATGTAGATCTCCTAGAAATGGGAGGAAAAATACCAAAGTGGTCTAGAAATTAAACTAAATAAATGAGATGGCTCATCCTAGGAAATTTTTATGTATTTATATTCTGCATGGAAATTCTAAGCTAATTTTCCTGATTTTATGATTTTTAAGATTTTCTATATATTTGAAAATGTTTAGGTGTTTTTAAAATTATTTCAAATGTTTTTGGAATTTTTTAGGGATCTCAACTCAATGAAAAATTAAAAGATAAAAAATGGTCCAAATCATAAAATGGTAAGATCATGATTAAGTTTCTTGAAAAATGACAAGAGTATTCAAATTTAAAATGCTCACAAAACAATGAGAGTGTTCAAACTTAAATTGCTCAAAAAATGGAAAGAGCATGGCAAAGGGTCAACTGAGCTAACCTCAATGTAAATTTAGTGTTTCCTATATAGTCTAAATGGATCTCAAGTTAATGTAATTTTTCCTCCACAAAAAGTGTGTGATTAAATACTAGCAAGTTTAGGTAAAAGACAAATGACAAGGTAAATGGTAATAGTAAATGTAAGGTGATGCTGAAATGCATGGTATTAGTGCTTCTCCTAATTTTTCCATAGGTGGTTATAATTAAGATATAACAACAAAGGGTTAGTGGTACTAATTTTCCCATAGGAAATTATAATTAGTATCGTGCATGAGGTGGGAACATAATAAAAAATGAAGGATGTAATTGAAAATACCATTGTCATAGTAGTTTCATATACTACCATTCAAACATTTAATTCTAAAACAACTATTGGAACTGAATCTATCATCAACCATTAAATGTGCCTAAAGTATAAATTAATTAGAACCAAGGCCAAATGTTATAGGGGGGATAGGTAAAAATAAGTATTTGATTAAGGGTTAAGTGCTTGGTATAATGGTAAGGTGAGGCAAAGGGGAAGGTAAATGGTAAGGCAAAGTGGAAAGCACAATAAATGATTCTATTATTCTTAATAATGTGGAGATACACATCCTAATAATCATATGATATAGCCATAATGGACAATGGGCTATAATGGTAATAGGGATACATCCAAGTGCTAAGGTAATATAAATGGTAAGGCATGAAATAATGATAAGGGCAAATCAAAGTAAATGATTTTTTTATTCCTATTAATTTGGAGACGCTTGTCATAATCAATATATGATATCACTAGAATAGTTAAATATGTAAAGTGCTATCCCACACCTATTTTGAATAGTTTATATATCAAGAACGTACTACTGATTTGGACTCCAATAATGTTGTTGTGATCTTCATTGGTCATTTATTTTATTCCTCCAAACTTCAAGGCAAGATGTCTTCATAGCCTTTGTAAAGGAAAGTAAGACTAGGGAAGGGAAATAAGGATAAGCATTGTCTAAAAGGTATAATTTGGTAATGGATAAATGGATCATAATGGAACATATAATGGTTGGGAAATAAATGAAGACTTGGATTTTCATTCACAAATAATGTTGTTGATTCTATATTCAACATAATTTTGGTTGTGGTGGGGCCAAAGACTTTTGAATGTGCTCTTGATAGTCACACCAAATTTTTATGTCATTTAGGCCTAAGAGATGTTTCCATCTAACTATGTTGTTTAATGGAAGCTATACTGATTTTATCTTTAATAATGTATTCATCAATCATCGAGTAATTATTGTGCTCAATGATTGGCACCTCAAAGAGGTTTTCACAAATAAATTTGTCTTGATTGTCCCATAGTGCCTTCAAGAAGGTTTCACAAAGAATGTTAAAATTTGACTTTGATTGTCTTCTAGCACCTCAAACAATGTTTCACTAGAATATGTTGAGTCGTGACTTTTATTTCCCCCTAGTGTCTTTGAAAATGTTTCATTAGGAGATTTTTCTTCTTCTACATGAATGTGGTCTTAGTCCCCTGGATATGCTACAACCAATATGTCACCATGGATGCAGTTTAATAATGTGTGATTTTGACTATCCTAATTGACACTTATGATAGGTGGAGTGTCAATATAATGGCTAGGTTGGTTTGTGTTACTTTCATGTGGAATGGTAATTGAATAGTAAGAGGTAACACAATTCTCATAGAATATACTCAAAGAACTTGTGTCGATGCTGAAGTAATCATCCTCAAAAACTATGGAAGGATCACAAATATATTAAAATTGATTTGCAAGGCATGTGTAACCAATGTTTTAACAACCATGAATGTATTTTGATTTTGAATTTGAGTCTGATTCAAATTACTCTAAATATAATTTTGAGACTAAATTTGATTCTATTTTTTATGCTAAATATGATATAGGTTCAAAAATAAAACCTAACTTTGATGTTGATTCTTCATTTGGTATTGAAACAAAGATACTGTGTTGAATGTTTGGTATTTGATAAGTAATTACATTTGGTTTTAAAATGGGCTCTTAATAAATAGGCTCAGATAAGGATGAATCCACAAATATTGGCTTGTTAAAGTGAGGCTTCTTAATAAAAGGGAAATGGTTAGCAGGCAACTCTATAGAGACTAGCTTGTCAAAGTGAGTATCCTCAAAGAAAAGGAAAGGGTCAAAGGGTAATTTAACATAGATTAACTCATCAAAAATACGTGCTTCAACAAAAAAATCATGGATTGGTTGGTTCTCTTGGCCTTAGCTTATACTTGGTTGTAAAAACTCAGATTTAGACACATGTTGTTCTTTGAATGATATCTCTTAGAGAGGTAATGATTGGCTCTATTGAGGTTCAAATACCAGCTTGGATTTTATAAACTGGGGGATGGATGGAAATGGATGAATAAATATTTTTGGTTTAATAATGAGGTATTTTTAAATAGACTCATCTAAGATGGTCTCAATAAAGACTAGTTATAGGTATAAGATAATAATTGTGCTCTTTCTAGTCATAATTATCAACCTCATTGGGATAATGAGCTACCATATTTGGAAGGGCCTATAATGGTAATGAATGGGTGTTGTGGAAATTATTTTTTAATTTATGCCAAAGGATGAGGGCCTATAATGGTAATTCTTTAGCACTACAGAGCTTGGTTGCTAATGTAGGCCAAAAGATAAGGGCCATGAATGGTAATCATTGGGTGTTGTGGAGCTTAGTTTCTAATGTATTCCAAAGGATGATTACCTATAATGGTGATCCTTGGGCACTTTAGATCTTGGTTGATAATGTAAGCTAAAGGATGAGGGCCTATAATTATAATATTTGGGCACTATGGAGCTTGGTTACTAATGCAAGCCAAAGGATGAGGGCCTAGAATGGTAATCCTTGGGTATTAAAAATTTGAGTTTTCATTTCAATCTAAATGATGAGTGTTTAGAATGGTAATCCGTGGGCACTATGGAGATTGGTTTCTAATGTAGGGAAATGAATGAGGACCTATAATGGTAATCCTTGGGTGCTACTTACACAAGTCAAAGGATGAGGGCTTGGAATGATAATATTAGACACTATGAATCTTGGTTGTTAATATAAGCCAAAGGATGAGGATCTGTAATGGTAATCCTTGACCATTGTAGAGCTTGGTTGTTAACACGAGCCAAAGGAGAGGGCCTGGATAAGAAGGTGGTGTCACCAAATTTTGTGCTAATGGGTTCAACCTTTTTTTAATGGATTTAATATTTTAATATGGATAGGGATCCATCTCATAATCTACACCATCATATGACTCTTGAAAAAAAGGGTCACTAGTCACAAATTCCTCATAGTTTGGATGATACATAGTCCTTCTATGTGTGTAACGAGACATGTTTAACTCTAAAAATAGGTCTCATCAAAAATAAAGGGTCCAAAGGTAATAAATAACTAATGTCTAATAATAAATAACCTTTGGCTCTATAAAAGAGGCACAAAGGGTAAAATTACCAAATTTTATAAATGACTAACAAAACAAATGTTAAATTGGTTTAATAAAATAATATTAATTTGCCCAAAGGTAGTTATAATCAGTGGTAAAAGTAACACAAAGGCTCAAAACTTGTCTATCACTAGGGTAATAATTTTCTAAAAGGTGATTATAATTAGTGACAATAGTATCTAAATAAAGTAGAATGATTTTAAACTAGGATCAAAGGATATTAATTATTTGTCCAAAGGTCGTTATAATCATTAGCATGAAAAACAAAGCAAGACTCAAAAACAAAAACACATATAACAACTCAAAAACAAACTAAACTAAGGTAGTTGGCTCAGATGATACTTGATAATTGGATCACTAAGACTCGATATTTTATTTAGATATACTATTTAAATAATATAACTAGGACATTTTTGAACTTAGCACAACAAACTTCAAACAAGTCACATGGTAACAACTTGGCTCAAAGGACTCTCAAACAAGGCACAAGATAACAAAAAATTGTTAGGTCTAAGCACATGATATTTTAGATCAAATATGAAATCAAACCAAGTAACATAATCCAAACAAAAAAGGTAGATAACCAAAGTCCAAATTAGATGAGGTTTTGGCATAAACCTAATTAGTTTAATATTTGCACTTTAAAAGGTTAAGTTTTGGATTTAATGCGAAAAGACTCAAATGTTTTAAGAAAAAAGAGATAGACCAAAATGGGTAGTGTAACCATGTAGTTGAAACAAAAGAGGTATAACATTGGTTTTGAACTTGGTTTCAAAATTGACAAGATATTTGGAACAATTTAGGTAGTGTAACAATGTTCCTTCAAAAAAATGTCATGATAATGGTTTTGAACTCAAAAATCCAAGGAAAAATGTTTCAGACAAAATATTTAGTGTAATAATGCCCCATTTAAATAGGCAATACACAAATGGTTTTGGAATAAATATCTAAGGAAAAAGTGTGACACAAAATGGACAAAGTAACACCTCTTAGACTAAAGGGGTGTGAAATTAACGTGATATTTTTGGACTAATTTTGATATGATGATACAAACAAATAGTTTTATACTAAAAACACACATTTAAATCAAATAAAATAAAAGTATCACTAATGTCTCATCCTATATCTAAAACTAACATGAGTGTGCATAGATTTTGCCAAACTTTCCATAGATATGCCAATACTAATGAGGAATTAAGTGCTAATCTAATAATTAAAATATAGGTGTAGGTAGAGTTTTTATGCCCCCTCTATCTCTTAATCATTTTAAATTGTCATGAATTTAGATTAAGAAGTATTAGGCATTTGGTAAGAAGTTTCACGGCAAGTGGGGTTGAATAAAAATATATAAATATCAAATACACTAAATGGTCCAAATTTTGGATAACATAAGGGCACAATCATGTCATTTGGGTTCATACCGATTAACTTACTATGCAATTGTTTGTTCCTTTCTATAGTGACTCTAGCCATGTACTTATTATTAGAGTCTAATTTTTTATCAAGACTTGATGTGGGTTTTTGTTAGGATCAGAGAGGATATCTGCTTAGCCCCCTAGAAATCCTAGTATCATGTGCCCAATTTATATGCCCCACCATGAAGTGGGGTTGGTATAATGCTAAGATATGAAAATCTAAGTCAGTTCACCCCTAGAGAACTTGTGATGGAGAAATGAGCTCCCACCCACAAGCAAAATGTAATAAAATAAAATGGAAAGACTGTAGAGGTCATTTATGGGTCACATAAGTCACTCTGAACTTGGGGAGAGTATAAATGATATTATTTATGATAAGACCAAACAAACAAGGAAATAAACTAAATGCTTTTGGTCACCCAATTTCCCTCAAGGAGATGGGAGGAGAGAATACACACAATAGTTTCTATACCACAAATAAAGAAATCTAACTATGAACTTTTAAATTTAGCTAATAACAAAAAATAAACATAAAGTGAAAAATCTCTTAAGAGATTTAATTAAAATGTATGTTTATTTTAATAACACTAAATTAAAGTGTGATTGAAATTTTTTGGCCCCTTGGCCTTATTTTTACTTATAAAAAACTTGAAAAATAAAAAAACAAGTGTGATTAGGTGGATTTTAAGCACCAAACAAAAGTGTGAAATGGTGTTTTGGGATGTAAAATGGTTTCTCATAGCTTGAGAAAACATGTAACAACTTGTTATAAGTTTCAAATCTGGTCTTTAGCAAGAGAAACCTATGATAAATAAGTTAGATTGAAAAATAAATATGCATTATTATATAATATATTTCATGAAAACATACATGCATTATGAACTTAAAGTAACCACATAATCATAAAATTCATGATGAAACACATGGTTTAAAAAAACAATCATAATAAATGGATTTTGAATGACCTCGAATGAGCCTTCTAAAGTTGGGTAGTTTTCACACGGGCAAAGTCACCATTTAGTATGGAAAAGTAGCCAATTAAAAAAAATAGAATGATGGGATTTTCAAGACTAAACTATAAACTTGAATAATTAAATGTAGTTTTTATAAAAAATAAGAGTTTCAAATCATTCTCCTTGGCCATACAAGATGTGTAATCCCATCAGGCATGCCATTATATACCTTAGGTTTTCAAAGAGTAAAAAATATGTAGACTAGTCCCTTGTTAGTCTAAATGAAAAAAAAATCAAGCATAAAAATATACTAGAACTAAACATTCTTATCTTAAAATTAGGGAGAGCATAACATAATAATCAAGATCACAAAATAGAGATAAAGACAATACAAATTTCTTACCTCCTTTGTCAAATTTGATGCTTACTTATTGGAATAAATATTTTTGTGCTTAGCCTATGATGATTTTATTCTTCAATAAATTCTCTTATATGGTCTTATAATCTCTCCAATAATCACTTATGGCTTGGTGTGAAGCTTGGCATAAATTGGGCATTATAACACTACTCTCAAAGGCTTCAAGAAGGTATTCCAGTAGAATAACCTTACACATAAAATCTTGTTGGAATATAGTATGGGCACTTGTATTTATATATATAAAAACTAACTCTAACCATATGGAAGTTATGTTAAATTCTAACTTGGGTTGAGTCTATATTAACCTAGGTTGAGTCAGTCTAACCTTGGGTTGGGTCAAAGCACTCATGAAATCTTGACATCTCAATTTTAGATATTTTTTAGTCATGACAAGTCAATTTATATATTTGTGAGGTGTGACTCATATTTTTAGAATATTTAGGAAATAATAAATCTCTTTATTAGCTCTTTTGACCTTTTGACTTCATATTTGGCTAAAAATTCTTTTTTTGGTAAATGAAATTCACTAATTTGATTTGGAATTTTTATTTAGGCAAGTTAATTAATATTTAAAATATAATTAATCTTTCTTGGTGATTTTTTGTTTTTTTTTAATTATTTTAAATATTATGGATTAATAGCTTGACAGGACAAAAGTGTCAAATTACTAGGTCATAATTTGACTATAGTTAAAACTAAATTAGGTTAGTAGTGCATACAGGGTAATACAGCAAATAAAGTAGTCTCATCATTTTTATGGGTAATTAAATCCCTTACACATATGGATTTGGGAAACTCAAGTGATTTCTAGGCTTAAAAATTATCATTTTTTATAAATTGAATTAAATCCCAATTTAAGCACAAAATTGGCCAAAACTAAGTGTCTATAATCGTAAAATCACATCATCCTAGAGTCCTAATTAACATTTCATAATGATTTCATAATAGGTAGGTGATATTTTAATCAAAAACATGGAATTTATTTTAACTTAGTCATTTTATGTAAATCTTTTAGGAGATCCTGATGAAAAAAAGAGTGCCACATGGAGCATCTCAAACCTTCCAATATCCTATGGGTGTCAAACTTGTTAGAGACCTAAGAGAGCATGGTGAATGAAAGAGTGCCATGTGTAAGCTATCAAACTTGTTATCCTCCCAAGGGCATCAGGCTTATCAGAGCTCTTGGATAGCCTAAAAAATATAAGAGCACCGCATGAAAGTTATTAGACATGCTAGTCTCCTAGGGATATTAGACTTATGAAAATCTTGGGAGAGCCCAACAAATGAAAGAGTGCCACATGGAAGATGTTAGGCATGGTAGTCTCTCAATGGTGTCATACTTTTTAGAACCCCAATAGAGTTGGTCTAAGGCTATTGTGTCATGTGTAACTTTTATACAAAATGACAAAGAGGCCTTAAGAGTGCCCTAATTATCCCAAAGAAGAAGTGTGGTAAAAACCAAGAACCAATAATAAAGTTCCACATATTATACAAAGCATAGGTTACTAACTCTATTATAAAAAGGAATAGAATACTAATAACACTTACCTAGAATAGCTTACAGAGGCAAAATGTCAAATTAAAAAATAACATATGGTCTAATTGAGGGGTACCAAAGAGTGGCCTAAGACCAAGGTATGCATGTGCCTATCATGCCCCTTTGTTTATTAATTTAGGTAATTAGACTCTAATTAGACAATTTTTAGATGTCCAATCATCATCAAAAAATTTAAATCAAGATCCCATTTAAAATTATCCAAGTTAATGCTAGATTGGGAAGTGACTGGGTGTATTATCCACAAACCCAAAATTAAACTTGCATAGGGTAAGTTACCAAATACCATTAATGTAGGATATTTCAATAGAGGCATATACATCCTCAAGTCAATCTAATTTACCATTGTCATTCCCAACTCCCAATAGTCCTTTTCCATAGTTCATGCTCATTATCTTAGTGCTTCTCTTCATCCTAGAGCTCATTACTAGGAGATGTCCAATTCATAGTAAATGGCCACATCATCTTCTAACCCCAAGCCTAAGCTCGATTACCATGACACTACATTATTACTAAACCTAGTGCCTTTTGATCACTAAAACAAAGTATTTAAATTAATTGAAGATGTGTAAGTTTCCACTCCATAAGATGATGAGGATGATATTGAGTCCTTAATAACCTTGTGGAACTAGGTAGGTCAAGATTACATAGGGTCATATAAAAACCTAAAGTATCCCCTTGTGTATACCTCTTTAGTAACTTATTTTTGACATCTAAATGCATTCAATAAAGAATTTAAGATATAGTTTACTCTACCACTTTGATGAACCTCATCATAGATATTTTGGTGTATACTTTTTATAAATATTATAACCTCTTAAATTACACCATAATTTACAACTTTGGTATAGTAGATACATGGTCTAATACCCATGTGATATATGAGGTCCTTAAGAACTAGGTCGTCAACTAAGAGTGGTGGATCAATAAAGATGATATTGAAATTTACCATATCCACCTCTTTTAGAAGAGGGTTTATGTTGGGATAATCATATTAAACCAATTATTTAGGGATATTAACACCATGCATATAAACATACTATAGGTGCCCTTATTGATCATAATTCTCAAATGGGAGGAAATCATAGACTTGGGTAGTTTAGTCCACTTCAATCTTATCAAGGCCATCTTGGGAACTCAAGTCAAAGGTAAGTTCTACATGATGTCTTATATCATGGACATGATCTATGCCACCCTCTTTTTTAGTATCTCAACATTACCCCTTTGTTCCCTATAGGATTTTTGATTCATCTCATGTTCTACAAACTATATGATCACCACTACAAGAATCATATCTAGAATATTTTAGCACTTCTACTCATGGTTTATTAAGACATCAATGAGAAACCCATGTCTTAGCTTTCTAAGGAGATTAGGAGGGTACTCCTACCCATTGGTATCACTAATATCACACTATCATTTAGGTATAAGTTAGTTGATAGGCCCCATTTTTCTTTCCCTATCAAGTCCTAGTTTGTCTTGTTGAGAAATAAATTACTCTTGATTTGGTCAAGGGTATTATGTGGTTATTAGCCAATCACTATTTTAAATCATGCTCAAACTTACCAATTAACATCTACCACCATTAATATAAGAACATTCCTTCACTAAGGAGGATGGACACCAATATAAATTCTTACACCATGAGAAGGGTTGAGCATAGAGAGTAAGATCCTCATAGGGTAATATGTGCCCATGTGATGAAACATGTAACTCAACTCAAAATCACTTATCATTATGATCCACATGATGATAATGAGGTTCACCTCAACCTAGTAGATGACAATGAAGTATTATCACATCTTGAGGTAAGGAAGAAGATGAAAGGGAAGTAGGCCCAAGTTGGGTTGATGTCAAGGAAAGACATGTGCCACCTCCATGACCACCTCCACTTCACCCACCCTTAAGGCATGTACCCTCTTATCTTGGAAGAGACATCCAAGAAACTATGAACCACATCACCTAAAGTATCATTTAAGGGCTCTATCCACCTTATCCTCCTTGGTATCTACCTCCCTCAACTATTACCCCAACTCTTCTATTTTTGCATCCATAAGTAACTCATACAAAGGTGGAACAAACACTCTATTTCAGCATTGATAGTAGTTACAAATCAAGACTAGAGTGGGATCATAAATAGACACCATTTGAGATCCCTTCCCATACTATTACCACCCATATGAAACCCATGGGGGTACCCTCAAGTGTATTTATTCCCACTAGGGCCATCATAGTATGGCCTCCCCTATTTCTCATCTCACCCACTACCCATTTCACTCAGGTCCCCTTGATTTTATCCATGTTCAATATTATCACTTTTTAACCCCCTCTTACTCATCCCCTTTAGACTAAAAAATTATCCATGCCCCTTATTTAGTCTCTAGGTGCCTCAAATGCATGTTTTCACCCTCCACTTGAGTTACTTATATAATTTTAGGGAGTGTTCAAACCTTAATATTCCCTAATTTCATGGTACCAACCCATGTTTTGGATTCCTAATCAATGACCCCATCATTCACCCATACAACATGGATGCCTCCTAGATTCCCTACCATGATATTTGAAATGGCCAACTTAGTGGTGAGTGCACCAATATGCATAATTCTAATGATTCTTAGCCACTCCTTCAGTTCCTCGATAATCTCTAAAAATAATTTCCACCTTGGCTCCTTCTACCAATGTGGATCAAGTTGGCCCAAGCTCAGTGCCCAAGGGTGTGAAAAGGGTAACTATTATGGTGCCCACCAAGTAGGCTCTATTTTATACCTTAGTTGATCTTTCTATAGCCTCAAATCTTGTAAATTAAGGCATGAGGTCTAAGATTAAAATAAAGGTAACTCATTCATAACCTCTCATTTAAGTTTTAATCACTTCCTCTCAGACATCTACTCAAAGTACCCCTCTTGTGGTTTCACCATCCTCTTTTTTCATCATCCTAGAGACCCAAGGATTTAATTTCAACCATTGTATTTCACATTTATCATTGAACACACCCTTCCTAAGAGCCACTGGTCCCCACATCCACATGACCCATGACTAGTGGCGAGGCCAATTGTTTCCCTAGATTCCTTGTTTATGCCCCTCCTTTCACACCCCTATCACCTCCAACTCCACTCCTTTCCTCCCCATTCTTTCCATTTCATCTCTCTTTTCTCCTCTTATAATTCTTCCTTCCACTTTAGTTTCTTCCACACCTCTTATTATACCTTACAACACCTTAGGGACATTCATGGGATCAAGATGGGTCCAACCTATGGATTTATTAGGAGCATGAATATAATAAATGGTATACCATGGAGATTTGGATGTTTAATGGAAATTTGATAGGGCCTCTAAAATCATCAAGAGAGTGATCATGCAAAAATTCACTTGGGAAGGTAATCTTTTAGTCTAGATAACCAAGTAAGATCTCTTCTACCTCACTAAAATAAAGATTCCTAGTTGAATAGATAAATTAGCCAAGGATCCAGTGTTAATGCTTTGATCTATCAACAAGCTCATGAATAAATTCATGGAATATATGTAGGATCAAATAAAATTAATTAGGTCATAGGTAAAGATCACTTTACCAACTAAATTGATTGGTAGAGTTAATGGGGGCCTTGTGCATCTATTCATAGCTCCTAAGGAGGTAGTTATAACTCTCACCTTGATCAAAGAGAAACACCAATGCATGTAGGCATACTTAGAGAGGTTTGTTCTCATTAATATAAAATGTAAAAGGCTTGAAGTGGTCTTTCACAAGGCCATTTTCTTATAGCTCAAGTTCATGCCTCTAGTAGACTTGAACCTATATCAGACTTATGTTACAAACATGATATCCTCAATTAAGGAGCAGTTTAACTTAGCATAGACAATCATAGAGCCTTTAGATAAGGTAAAGAGCATATTCTAACCTATTTAAAATAGGTTAACATCACTTTGTTTTTCCATCCAAATGGCATCTTATTGGAAAAGGGAGAATTTGAGGTCTAATTAGATTAAGTAAACCAGGTCATGAGAATAAAGGTGTGAAAAACCAATAAAGTTAGGGTGAAGTTAATTCTAGGGCTATCAACCCATTCCATGACAAGAAGTAACCAATCACTTTATAAAAATTCCCCCCTCAAGGCCCCACTCCAAGTGTATTGGTGGTTTCTATCCAAAGCTAAGGGGATATTTCATGAGCCTCCCATGAATCTTGACAAGCTAGACTACGAATTTGACCTAGTGATAGCCTCATTGGAAGCTTAAGAGGTATATCCTAAGTATTTGGGGAGTGGTCACCTTCCAAATTCCTCCTAAGTTTTTTTTTGGTGGGACTTGAGGACTCTACTTTGCCTATTTAGTGGTATGGGATATTTTCTTGTGAAATTTGGTTATAATCATTTTAGGCTATGATTTCCCAAAGGGGAAACCTATGATACTTGTATATAGGCCCCATCTCTCATATATAAGTGGCCTTATTATATTTTAAAATGGTTAAGATTTTATATGTAACCAAAGTGATGTTGAAATTAATACAAGTTTTCTTTATTTTTAGAATAGTTTTTCTATTTGTATGTATGTTATCTAGTAATTCATGTGTTTTATGAATGTATGTAAATTCAAAAGAATTGAGAATGTTCCCTAGTGTATATGATGAATTTATTAATTAAAATTTGTTTGGCTATTTTAATTGTTTGTGAACTTTTTTTTTCTTAGATACATTGGTTAGTCTATGTGTTTGATGCATTGGCATAAATTTGAGGGTCCTATGTGTAATTTACTATAGACCTTTATTATATGTTTATATTTGGTGGATATTTCTTAAATGAATCAATATCACTATCTCCTTAGACTCTTTACATGTGTGATAATAAGTTTAAGATCCTCATGAAACTTGGTTCACAGTGGTATAATTATGGTTAGGTAAAAGCTCATTCTTAAAGATTTCACATTTTTTTAAACTAGGAACCCCTTCTCCATATTACCCTACTTCCTCTCCTTTTATGTTTATTTTTTAACCCAATAGTCTTTCCCTTCATTTGTAAAGTGGTTGAAGTGAATCCCACTGGTGGTTTCAAGAGATCTATTGAATTGTTATTGCCTCTCTTTAAAGTTACTCTCATTCAGATTTGGTTCATTTCAAGTTTGATTTTATTTTAAAATATACTAAATGAACCCCATTAGTTCCTAAGATTTAAATTGGTGATACTAGGTGTGGATTAGAACTTCTTTATAAAATTAAAATTTCGACCCCTAGTGGTAAAATTATGTCTCTCAAAGATTTATTTGAAGTAGGTTATATCAGGGATCCCAATAACTGCATCCTATGCCCTAGGTTTCTCTCAAATAAATCCTAAAATTGGAGGATTAAAGTCCCTTATTGTCCCAAAATTCTTCTTATATACTTAATCTCATAAGTGTTTATTGGGTCAAGATTTTAGACCAAACAACAATTCTAATTGAACCAAACCCTAGCTTGGCCTAGGTTTTAATATTTATATAGTTTTAGATTACTTCATTTATTTTCCATATCTAAATTTTACATGGGAATAGCATAAATATTTTTTTTATCCTTGTTTCCCTAACCTTTGTGCTCTTTTTTTTAGGTGTGTGTAGTTTTATAAACCTTAAAATGAATACCCATTATGAACAACCCAAAGATACTCATCCTTTGGATTTTATATTTAATATTCTTGATGATAAATACATTGATTATGAATATCTAATGGATAACAATAAATGTGATAAAAATTAGTCTTTTTTATCTACCCCTTACAATTATGTTAATGAATGGACCAATGATCTAGTTAATGTAGATGAAAATATTGATGATTATATATAGAATCTTACCACCACTTATTATTATGTTATGATAGATATTTCACATATTTATAAAGTGAGTGTCATGATCATAACTCTCAAATTTCTCCCATATTGCTTAATTAATAATGTAACAATGTATTACTTGAAAAATACTTAGTTTTTCTTTACCATTTATTAGTACATTGCATCACATTTAATTTTATAAAATGAACATGCATGCAAATGAAATGAATAAACTTATTTTAAATATTGATCATAAAATTATTCCATGCATATATTATTCTCATGATGTCAATGTATAAAAAAAGGAATGCCTATCTCCTTTACTAAATGAAGGTCATGTTACAAAAATTGATTGTCTTTATTCTTTACAAAATGTTGAAAATGATATGGCATATGAAGATTATTTTCCATTTTTATAAAATGAAACTCTTTCTCTCTCTCTCTATCTCTCAATGATACAAATGTTACAAATAAAATCCATTATTTATCCTCTCTTTATAATAAAATACAATTAAATACTTGCCATATTTATCTCCCTCTCCTTCTAGAATGGAAACATGAGAGTGATAGTGCTAGTTAAAGCAATATACATGATGCATGTGAAAATGAATAAAATGATTATGATAAATTTTATTGGAATGAAAATGATTATAATATCCTTAGTGTGAAAGAGGAATAATTTCATATGATTATGAATATAAAAAAAATGAATTTTCATTTCTTTCATGTAGTGAACATTCAAGTAGTCAAGTTATTTATTGTAATAGTGTGCATCATATGTAAATTGAGATCATATGAAATGATTCCTTACATAATAATCATATAAATATTCATGACATTAAAAATAATATAATTTATTCTTTTAGTACATCATGTGATATGAATGTTCTTTTACATAATGTTACTAAAACATGCAATGAGGCCAACTTACAATGTAATGATAATTATCATCAGTACATTAGCTCTATGTTTAAAATAGATATAAAATTACAACCCATATGTACATATTATCAAAATTCAACAATTAATATTAATCAAAATATATCCATAATTAATGTTATAAAAAAACATTCAAAAATAAGTTTCAATTCTCAAATTGAAAGTATTCTCATGTAATGTTACTATTAATGATAACATTCTTGATGACCAACCTATTACATGTAATGTCTTTGTGTATCCTCATAAAACCAAATTTATGATGTATATTTTACCTTTATTCAATGGTTAGGGAGACCCTTCTAACCATTTGACCTAATGTGTACATTATTTTGGTCATTGGGTAAGGATATGCACCTATTGTTAAAAGCATTTCATATAATCTTAACAAGAGAAGCTCGAGATTGGTTTTATAGTCTTCCAAAAGGTTACTTAAAAACTTTAAATAAGATAGAGGAAATTTATTTAATATGTTTTCATAACCATAAAATTCCTAGGTTACCATTGGAACATTTACAAGGCTTAGTGCAACAAGATGATGGTTATATTTGAGATTATGTTATAATCTTCAAGGATACACTATATAATTTGATGTATAGACCCTTATATTTGTAATAAAAATTCATATTCATTAGGGTTATTTTTTCTCCACTTAAGGAAAAAGCCTTGAATAATCCTTATACTTCATTTGATAACCTATATATGGACGTGCACAAGTATGCATGTGAGCTAGTGAATAAAAATATGAATCAACTACAGATTCACTACAAGGAAATTTTTTTGTAAAATATTCATAAAAATTGAAATTAATAATTAAATATAATCATAAGGCATCCATAATACCTCCTTCTAAAACAAAATATCATAGTGAGGAATAAATAATAAAAGTGCTCCATAAAGGAAATGAATCAACATATAAAGTACCTCTTATAGTTAGAGCATCTAATTCTACTAAGAGATAATGAATTCATTTTTATCACACTATAAATCAACCACATGAGATATTTAATGTATTAATTAATAATATGTTTATTACTCTTCCTCCAAATCACTATCATTCATCACATAGATTTGAAATTATCAAAGGAAAATACTTTTGTACTTATGGTATTAATGTAATTCCTAATATTAATATTTATGAATTATGATAAAATATTACAAAAATTTCAAATAGATTATTTATTGTATTTAAGAGTGAGACAATAAGGTCTCCTTCTCCTACTTATTTAGATGATCATTCTCTAAGGACCAATGCATCCCATGAGATTTTTATCAGGGAATTAAGGGTCTAACAACCTCTATAGAATCAAAATATTGGAAGAAGTCCATCATGTGCACATTATACAATGACCAATATCTCTTACACTTATCCTACCAAGGAACCATTATTTTATCAATCTTTCATTAGAGGTGAACTTGGGGGAAGCACATAGCTACATGTTATAGAATTTAATCATACTTTAAAACTAATGTTATCTACAAGGAGAGAATGGTTTCCTAAAATAATTTATACATATACAAGTAATGGAAGTGTAATTGACATTTAAAGATATGAATAAAATGTTATGATATAATATAAATTAGATTCATAGCTATCACATAATCATTACAATCAAGCATTCTCATTCCCAAATGAATTTAATATCATGCAGTGATTACATTAGTAAATATAAATCAAATTACATGATAACACTAACTAACAATGCTAAATAACTAAAATCAAAATGCATCACATAAATAAATTTAAAGTATTATAAACCATAAAATCATAAAGACAAGATAAAACTACACAAATAATACCATCATATATATATGTATATATATATATATGTGTGTGTGTGTGTATATATATATATATATATGTATATATATATATGTATATATATATATATGTATATATATATATATGTATATATATATATATATATATATATATGTATGTATATATATATATATATATATATTATATGAGATTACAAGAGCAAGACTAATTTATTAATATTTCTTCCATGGAAAATAGAAGATATATATATATATATATAAATATATATATATATATATATATACATATATATATATATATGGGATTACAAGAGCAAGACTAATTTATTAATATTTCCTCCATGGAAAATAGAAGATGTAGTATTTTCTTATGTTTGTGATGTAAGTCATCATATGTATCATCAAATACTACATAATCTTAGTGGTATTCCTCTTAGGAGTAGCCTACCTATCTAGCTCTACACGTAACTCATCTCACTCAATTTCCACCATATGGTAGGCTACCAAAACCATGGCCACACAATAAAATAGGGGTGGATGTGTACCAACGATATCAATGACTCACTCTACAACACCATCACCATAAATGTCCATGGTCATGTTACACGTAAAAGTGTGCAAAGCTAGGTCAACCATAGTCACCCAGTCTTGGTTACTTGAAATCAAAAAAACCCACCATGATACAAGATTGATATATATTGATATTATATAAGAATGTAAATATACACAAAATCAAACAAATAAAATTATTAAACTTACATGCAGCATGAATAACTACCTTGATTAAAGGTTGTGGGACTATAAGAGTACTTGTACCTTTACCTCCACCATTGACTAATGTTTTGGGTACTACACCAAGGGAAGTAACAACAATAATGGTCATCGAGCACCATTATACCACTACATTAATGTAGCTATACACCGTACATTTCATTATTTATAAATAGAACTATAGGGTATGTATCCCTATCTGGGAGTGGTGATATGTCTAAAACATTAGAGGCAACCCTATCATTCAACTTGTAGTTAGCTCACATTGTACACTACCATGGATAGGGATTCGATGGAACTCCCTATTAAATCTCAAACTATATCAACACATGGTCAAATAAAAAACACTCATACACCTTGAGGAAATGATCCATCAACCACATGTTAACTTGTAGTCAACATAACTCTTTACCATCCTTGGATAAGCTCAAAATTCATATACTAACACCACATTATCTAATTTGTAATAATATAGTTGAGTATCATGTGATACTACATCATTGTGTGACTCTTATGTTTAGGCAATTCCCACCATACTGAAAACATTTATGGATGGGACCACCTAGCATGTGGTCCACCAACTGGTCATATAATCAAAATGTGCTTATATTCCCATACATGTAGAAGTGTGGCTACTCTAAATCCTCCAATATGAGTCTCTAAATAAAATATGTATAAATCATTAAATAAGTGGGCCACCATGTTTTTCCCACATGAATACTATGCACCCCTATCCTTAATACTTTGAATAATGTGATATGATATCACAACCCCACCACCATATACTACAATTAATGATGTTAATAAATACCAAATGAATTTTTGAAATCACTAAACATCATATCTAACTATGTCCTCTAGAAGGATTATCCTAGATGAATCTACCTAAATTTGTATTTATCTTATGAAATACACATGGGATATTTTAATGTATCCAACACAAAAGTCACTTAATACTTGGACACTCTCCCCCATAATCAACAAACATAAAATTTGATACACATCCTCTAGAGTAATGGTCACCTCTCTTATGGGAATCCATAAGGTGCAATTATAAAAATTCCACCTCTCAACTAATGTTTCAATAAGATTTACATCATAATGGTCTTGGCCCAATCATCTAGATAAACCAGGCCATTATTGATCTAATATGTCTTAATTATTCATATCTAAACCCAACTCGGTCAAATTGGACAAGTGCCTACTATGCCTAAAATTGAAAATGTGCACATCTTTCTTAAAAAACATAATACAAATAAGTAATGTTAGTCATTAATTTAATCAATAATTATAATTAAAAAAATTACAATTTAGCTTAGCTCAAGTTGATATTAGCATTGAACACTACCATCAAATTTAGATGGTAGTGTAGGACACTAACATCCAAAATGGGACACTACCATTGAAAGTTAAATGGTACTATCTACACTACCAATGGTAGTGTCTATCAATACCTTTCAAGGCCAAATTGGGAACCAAAAATCCATAAACATAAAAAGTCAAGAAAATTATAAAATCCAAAAAAAACAAATACCAACTCCTCTAAGTCCTAACCCTACAAAGTGGCTTATAAGACATCGAATCAAATTAGACACATTACTTTCCCTTGAGGCATTTAAAAAAGATACAAAGCACAATAGTTTCAATAATTAAAAAAGGAAAAATAAAATTCAAATTTACTATATATAACATCCTCACTACATACTCCTATGAACTTCAACTTGTAATATCTTGAGTATTGTATATCTAAATCATGAACTGTAAGTTGTATTGGAGCCCACAAAAAGAGTTATTCCACATTGTTCCATTTTCATGAATGTTACTTACAACTTCCAAAATTACATGTTCTAATATATAAGTAAAAATGTAATAAATCTTATAAGATAAATAAAAAATATTCATCTATTCCCAATAGCAAATATATTGAGGCATCATGCCACTACATGGTTGATACACACATGATGCATATGTCTTATCCTTTTGTGATGCAATGAATATGAGACTACACTCCCCTCATCTAAAAAGGGGGGCATATAAGTGGGGGCATGTCATATAGACATTAGTTCACATACATAGTGGATAAAATGAGAAAAATTATATATAATTCACTTGATTAAAATATACGCTTGGGTCAAAATATCATGCATTTGGCACAAATTTCACAATTTTGGGATAAATTTTTTAGATTATGTGACAAATACTATATACAAATTTGAGAAGTTTGGGATAGATTTTTTATATTTGTGATAGATATTATACATATAAAAAAATATTGGGGCATATAGGCTTTAGGTGACATAGTTATAGAATCCATTTTATAGAGCAGAGGTTAAATTCAAATAGATACTTCAGCTTGAGAGAGATTATAGGTGCATATTTCATACAAATGCACTAAATAATAGATATATATACATACATATTATACATCACTCACAATATACATGTTGGGAGTATGAACATTTTCATTCCTTATTCCATTACACATTTAGGCATTGGCCTTACCAAGATGCACTAATTGAGCATTTATATATATGTAGCAGTTGGTTCCCTTGAGTAGTGTAGTTAAATTTAACAACCCCAATGGACTTAGTCACTACTTCCATTTTTTAGGTTGAGATTGCTACATCATTTGGAATTATATGAGATTGGCTAGATTATGTTTTTCCATTTTAGTTGTATAGTTAATATTAAGTGCCATGGATGGACTTGGCATTACTCACTTTCTACTAGGTGGGGGCATGATCACCCATATTTGTAGAGGTTCCTTGGAAATATGTCAAAACATGATAGTTAGGATTTTTTATGTGAGACATAATAAAAAATATACATAATTAAAATACTAAAACAAATTAAAGTTAATTTGAGTGTAGGATTGTAGACGAATTAATGGGATTCATAGCCTTAGTTTACCCAAAACATTTAGTACTTCAAATGACTAACAGGTTATAGGAAAATAAAGTGTAAGTGTGAAAATGAACACATCTAAACATAAAGAAAAACATTATCAAATATGTATATTGATCTCTATATTTTATAACCCTTTTACAATATAATTGAGTGATATATAGAGCTTACAAATACTTGTTCACTTCATAATCCAACCTTTCATTACAAATAAAAGGGAGACTCTTCTCATTCTAAAGACTCTTGATGTGAATTTTATATTTTCAACTAAGGAACATATCAATCTACCACCCTTGTGGGTTTTCAATATATTGTCATAACTATGAGGTCAACTTTGTGTATTTTTAACATTGTTAGCCTTGTTCCTAATGTTTAAAACCTTTCTTTACACAAAATTGAGTAGCTTACAAAATTTACCAAAATTGGTGCATATGATACCTATGTGGAGGGTGGAGGCATAAAATAAGAATAAGGAAGAAGATGTTATGATTTGGAAGCTGTATATAAAGTAGTCTTAGGTGATGAAGTAGAAGATGATAATGGATGTGATTAAATTATTATTGAAGAGGTCATAACTATAGTGAAAGATGTCAGTAACATTTTTTGATGTTGTATAACTAGCTAAATAGATTGAGAGGATTTATTTATATAGAGTTCATGTTGGATCTAATGAGGTGGGAAAATTATGGATCCTTGATAATTTTTGAAATAGAACTATCTAAGTGGGACAAATCATACTTAAACATCTTCTAATTAATGAGAGCTTCCCACACCAAATAAATCATAGTACACAAAGGGGATCGATATTGCATTAGGTTCTAAATATTGACATCCTTAGATATGAAAATGGTGATCCTACTCTATGACACTATTTTTTTAATATCTAGTGTGAGCTCCTCCATTATATATGTGTGTTGATACATTTGAATTCCATCAAATGTATTGTGTAACAAGTCATTATGCCAACTGGTCATCTTAGATATCATTGTATCTATTGAGTCCAAATAATTCTTCAACACCAAATCCATTAAAGTAGGTATAGCTATCTAATATTCCATTATTTACTTATTTATCAACCTTAGATATCTCTTGACTTACCTTGTTCAATGTATTATTAAGTAGTTATTTATAATCTAGCATAGTTGACTAATCTGCATAACTTAATGTGTAATAGTGTCAAGAATTCACCCATACTCATCTAAGAGTCCATAGATAGCCTCTATTTTATATTTCAAGCCTAACCTTGAAGTTTAAGTTGTTGGATCTTCTACAAATTGAGCTATTCCTTTGTCAATTTAATCAATAGTACCACGAATTGCTTCTCTTTAGACATGACTTGGTCACCCAAGACTTAAGTGACCAAGGTAGGGTAGATGTCATCAATTAGTTTCCTTACTTTTTTCAGGAAAATATGTAATTATGCATTTTCCTTCCTTAGTTACAATTCATACTAATCCAATGTATAATATTTTTATGTGATGGATTCTTATAACATAACTATTCCCTCAATTTTTTTCACCAAGGAAAACTAGGATACATAAAGCAATACTTCTTACACTATTGTTTCAAGGGATAATATAAAATTTATAAATATCATAGGTCTTATTTTTTTGTGCCATTGGGAATGAAAATGTTTTCTACCTTGCCAAAGGTGCAAGTACATCCCAAAACCATTAGCTAGATAATTTCATCCTATGTTGGGGAGCCTTCTCTTGTATACCCCGTTGAGTGGACACTGAGCCTTGTGATGTGGTGGATGGTTGTTGGGCCTTGGTTATCATCACATTATTTGAAATTTTTTTACATTATTTTTCTATAAATTCTACTTAATTTTATCACTTTGATTCTTCCCCTACTTTTATAGTTTCCTCTACTTACTCCTTAGATACTTGATCTTGGGCTTACTTTTGTCTCTCTTCCTCTTGATTTTATAGGGCTTCTTTATTTTTCTCTTTTTATTTATACCTTTGATATTACATCAACTTTGACCTTCCTCTTTTGTGTTGCTTATGCTTCTTTATTTTTTCATGTGATTCCTTTCCTCATAGTTCTTCCTATTCATGTTATTTCCTATGTTATTATTCTTATGTTCCCTCTTATTTTCACTGATCAACTACTACTTACATATTTTTATTTTGTGCAATATATTCTTCATCCTTTTTATTATTTTTATTTTCTTTTATCTTCCTCTACTTCTCCTCAACATCCTTATGTTTTTCCTCTTCCACCCTCTTCTTTTTATACTCTTTTCTAACCTTCTTCATAACTACCTTTTGAGCCTTATCCTATTTTAGTTTATCCTTAACAACTTACTCTTGTGTTGAGATGTCTTCTTATATGGTTGGATGCTTAGGCTATGATTTTTCACTCCCTTTTGGCTCATGTAAATTAGTTAAAGAATCCAAAGATGAAAGTGATTGTAGATTAAATGAACAAAGGGATGACTCAACCACTGTGCACCTATAAATTGGTGCTTTTTGTATAATTGGCAGAAGTAAAGTCTTATTCAATCACTTATAAGACTAGATTGTGTTAAGCATGAAATATACTGTAAGTATATTATATATATTTTACTTAATATGATTTATTCTCTTTAACCACTTAATCACACATTCAAGATATGCAATAAAACTAACACAATAATATGCACTACACAAGAGAGAGAGAGAGAGAGAGAGAGAGAGAGAGAGAGAGAGAGAGAGAGAGAGAGAGAGAGAGAGAGACCAGATTTTTACGTGCAAACCCAAAGTGAGAAAAAACATAGAGAATAATCTTAAGTGTACGAATGAGCACAAACTCAAATTACAAAGTTTACAAGCACCAACTAGCAGGAGAACCAACACCTTTGCCGAACACAAACCCAACAACTATTTGTGATCACTAACCCACAAGAGCACCAACCCCTCTTGTGTATAAAACACAACTATCTCTCAATGTTTCTTACTTAACAAATTATAGAACTCTACCATATCTCTTGATTTTCTCTCCTTTAAGAAAAATAAAAACCATGCAATCTCTTGCATATTAAAAATGGCTTCTCAATCATTTATTTATAGCTTTTCAAATGACCTTTGTCATTCACCCTTTGTAACCCTTCAATCCTTATGGAAAATGGTGCCAAACATGTATGACCCTTCATATCATTGCATATGAAAAGTCACATGGTGACCCTTCATAAGTAAATGCCTCCTTTCCTCTTTTTTATTTATCTTGGTAACGTTTCATATTCCTCAAAGTGTACTTTCATGGAAAAATACACCATACCCTCTTTTGTCTTCACATGGTGACTCTTGGAATTCCTCAAGATGACTCTTCATGAGAAAATGCATCCCATTCCTCTTTTGTCTTTACCCCATAACTCTTTGACTTATCCATTGTCCCTCTTTTGATTTGTATGCAACCAAAAATATATTCATTAATATTAAAGAAATATTAATACACATTAGCCAATATATGAATATTAAAAAGACCATTAAATGCAATGGGGCTTTTATCATCAATACTAGACTTTTGACATCAATGACAATGTTTCCAAAAATCTCCCATTTTGTCATTAATGGCAACCTCAAACTGAAACTACCATATCCTGAAACCTACACGACATGTGCCAACCTACACATACTACCATCTAAAATACATATAGTAACTCCCCTTTATTGTAGCAACCTATACCCATTCCTTATACCTACTTTTTCACCTATTTCTATACCTATACCTACTTTTGTTCTTCTCCCCCTTTGCAATCAATGGTAAAGGGCCTATCCTAGAGCTAACACTTAGCTCCCCCTCAATTGATGCTAATCCTCAATGGTAGGAAGTAAAATAAATTACTCCCAACTTCTCTTGTAGGTACTCAAATATGTCTTTTGGTAGTGCCTTTGTGAAAATATCTACAATCTACTCTGTATTACTAATATATTCCATCTTAATTTATTGATATGCAACTTTCTCTCTCAAGAAGTGATATCTAGTGGGGATATGTTTTGTTCTTCAATGCATCACTAGATTCTTTAAAATATTAATAGCACTTGTGTTGTCACAAAAAATATAAATAGGTTCATCATATTTTACCTTGATGTCTTCCAAAGTTTTCTTCATCCAAAGCACTTGAGTACAACATAATATCATTGTAATATATTCTGCTTTAGCTATAGAAAGTGATATTGAATTCTTCTTTTTGCTTATCCATGATACTAAGCTATCACTGAGAAAGAAAGCTCCTCCACTTGAAATCTTTCTATCATCCAAGCAACCTATCCAATATGAATCTGTATAATTAACCAAAGTGAAATCTCTACTTGTGGGATACCACAATCCCTAATCCAATGTCCCCTTGATATATCTAAATATTCTCTTCACTAACTAAACATGACTATCTTTTGGAGCTGACTGATATCTTGCAACCATGCCTATTACATGTATGATTTTTGGCCTTGATGCTATCAAATATATAAGACTACCAATCATAGATATATACAAAGATTGATGTGCAATAGGTGTATCTTCATCCTTGCTCACCTTATTTCTTGTACTCATTGGTGTGCCATTTGGTGCAAAATCCTCAAAACCAAATGTCATCAACATTTATTTATTTATTTATTTATTTATTTTTAGATATGAAAATTCTTTTATTTGACTAAAATATTTTTAACCTTAAGTAAAATGACAATTCTCCAAGCATATAAATCTCAAATTCTTTTGTCATATTATCAAAAAATTATTTTGTCATCTTTTCAATGTTTCCTTCAAAAATGATCTCATCAACATATACCACAACAATAAATTAATGTTCACCTTCTATTTTGATGTAGATATTATTGTCAGTAAATCCTCTCTTGAAACCTTGATCCTATAGGTAATAGTCAAGTCTTGCATACCAAGCTCTAAGAGCTTGTTTCAATCCATATAGTGCTTTCTTTAATATATATACATGACTACTGATATTTGAGAGAATAAATCCCTCGGGCTACTCAATGTAGACCTCTTCTTATAGATTCCCATTTAGAAAGGTAGATTTGACATCTATTTGAAACACTTTGAATTTTTTAAACAATGCATATGCAAGAAACATTTTAATAGCCTCTAGCCTTGCCACTAGTGCAAAAGTTTTTTCAAAATATATTCCCTCAATCTAATCATATCCTTTGCATACTAATATTTATTTATTCTTGGTCACTTCTCCATTTTCATTCAAATTATTTCTATAAACCCATTTTATTTCTATCACATTGTGATCTTTTGGTCTAGGAACTAATTCCCAAGTATAATTCTTTTCTATCTGATTAAATTCTTCACTCATTACCTTAACCTAATGATTATCATTTCTAGATTCTAGAAACATTCTAGGCTAAATTTTGGGTAACAAAGAGAAATTAACTTTCTCATATTCACTTACCATCATTCTTCTAGTACAAATTCCTTCATTTATGTCCCTGATGATGTCACTTTCATTATGATTTCTCTAGACATATTTGGATGGGGTTTTGGTGTCATTTTTCTCCTTCTCATCTTCATCTAATTCTTCAAATTCTTCCTCTTCAATGATTTCAAGAATGCCTACTGGATCACTGATTCTTTATGTTTCATCTTCTTTTATCTTGACACTTGTACTTTCAACTATTTTCTTGGTTCTTTTGTTAACATTTATAAGATTTACTTCTTCAAGAATAACCAAGAAATATACCTTCATCTGATCTGGATTCAAACTAACCAAGTTTTTCATCAATTCTTTTTATGAAGCATCTACTATTGAAAACTCTAAAATAATCAATTATTGTTGGTTTGTCTTTCCATAACTCATAAGGAGCCTTGTCACTATTGACTCTCAATAATTCTCTATTCTAAATATGAATTGCTATAGAAACTACCTCTCTCCAGTATTTATCTAGTATATTGGATTCATTTAGCATTATCCTCACCATCTTCTGAATTGTTTTGTTTTTCCACTCAACTAATCCATTTTGCTATGGAGTTCTAGCTACTAAATAATGTCTCTTTATTCTATAGTCTTCACAAAACTCAATAAACTGATCTGACATGAATTATCCTCCTCAGTCTAATCTTAGGCACTTAATCTTCAAACTGGTTTCATTCTCAACTAATGCTTTGAATTTTTTTAAATGTTTGAAAGATTTTTTTTTTCTTTAAAAACATTACCCAAGTCATACATGAAAAATCATCAATAAACAACATGAAATATTTCTCACTTTGAGTACTTTGAGTCCTCAGGTATATATAAATCAATGTGAACAAGCTCTAACATTTGATTGGTCAATTAATCTTTTTTTTTTAACCACCTTCTATCCTACTTCCCATGCTGACAAGGTTCATAAAGCATGTTGGATGGTTTTTTAATCTTTGGAAGATTTCTGACTACTTGCTTCTTGCTAATGTTGACAATATTGTCAAAACTTTTGTGTCCCATTCTCCTGTGCCATATCCAGCTTTCTTCAATTTGACTCAAATAACATCTTGACCTTTGATGTCTGATAACATATACAAATTATTTCATGTTATTTAAGTATCTACAACCAACACATTTGAATTTTTTCTCCTAATTTCACATCCTTTTACATAAAACTTTAGTGTGTGCCCCTGATCAAAAATTTGACTTAAACTCAAAATATTATGCTTAAGACCTTATACATACAAGACATTTTTATCTTTAGTTATACCATTATCCAAACTTAGTGTAGCTTTTCTAGCAATTCTAGCAATAGTATTATCTCTAAATTTCACTATGCCATCATTGATATTTTTCAAGGTTATGAACTTGCTCTTGTCTCCTATCATGTGCCCCAAACATCCACTATCAATGAACCATGGCTTTTCTTCATTTCTTGCATGCAAAGCTATTTTTACCAACATAAACTTTTCAAGTTGTTTCTTCTATCATGAACCTGTCTAAACTTTCTTATTGATGAATGGAGCCTTGAAACTCTAGTCCTTCTTGACTAACTTGAACACACTCTTACAATACTAGGATATGTGTCTGAAGTTATTACACTTGTAACATATTATGGCCTCTTCATTAAATCCTAATAGAGGAGCAAAAGAGTTGTGGCTTCTTCTTGACTCTGCTTGTGTTTCCTTCTCCTTATTTCTAAAATTTTTAGCCCTTTTTCAACATTCTATTTTCTTATAACCATATACATTACAATAAAAACAATAACCATAAAAATAGAACCTATTGCATATCTCTGACCTTGTTTCTTTTTTTATCTTTGTTCCTTCCAGCCTTCTTTGTTTCAAATGTCATTTATATTCTTAACTTCTTCCATTTTTATTTCCTCTTTTGTAAGAGCTTCAACATAGCTCTTTCCTTTTTCTATGTTTACCTTGTCTGTGGCCTCCCCTTTCTCTTTTTCAAATCTGATACCTATCTTATCTGACATTGATTTTTGACTTTCTAATATCTTATTCAACATATTAGTGCTATTCTCAAATTTTGAATCATTGGCTCCTCTATCATTGATTACTTTAGTTATTTTCTTAAGATCTACTTTTAAAGAAGCAAATTCAATAACATACCTTTCATATTATTCACTTTCTTTTTACAATATGTCATTATATCTTTTTTATTCTTCTTGTCTTCTTTAAAGTGTGCTTATAGATCTTTAATTATTTCCTTTGACTCCCTTTTATTTTTCTTGATCTAGAGATTTAATCTTTGACTAAGCTAGGATCTTTAGAATACAAACTCTTCTTAGATCCCTTCTTGAATTTTCCTTTGAAATTCTTCTTGTATGTTGACTTTCCTTCTTCATTGTCACCATTACCCTTATCTAGGCACTTAGCTACAAAATGTCCAATATTTCCATAATTAAAACATTTAAAAGGTAATTTTTCTTGATATTTCTTTGTGCCCTTTTTCAGCTTTAAAATGAATAGATCTCCATTATCATCTTCATCATCACTAGAACTGTCACTTTATTCTTGAATCTTAGCCTTTTATTTCTTTGATGTCTTGAAAGTAACTTATATCTTTGGGGTTTTTTCTTATTCATTCCACATTTCATATGTTGTAAGAATACTATGTAGCTCATCCGTCTTTAGCTTGGCTAAATTTTTCATCTCTTCAATTGTTGAAAATTTTGCATCATATCTCAATGGTAGAGATCTCAAAACTTTTTGTACCATAATTGATTCTTCTTACTTTTCTCCAAGACCTTAAATCTAATTAACTATTTGATCAACTGACAAAAGATAACTTTCTATATTTTTTTCCTCTTCCATCTTCAAATTCTCAAATTATCTTCTGAAAGTTTGAAGCTTAGCTTGCTAAACCTTTCCATCACCTTTGTAAATATTCTCAATTTTTACCCAAGTTTCATGAGGAGATTTACATTTCATAACTTTAACAAATTCTAATTCACATAAACCACATAAAATAACATTTAAATATTTAGCATTATTTTCACTTGCTTTCTTTTTCACCAGAGTAGTTACAAGTGTTTGTGGCTCTTCATATTCCTCTACCACTGCTTGCCAAATGTCAAATCCAAAGGCCATCAAATAAGTCCTCATGCTTATGCCTCAAAAATCATAATTTTTACAATCAAATAAAGGTGCCTTATTATTATAAAAAACCTTCATGTGATCCAGCCATCGTGCTTTCCTTGATCTACCTTCAAGCTGCAAAACTTTTTCAAAAGGAACTGGATCTGATACCAATTATTAAGTACAAAATATAATGAGGAGGGGGTGAATCAATATATTATATATATTTTACTTAATCTTATTTCTTTTCTTTAACCACTTAATCACACATTCAATATATGAAATAAAACTAAAACAATAATATGCACCACACAAGAGAGAGAGAGAGAGACCAAATTTTTATGTGGAAACCCAAAGTGGGAAAAACCATCAAGAACAATATGAAGTATATGAATGAGAACCAAATCAAATTACAAATTTTTCAATCACCAACTTACAGGAACACCAACCCCTTTGCTGAGCACCAACATAGAAATTATTTGTGAGCACCAACCCATAGGAGAACCAACCCCTCTTGTGTATAAAACACAACTATCTCTCAATGTTACTTAACAAATGATATAACTCTACAATATATCCTAATTTTCTCTCCTTTAAAACAAATATGAACCATGTACTCTATTGCATATTACAAATGGCTTCTCAAGCCTTTATTTGTAGCTTTCTAAATGACATTTTGCATTCACCCTTTATGACCCTTCAATCCTCATGAAATGGCACCAAACTTTCATGAACCTTCATATCCTTACATATGAAAATTCACATGGTAACCCTTCAATCCTCATGAAATGGCACCAAACTTGCATGAACCTTCATATCCTTACATATGAAAATTCACATGGTAACCCTTCATAATTAAATACATCCTTTCCTATTTTTCCTTTATCTTGGTGACTTTTAGTATTCCTCAAAGTGTCCCTTCATGGAGAAATGTGGCATACCCTCTTTTGTCTTCACATGATGACTTTTGGAATTCCTGAAGATGACTCTTCATGAGAAAATGTGTCTCATTCCTATTTTGTATTTAACCCATGACTCTTTGAATTCTCCATGGGCCCTCTTTTGACTTATATGGAACCAAAAATATATTCATTAATATTAGATAAATATTAACACATATTAGCTAAGATATGAATATTAAAAACACCATTAAATGCAATAGGGACTTTATCACCAATCATAGACCTTTGAAATCAATGAAAATGTTTACAATAGATTATATTTTATGGTTGTAGTTTTATTATTTGAGACTCCTTCAACTTATCTTCCTTTACTAGCTAAGTTTCAACAAAAGAAACCTACACTCTATGATATATGATGATAGCCAAGGTGTAGTATGGGTCATTGATTTACACTAATGACATTTTTGGGATTTCTTACTATTGTCACCAAATATTTCACCCTAGAATAGGGTGTTTAATCCTCTTCCATATTTGGGCAACATGGTAATACTTATAGCTATGTGGGTGTACTTATAGGTAGAAGTAGACCTCTAGGTTTAAAGACTAGCTCCCTGAATATATCTTGAAATGATTATCACCTAAGAGTTATAAGTTTCATGAAATAGAAATATTATAAGGGGGTGATACACCAATATTATTTCCAAAATACAATAATACATCTATCATAATGAAATAAGGCATATAAACTAGCTTGTAAGTCCTAAAGGGTTCTAATAATGATGTTTTAATATAGAGGTGATGTGCATGAAACAATACAAGGTAAATGAACCAGAAGGTATATTTCACATTATAAGAATATTTTTAGACTTTAAAGGATCCTAACACACTTTATTACACTCTATATGACCTGTTATAATAGAAAATCTTGCATAAACATGAAAGGATAAGGAAAGCAAGGAAAGAAGATTATCACTAACTTCACCATGCATCACTTATATACTTAGAAAAATGTTCATGAACTAAAACCTAGAATTATATTGATTTTTTAAAGACAAAATACAATTTCATTATACTAGGTCTTTACCATAAATGGTGTGGTATTAGAATACAATAGCCAAAATGGATTCTACTTATAGAACTTGAGAGAGAAGTAAGAAGAGATATGTCTAAGTGTCATAAGAACAATTTTAAAATTTAGAGGAGTTACACATGTAGTAAAATGAATTAGTAAATATACCATTAAATATCTCATAGTAAAAATATCCCTCAAAGTATGAAACATCTTTAAATGTGGCGTAGAACTCCTCTTGCTTGCTCAAAAAATTGCCTTCATCATTTGGCCCTTTTGGAACATCTCACAACTAAATATGGACAAATGTGATGATTTAAATAATGGGGATGGGTTTTATACATGATAAAACATGAATTGGTTTCATCCTTAATCATAAATATTATTTTTCACATGAGTTATCACTGCTTACAGTTCAAATAACTCTTCTTTCACTCACCCTTCACACTTGGCATCAAAGTTGGCTTTAGTTGGTTAGAGGTATAATCATTGAGAGGGGGGTGAATTAGTGAGCCTATAAAATCTAACTTCAATTTCAATCCTTTCAATTTCTTAATCAATTACCATAAGAATTGATGAAGTATACACAACATTCATAGCAATGAGTAAGAGAGATAATGCAAGATCAATCACATAACACATGACATATGTGGGAAACCATCTTGGGGAAAAAACCCATTAGAACCCAAAATTGGACTAGTATATTATAATAAAATAACCAATTTAGACCAGATACAATTGATCAAGGAACTACAATCCGTATTTAGTGAGACTATAATCCCATAAGGTGTTATAACACCTATCTAGTTGAGCTACAACAACAACCAAACTTTTAGAAAGTTTCACCTTAAAAGGAGGTTGTAACTCCCTTAGATGTTGAGAATCCATAAAAAAACCTATAAACACATCCACCTATGAACTAATGTCTTCAACACATGATGATGAACCTCTTATTATGACTCTTCACCTTTGCTCATACTCAAACAATAAGAGCACTACTCTACTAATAAAATTATGACCTATAAATAATATAAATATTCCTTAAGCTATTATTATCTTCAAATAAATAATAGGGAACTCTACCCCTCCTTTTCTCCACAATTCACACACACGAGCCTCTCTCAAATCTCTCTGGAGTCTCTCACTCAAGTCTAAAAACCAACACATTTAGTTTCACTATTTATAGAACAATCATGATCATCACCATCTTGGTAGATCATTAAGAATTCCTTAACACTTAAGTCATCTATCTCATTGAGACATATCTTAATACAATATTCATATGTCAACAATAACATCTATGGGTCACCCTTGAGCATTACACCTTCTAATAAGGCCCTTGTAGCTCTTATAGATCTCACAAATGCCTATTCACCCATTTAGCACATAAAAAAGAAAAAATAAGAACATAATACCACTTCTAAAAGCATAGGTACATATTACATAACCCCTTAGTCATCCTCAAATGCTTACAATCATCAGTGCACTCTTATGTGTAAGATCAATCAACATTTTTTGCACATAGTCACCATGATCGAATATAATGTCAAATTTTAAACCTTTTTTCATATTGCATATGATTGGTCAAAATTTCATAATGTACATAGATGATCCTCATGGAGTCTATAATAATTCACAATATCCAATTCATCATGAAACATCAAAATAACATTTATAAAATCTCAATTATCATTCTTGGGTCTCTTGCAAAATAAGCATGAACACATAGTAAACTTTGAACCTTCATAACTATTATTTTACATAATTTAAGATATTTAAATATATATTTTTAGATGCACCTTGGAGTCCTCTACAAGTTCACTTTTTACACCATGAGAAAATTATTCATAGATCAAAAGATATAGCCAAAATATAGATCAATTATTTTTCTTTTACAAATTAAAATATTCAAAAGCAAATGGGACCAGTTAAAGCTCGAACACTATGCTTGCATCTCAAGTCCTCATTGCTCAGATTAAGCATGCACCATCTATCTTATTATATGAAGCTTGACCTTCAACACATATTCCACCAATGCCAAATTTTAAACCTTGAACATGTTGACCTCATCTTGTGTACTCTTACAACTTTGACCTTATATGCTTCATCGATCTCTTGTACATATCTTGGTTTTTAAAAAATATAAATATCTATCACTTTGACCTCTTAACTTTAATATGCACTTTTTATCTCTATTTTTATGATCACCCACTCACTATTGATCCTTAGAAGAATATTTATCTTTATCTTTGCTCAACATTAGACATTGAACACTTGACACCATCTCACTAGTTCTTAGCTTCTTGGAGAAAAATTATCTATTGATGTTTCTCTAACTATAACTTGTGCAAATTTGACTATGGTAACCTTACTTATCTACCTAAAAGGCTAACTTTTCATAGTCATATCTTTTGCTTTGCTCACTCAGAAGTTCTTAAATTTGGACTATATGATCTCCTCACATAGGATAATCCAACCATGTATAAAAATTATCCTATATACCTCACACATGTGAGATATAAATACATTAAAATTCTCACTCATATTTTTTTGCATTGAGCCACTATGTGAAAAAGTTGTTTGGAAGGCTAACTTTGAACATGCATATATTTTGTCATGCTTTGGCGCTTGACCTAAAAGTTAACGTATATAAAATAGGTACAAAAATTAATAAACCAATATGATCACCTTCTATTTAAATTTCCACATGTGTGATATATTCCACCATCAAACTATTACTTGGCTCTTTCTTACCTCAAACAAATTTGGCTATGGTAAAATACTGTCAAACTGCCTAGGAGCCCAACTTTTCCCCTACATATATTTTGATGTGATTTTGTGTATGATCTAAAATTCATAAAAAATAATCTAGATACTAATGTGATCACAACCATATTACCAAATCCCCTTGACTCATTCCCATATGGTAATAATGATGTCATTAAACTACCTACTCAAATTTTTTGCCGCTGGACCCAAAGTGTCTAGATGAAAACTATGGATAACTAGATGAATTACACTCATGCACATAAGCACTCAAATATTATAAAACATATTATGGATATTTTCACATAATAAATACTCCATAATCATCCCTTAACATCTTTAACCATGCCAAAACAAAAGATCAACCAATCATACTAAGACAAGCACATTACACACTTTATCATTATCACTTAGACAATCAAATCACTATATCCACTCACCAAAGCCCCTCCATGACATCATCATGAAATTATTTAAAACTCTCCAAAAATATCCCCCTTTTTCATTGATTTTAACAACCATCATATATAGTAATATACAACTCACCTTCCTTCTCTTCCTTTAATCACTCTCACAATAGGAACTTTCTCCCCCTTTGACACAATGAAAAAGTGGGAACCAATTGATCTTGAGGACTTAAAAATAATATATATAGGAAAGGAACATCTTATAAATATGATACAAACTCATCATTACCTTGATCCTACCTCTTCTTGCCTTTACAACTTCCTATTGCTCCATACCAACATTCTCTTCAACCAAGCACTACAACTAATGAAGAAAGAACACACAAAACCACTATAATATGATGTAAATCACCAAGAATCATATTATAGGGACTCCCCATAATATTTTTGATCCATTTCATATCTTTAGAATCTTTAGATCTCCACACACCATGAAAAACCACCACACATGCTTACTAGCCTTCTTTCTCAAGCTACCACAAGGACCACCAAAAAAAATTCATGCAACTCAAAAAATAGGAAACATGATATCAACCAAGTTGATAAATCTCCTTAAAACAAACATAATTTTCTCTTTTAGAGAAACTAAGCAAAAAACACTATTCTTCAAACTAGGCCTGTCTAGCCTCCTTATAGCCCTACTTGGAACTTGTAGAGCCCAAAATTTTTAGTAGATGCATATTAAATACATAAAACATCATATCTATATCACTATAATATGCCTCCTTAATCAAACAAATTTTCATTACCAATAGCATCCTTTGAAAGATACTTCCCTTACAAACCTACTAGCTAATTAACCATCCATATTGATAAAAACTTGACTAACTTGAGAACCACAAACCTTCAAGTCTCTATGAAGATTTATATGACAACCCATTTGGTCCATTAAACCTATTAATAATCCTAAAACCCCAACTCATAAGGTAAAATACTTTTATAGCATAGCCCAAAACCCTAGAATCTCAAAACAAATAAAGTTAACAAACCTCCTTCTAGTCAATGCACACCTCTAAAACTTCTTGCACACATGGAGAAACCCATCACACACTTATAAACCAAGATTTGAGTCTTCAAAAAAAATTTAGTCTTGACTTCATATAACCCATTTTAGGCATTCTTACCCTTCAGCCAAAAATTAAGAGCACATAAAAACATCTTCAATTGGCACAAACATACCTTCATACCTCAAAAACACCTAGATCACATCACAAATAAATGTAAAAACCTTAATAATCAATAAACACTTCTTGACATTGCATCAAACTCATTATTCCATTTGGAAACACCCATTCTGATCTTGTATTATATATCCTTCACAATTTTTTGGAACAAGGTCATGATATTATTTCTCTCCCTTAACCAAAAACATTATAAGATCAACACAAGTCTCTATTCAAATTGGAAATATAATATTTATCACACAAAATTGCTTCTTTACAAGAAAATATGTCTCCTAAGAGGCATAGGTAGAGATATCCTACTTCATAATGTCCTAGAACAATGTGAAATCAGGGGTTTCCCACAACTCCTCATATTCATTCTCCTCCTTGGTCATTTGATACTTGAATTTATTATTATTCTTCTTAGGCTTAACATAAGTAACATGATAAACCATCAAAACATTCTCCTTATTTTCTAATATTGAATTGACAATACATCTAGACAATAAAGATTCATGACATACCTTTTCATCTAAGGAATCCACCTTGTAGTTTAGAACCTCATCGCTAGGTATAGATAATTAATTTTATTTGTATGATATATGCTCAAAAATAATAGGATGTTCACTTGAATCCATACACACCTCATAACTATCCTTAACCAGTATCTTGGTCTTTTCTTTGAGCTAGATCTCTTCATTCTCAACATAAGTAGACAATGAGAGCCCTTGGCACTCTTCAACTTATAAAGAATTTTCTACCATAGAAAATAGATTACTTAGACATGTATACTCATCATGACTCACACTTGTCACCTTTGGCTTCCATGTGTTAACTTGAATTCTTCCTTACACTCTAGGAGCTTGATTAAATTTATTCTATCTTATAGGCCTTTATTTGAAAAATATAAAAATGTGACCTCTTTATTGATAATTGCATCACACTATACATTTTTCAAGAAACATATCTTACCATATCTTATTTGGACAAAAAATTTCATTGTGTCATATGTCATGACAAATGAAATAACATCCTCTTTTTGAAGAGGAATCACCTTTTGACTGAAGGCCCCCATCATAGTTCCGTGCAAACTCATTTATAATATGTTTCTTGCATTCTCTAGCCCTATGACTAAATTGATTACATGTGTAATAGTAACCTTTGAATCTTGCATACCTCATGGAATTTTGATTTTTGATCTAATTTATCTTTACTCTACCAACACCTTCATTCCTTATCTGATGATTTGTCTTCAATGTGTGATTGTCCTAGTTCACATTAGTCTTCATCTTGTTTTGAGTTACATTCTTTTGTTTTTATTCATATCCAAGACTTGTTCTATCACTAACATGATTTTAACCACTTAAAATATTGTCTAGATCACATGAGCTCTTTTTAAATCTCAAAAATGTCTTCAACTTACTAGATGTCTTTTATAACTCAAATTTCAAAGACTCATTTTCAAAAACATACCTTGAACATTCATCTTCTTTATCTTTTAGGCTTTTAGATAAAATTTTGAATTGACAACTAAGATACTTGATCATATATTCATTCTCCTTGGTGTCTTCACTCATTCTTTCCTCATACACATTAAATTGATCCTCATAGTCTTTGAGTTTATATTTCATCTTCTTATTGATATCTTTTTCAATCTTTAGTTCTTCAAGAGCATTCATCAATACAGTCTCATAGTCCACCTCATCTTCATCATCATCTAAATCACTCCAAGTAGGCACCTTATGACATGATCAACTTCCTTAGCCATGAACAGGGCTTCATCTTCAACGGGACCATCATCTTCATGATCATATTCTAAGTCACTATCTTCATTCTCTTTTGATGATTTAAAATCTTCTTTGGTTTAGAGACTCTTCTTATTTTTGAAGGACATCTTATTTATATAATTTCTAAATCCTTTCTTCTAGTATGTCTTCTTGTCTTAATTTTTGTTATCATCATGCTCTTCATTATCATTATTCTCATGAATATGAGGAAATGTATGAGCAAAATGTCTTATATTTCCATAGTTGAAACATTTTAAGGGTAGTTTACCCTTATACTTCTTTGAGATTGTGTTTAATTTCCTAGTAATCAAAGCAATTAGTTCATCCTCATCAATGTCAAATATGTCATCCTTTTTGGATTTATTACCTTAAAAATTCTTCCTAGGCTTCATATCTATCTTTAATGCAATTTCCTTCTTTGGTGGTATATCATCATTTATTATCATCTCATATTTAGTAAGGGTGTCATGTAATTGATCCATATTCAACTGAGTAAGATCTTGAATCTCTTATATAGTAGATAGTTTTGGATCAAACTTTAGAGATAAAAACCTTAATAAATTTTCTAATATAGTAGCCTCTTCAAGGTTCTCTCCAAGATCTCTGATGATGTTCACAGTCTCATCAGCTCTCTAGAAAAAAGATACCATAGAATATTCTTCCCTCATCTTGAGAATTTCAAATTACCTTCTATGAGTCTATAACTTAGCAATATTGACATTTGAATCTCCTTCATAAATGATTTACATTTTGTCCCATATATTTTTAATAGATTTACAATGGATTAATTTGGTGAACTCAGTCTCTGTAAGCCCACAAGTGATGGAATTCATTGCCTTAGAATTATTCTCAAGTAATTTCTTATCTACAACATTAGATAGAATAGTAGTAGGAGAAATAATACCATCTAGAATAGATTTCCATACATCAAACCCTAGGGAAATAATATATGTCCTCATCCTTATACTCTAAAAAGAATAATGGGATGTATTGAACATTGGTTCTTGCTTAGCAAAGAAACATTCTTGATGACTACCCATATTGTACCTTGGATGACCTTCAAGCTATTAAGCCTTTACCAAAGGACCTACTCTGATACCAATTTTTAGAGGTATAATCACTGAGAGGGTGATAAATTAGTGATCTTAGAAAATCCAACTTCAATTTCAATCCTTTAAAGTTCTTAATCAAATACCATAAGTATTCATGAAGCATATACAAAACTCATAGCAATGAGTAAGAGAGATAATTCAAGATCAATCACATAACACATGACATATATGGGAAACCCTCTTGGGGGAGAAAACACACTAGAACCTATAATTAGACTACTATCCTATAATAACAAGAACCAATTTAGACCAACTGAAACTAATCAAAGAATTACAATCCCTATTTAGTGAGACTATAATCCCACAAGGTGCTACAACACCTATCTAGCTGAGATAGAATAACAACCAAAACTTTAGCAAGTTTCACCTTGAAATTAGGATGTAACCCCCTTAGATATTTAGTAGCCACAATAACACATATGAACACATCCACCTATGAATTAATGTCTTCAACACCTGATGATGGACCTTTGATTATCACTCTTCACCTTCACTCATACTCAAATAATAAGAGCACTATTCTTCAAATGGAATTATGACCTATAGGTCATATAAACAATCCTAAATCTATTCTACTCTTCAATTCATTTTTAGGTCTCTCTAGCCCTCCTTAACTCTACAATTCACATACACAAGCCTCTTTATAATCTCACTCAAGTCTAGAAATTAACACATTTGGTTTCACTATTTATAGATAAATCATGATTATCACCATATTGGTCAGCCATTAGGCATACCTTAAGACTTAAGGCATCTATCTCACTTAGACACAGCTCAATACAATATTCATAGGTCAGCCATAAAATCTATGGGTCACCCTTAAGTAGCTACACCTTCTAATAAAGCCCTTGTAGCTCTTATAAATCTCATGGAGACATATTCACCCATTTATCACATCAATGAGAAAAAATAAGGACATAAGACCACTTCTAAAAGCATAGTTCCATACTACATGATCCCTTAGTTATCCTCAAATGCTTACAGTCATCATTTCACTCTTTTATGCAAGCTCAATAAACATTGTGTGCACATAGTCACCATGATCAAATACACAATCAACTTATGAAACTTTATCCATACCTCATACTATTGGTAAAACCTTGATAATTCACATAGATGATCCTCATGGAGTCTAAAACACTCCCCAATATCCAATTCATCATGAAACATTGAAACAACATCTACACAATCTCAATTTTCCTTTTTGGGTCATTTGCAGAACAAGCATAAACACACAATAAAATTTTAACCTTCATAACTATGACTATACACACTTTTATATATTCAAATATATATTTATAGATTCACATTGGAGTCCTCCACAAATTTTCTTTTTACACCATGAGTAAATTCTACATAAATAAGAAGATATAGATAAAATACAAAGCATTAGCTTTTCCTTTATAAATTCAAATATTCAAAAGCAAACAGTCACAGTTAAACCTTGAACATATGCTCACATCTCAAATCCTCATTACTCAAATTAAACATGCACCATCATTCTAATTGTATGATGTTTGACCCTTAACACATAGTCCACCAATGCTAAATGTTAAACCTTCAACATGTTGACCTCATCTCATGCACTCTTACAACTTTGACCTCATGCAGTTTGTTGATTTCCTATAGGTGGCTTAGTTTTTAACAAATCTAAAGCTATCACTTTAAAATCTTGAGTTTAATATTCACCATTGATCTTTATTTGTATGATCACCCACTCACCATTAATCTTTGGAAGAAGCTCAGTCTTTATCTCTACTCAGTGTTAAACATTGAACACTTGGACCCATCTCATTGCTTCCTAACTTCTTGGACAAACACACTCTATCGATGTTGCTCAAACTTTTGAAAATATTACTATGGTAACCTTACATATCTACTTGTAAGTCTAAATTTTCATAGTCATATATTTTGATTTTATAACTCATAAGTTCTAAAATTTAGACCATATGATCTCCTCACATAGGAGAATCCAACCATATATCAAAATGATCTTGGAACCCTCAAAAATTTGAGATATAACAACCTTAAAATTATCACTTAATTTTTTTTACCATAGAGACAACTATGTTAAAAACTTATATGAAAGGCCAACTTTGAACATGCATAACTTTTATTGAACTTTGGCACTTGACCTAAAAGTTAGGGAAAATCAACTAGGTACAAAACTAAACAAACCAATATGATAGCCTTCTCATAAAACATCCAAATGTATAATATATGCCACCATAAAATTTCTTACTCAGCTTTTTCTGCCCTCATGCAAATTTGGCTATGGGAAAATACTATTAAATTGCCTAGGAGCCCAACTAGGCCCTTGTATATATTTTGATAAATTCTGGTGATTGATATGAAACTTAACAAAAATAAACTAGGAACTAATGTGATCAAAACCATATAACCAACTCCCCTTGAAACATTCCCATGTAGAAATGGTGACACCATCAAACTGCCTACTCAAATTTTATGCTACTGGACCCAAAATATCTAGATGAAAACTATCAGATGATTTTCACTCATGCACATAAGAACTCAAATCTTAAAAAACATCTTAGGGACATTTTTTACATTAAAAATATTCTATAATCATACCTAAACATCTATAACATTCTAACATATAATATCAACCAAGCATACTAGGACAAGCACATTGCACACTTTGTCATTGTCACTTAAACAATCAAAGCACTATATCCACTCACTAGGACACCTCTATGACATCATCATGACATCATTGAAAACTATCCAACATATTTTTCCATGAAAATATTTATAAAAGAGTGAATTAAAAATTTCAAGACCTCCCATTGCCTTAGATTCATCAAGTATACCTTAAATAGACTCATACTTAGCATTTTCTATCTCCCACTAGCTTGTTCACTATGGTAACTTTAATTGGCTGAAGTGGGAGTATTTTTAGAAAAATATAAGAGTTTTTATCAATCATTAAATGATAATTGTGAGGTATATTAACTCCCAATATGACTTGAATCCTTTGACTCTTGTTAGAACCTAAAAAATGCCAAAAATAGTCAAAGAAAGCCAATTTCCTCCCTGTTTGTGCAAGTAGGGTAGAACTTAATTTGATGGGGAATATTATTGGAGAGTAATATATATAAAAAAATATATTTCTCAATAAATTCTATTCTATTTAGATGCATCTCCTTCCTTGTCTTCCCAATTGAGTCACTATCTAGGGTTTTAGAGGGTTTAGGCCATTTTGCCCTCTAAAGATCATTCATGAAGATCTGATGTTGGACTAGTGAATAAATCTCACAAAATCATATATTAATACCCTATTCAACTTATCTAATATTCTTTATCTCCCATGAAAATTTTCCAAGTAGATATGAGCTCTCCAAGTTGCCTATTCGAGCTTTGTCTACCAATCTCTATAGGCCTAATGTGTTTTGAGCTAATAAATGGATTTATTGTGATCTCCTTTGAATATAAAAATATAAAAAATATCTTATATATCCATTAAAAAAAATTATAATTTATCAAAATTCTCACCTAAGGCCAAAAGTGAAATTGACCCTCTAATTGGGCTTTAGGCCAAGTTGATACCTAGTAAGTATGCCTGCATCTTTGTAAGTTTGAATCACCTTTTAATTTTTTAGGAATTTTTGGATGGTTCCTCATGTTTTTACATGTAAATTTCATCCCATGACATATTATTAAATTGTTTTATCAATTTAAATCTTGCCTTCTTATCATTTTCCTTCAAAACTTGTAGGTTTGCATACAAAGGGAGTGCCCTCTATCTGAGACAAAAAAAAAGGGAACTTACCCTATTTTTTTAGACAAGGTGTATATGTGAGAGGATTAACCAAGTTATGGAGATTTTATGTGAAAATTTTTATCTCTTTTTCATATCATTAGACCCTCTAAATGCCTCAAAACCTAAGATAAACACATGGGAAAGCTCACTATCTATGGGGTCTTGACTATGGACTATAGGTTGCACTATTGGATTCCTTCCTCTATATTATATATATATATATATATATATATATATATATATATATATATATATATATATATATATATGTTTAAATATTCCTTTGATATGTATAAAATAATTTTAGATTTGTTTTTCATGCTTACACACTTCTTATCATCCATGTTTACACCCTCAAACCATGTCCTTATTCCACTAGGTTTGATTGTTGACTATGTCTCTTGCTTAAAAGAGGTACTTATAGGTGTATTGGTGTGATTTAGGCCTTATGTCAGTGTTAAAATGACTTATTGTAGTGTTATTGACCATTTAAAATCCATTTATATTCATTATGTTCATGTTTAAGCTATGTTAACTTCAAGAACATAACTTTTTAGCTTATTATCATACCATAGTTAGCTATAGTTAACTATGCAGGGGTCATGTAGGTGGACATTATATTTTAAATCTATGTAATATGATCTATTATCATTTTATAAGTATTGGAATCATTTTTTTACTTTCATTTGTCTCTATGTTTTTAGGTTTCCATTCTTAATCTCATACCATGAACTTGTAAGACCTCATAGTCAACTGTAGGTTAGTATCTCAAGTAAAGGACACCTATAGGTGTTGATGAGGTTAAAAACATAGTATTAAAACCTTGAATTCAAAAATTATTTATGATATTTAGATTAAAAATATTATCTTAAACTCAATAAAGAGAGCCAACATGAATACATACTCTAATACTGCAACTTTAGATTGAGAAGGTTGCTTATAAGTTCAAACTTGTAAACATCACTGAAACAACATAGAGAACAAATATAGAACTTTGGAGCATTCTAACATGAAATAAAATTGACCAAACTACTATTTTTTTTTTAAATAGTTACCCTATGATAGGGATACAATATGGGAACATTTGGATGCATCAAATCTCCATGCTACATTGCCATATGATATCAAAAAAAGTGATTGGTGCTCTATTTTGGAGCTTTAGGGAAACCTAATTCCTAACACGATTCTCTCAATTGGAATATTATTCTCAAATTTTTTTAAAAATTAATTCCTTAATATTAATTTCAAATATTTTCCAAAATCCACAAACTTCAAAGGGTTTCAAAACATGTCAATATTCTCATTATAACTCTCTCATGCCTTTGTTGTGCCAACTGTAGGGGGACATTTGCAGGTATATAGGCAGTGGGTGTGAGTTTAGGTAGTGTGCATTAAATATAAGAATTTTTTTCTTATAACTTATCAATGTATCCAAATTAATCTTTTTCACCTTGAAGGACTTGAAGCAAGATTCAAAACTCTAACTCAATGTTCTCAATCCCCTATAGGTGTTGATAGAAGTTACAGATAATACAGTGACTGGAAATATGAACAATACACATGATTTATGAAAATTAATTAAATTATTATATTCTCTAAACATATCCAAATGGATTCCATAATTTTACAATACTTGAAACAAGATTAATTATCCTAGTTTTCAATGTGACATTCTCTCCATGGCACCTGTTGGTGCACATTCATGGTTGACTGACTGTGTATGTATATGATATTAACTATCACAATCCTTTACATGGAATTTGATAGGTATAGTTTATTTATCATTTTTTTAATTATATTTTAAACACATTTAAACTATTGTTCACACCTCTATGAATGTAATGAAAACCTTCATATGACGTGACTATAATTGTGAACATGCAGAACGCTAACTATGTACTCCATATGGTTGTGTTCTTCATGATGTTGATCTTGGAGGGTAATATTGGAAGGAAATAAGTTTACATGAAATTAAACACATAAATAAAATTATATCACACTCATTTGAAACCCTTTCATAGAACCAAACCTTATGCAAGTAGTGAAACTTGACTGTAACTTCACATGGTGACACCTTCCTATAATTTGAGTTTTTTGATCCATGAGATCACTTAAAAACATGAAACCAATCATTGTAAATATTATATAATGTATTATACTTCATAAATAAGTAATATAAACATATATATTGTATGGACCTATCTAATTAGAGTTAAAACCTATAGGGCATGGGAAACAATGGGTAGAAAAACATAATCAACTTGTTAAAGATGTTTAATAAATTATAATCCACAATTATTTAAAATGAAAACATGAAATTTAATTTTAATAATTTTAATATCATACCACAAATTCATTTTATTTTAAACTTCTCCTACTGGCCATACCAACAAAAAACCTATTGACCAATTTCATGTGCATAGATGAGCGATGAAAGAGTAAAATGCTTTTAGACAATTTTTGGCACTTATAAATAATTTAAATGAGTTTAATTAAGTTTAATATCCATCCCATAACCTTATTACACATGTAACTCTCTCTCACACACACACATAGGTCATATAACCTTTAAAACTTCTTCTTTATCACTTACTTTCTTGATTTTTAAATTATCACGTGCAAGTTTTCAATTAGAAAACAACATTTATAATTAGTAATGACATATTATAAATTAAGGAGAAGTTTATAATACTTTTATTTATTATAAAACTATACCATTTTCATTTAATTCTCTAAAATTGCCCCTAGATGACATCAATTGACACAAAGACTAATTGGACCATGACCAAGGCTAAAATGACATTAAATTACATCAGATGAATTATAACACACCCTATGAAAATATGTTTGATATTTTTTAATAAAGTCATGGTGATTTAATAAAGCTATCTAGGTGAGGGGATGAAGTTCCTTGATAGTCTAAGTGACAATGATAAAGTGTGCAATATGCTTGTCCTAATATGCTTAAAGGAGTCTTGGTTGATCTTCAATTTTGGCATGGTTAGAAATGTTTAGGAATGAGTATGGTGATTTGATGATGTGAAATTGGTTATATAAAAATTCAATAATAATTTGAATTATTATGTTCATGAGTGTAATTCATATAGTTGATCATTATCTTCATTTAGACATTTTGGGTCTAGTGGCAAAAAATCTGAGTAGGTAGTTTGCTAACATCACCATTTCCATGTGTGGATGAGTTATGGGGAGTTTGTCATATTTTTGTGATAAAATTTATGCCTATTTTACATTTTATAAATTTTATTTCATGCAATGAAGTGAAACATAAGATATGTAACTATAAAGTTGTGATACTAGATAGTTTGTTAGTGTTTTCCCATACTTAGCCAAATTTGTAAATGTGGTAAGAAAATCTGAGTAGGCATTTTGATGTAGTAATATTTCACATGTGTGTTATTTTTAAGAGAATTTTATCATATTGGTTTCTTAAATTTTATTCCTATTTGATATACACTAAATTTTAGGTCATGTGATGAAGTGAAATAAAAGATATGCATGTTCAAAGTTAGCCTTCCAGGCAATTTGTAACATAATTGGCTCTATGGTAGAAAAATATGAGTGAGAATATTAATTGTGTTATATCTCACATGAATTAGGGTTGTATTATTATATTTGTATATTTTTGGATTCTCCTATGTGACAAGATCATATGGTCTGAATTTTAGATCATGGTGATCAGAGGTTCATCATATGGTCTGAATTTCAGATCATTTGGTCCTGATCTTTATCTCTTAAAAAATCAACTAAATTATTGAGGTTTAAAGTTGGAATTCCAAGAATATTACATGGCTAACATAATTATTTTATTTTTTAAGAGATAAATATTAGGACCAAATTAAGATCCAATGGTTCATGGGTGATCATACAGATTGATCTAATGGTGTGATTCAACTCAAAGAGGTCAAAGTGATAGTTGTTTAATGATAGGTAGAGGTAAAGACCAAGCTAATTATAAGATATAATGGTGATTATGTGTTCATAATAATCAAGATAAAATATTAGTATTGATTAAAATGAGATAAAAATTTCCAATGTTTAACATAGATAAATATTGCGCTACGTATAAGAGATCAATGGAGTGTGTTCATTCTAAGATATCAGCAAGAGATGATGCCAAGTGTTTGAAGTTTGACATTTGGGAAATGGTGAAATATGAGTTAAATTTTTAATAACATATATGGTTTATTATTAATATAATATGAGAGGGAAAAATATTCATTTTAAGTTACTGAAGTTTAACTGTGACCATTTGGATTTAAATATTTAAATTTGCAAAGGAAAAACTAGTGCTTAATTTTTGTGCTATATCTTTTGATCTATGTAGAATTTGCTCATGGTGTAAAAATTTAATTTGTAGAGGAATATAATTTTATTATATTAATATATATTTTAATATCTAAAATTATGTAAAATAAAATATATTTAGGTTCAAATTTGATTGTGTGTTCTTGCATATTTAGCTAGTAACCCAAGAAGGGTATTTGAGTTGTGCTTGTTGGTATCTCAATGTTTAAAGTTGAACTAAAAATTAGAGTATTTTTTAGACTCCATGATGACCATCTATGTGAATTATGAATTTTTGACCAATCATATACAATATGAATAAAGGGTTAGAAGTCCATTATGTTTTTATTCATAATGACTAAGTGTATAGAGAGGTGGTTGAGTTAATTGGGGGTTAGTAAAAGAGTGATATGATGGATTTTAGAACTTAAAGGGGACCTATAAATCATGTGGCATGATTCCAAATGTTGGAAAGTTTTCCAATGTTCTTATTTTTCTTGGATAAGTGTCAAAGAGGTGAATGGGTCATCATAGGACCTAAAAATGTGACTTAGGCTTATTTGAAAGAGAGTTGTACTTCAGTGTGACCCATGTAATATTCCTTAGGGGTAAATTCATCTATTGTGGCTGAAAAAAATATTGTGGAAATGGTAATTCATGAAGGCTCTATAAATATTGAAACCAAAGGAGATTGTTTCTATTGAAACAAAGAAGAGAGGATTGTTAGTATGCATGTTAGATGAGTTAATGAGTAAAGCAATTTTTTCACTATGTGTATGACTTAAAATTCATATTTATGATGATAAAAAATCACTCTTTTAGGTTTTAAGTTTGAATCTATGTGAATAGGTATGATTGTGTATATAAGGTTAGTTGAGTGAAGAAGGAGAGAGATTATAGCATGCCTATGTGAGAGGCATGTATGAGATAGAGAGGGACTTTGTGTAGGGGTTATAAAATCAAAGATATATCATCAAGTATTGAATACTTCAGTTTTAAGGTGAGGTGTTCACTTCAAAGGAGGGTCTAAGGGACTCAATCTTTCTTAGGGGTAGTTGTTTCTTGTGAAATAGGTGTTTCATTAAAGGCCTTGGGTCAAAAGGACTTGACCAATAGGTAGTCAAGAGGACTTGATCATCTTAGGAGCTAGTGTTCCTTATGAAACTTTTGTTTCACTATATTTTAGTCTAAAGGACTTAACTAGTCTCTTTTTTTAATCTCCTATAGGACAAGTAGTCCATGTGTTACAGGCTTAAGAGTGGATTTTTTACCCATGAGGGTTTTCCATAATAAATATGTTGTGTGTTTGATCCTATGTATGCATTAAATGAATGAGATATATTTTGATTAAGCTGATATATGTTGATTATTTAATAGTTTCAAAAGATTGGAATTAAAATTGAAATATCTGGGCTCATTGATTCACCCCCCTCTCAGTGATTATACCTCTAGAAATTGGTATCAAAGTAGGTCCTTATAATAATTTTAACCACTTGAAGGTGATCAAAGGTAAAATGGTTAACAAAGAGGATATAGCTTGTCTTTAAGACAAACTAGTATGTGTTATATTAAACATCAATTAGAGCATGGATGATGTGAAGAAGCAAGTGAAAATCTAAAAGCAATAGTCGAGAATCTATAGTTCATGATGGTTAAAGGTCTTAACCAAAGGGAGGAATAGTTGGAAAATAAAGTCATGACTTACTCAAATGTGATCTTATCCAAGGACAAAAGGTATTGTAGCTCTACCAAAAGGATCAAGAATGAAAATTCATGGACAGTTAATGATCAAGAGAAAGGAAGGTCAAATTTGAATGATGTATTCAATGGGTATTGATTATCTTAAAATTAATTTGGTCATAAATATAGGGATTATGATTTCTCTCCAGAGATCAAAAGGAATCTTATATGCTACAATTATAACTAATGAGGTCATATAGCCAAAAACTAAAAAATCTCTTTTTAGAAAAAGGATATACAAGTCATTAACACCATCAAATGGTTTAAGAAGACTAAGTCTAAGATTGAATAAGAAAATAAGTAGAATTCAAGTGGTCCATCAAAGGAAGAGTTAATGTTTATTCAAACAACCTTACATAATAAATAAGATGGGGACAAGAGATGGTTTATAGATAATGGATGCTCAAATCATATGATAGGAGACAAGGGAAAGTTTATCACTCTCAAAAATACCAACCCTAGTTAAATGAGATTTGGTGATAACAAATCTACTAACATAGTTGTAAAAGGTACTATGAGTTTGAATAATGTTCATTTTAGGACTGAGAATGTCTTATATGTAAAAGGTTTGAAACATAGTCTTTTATGTGTGAGCCAAATGTGTAAACAAGGAAATTTTGTAGCTTTTCATGTTGATGTATGTGAAGTAATAAAGGCTATAAAATTAGTTGCAAATGTTTATAAAATAGATAACAACATGTATGTATTCCATGAATCCAAGAAGGAGGAGTGTTTCATGAGTCAATTATAAAAAAATTGGCTTTGGCATAGAAGGGTTGGACTTATAAATTTTTATAATATGGTAAATATTTGTTCAAAATTCTTGGTAAGGTATATGCCCAAGATTTCTAAGATTCCTTATTCTATTTGCAAGGCATGTCTTCATGGGAAGCAAACCAAAAGAAGATACAAATCCAGGGAGTTCTCCACTATAAAGCCATTATATTTGATCCACATTGATCTATGTAGACCTATGAGAACCCAAATTATTCAAGGTATTATATACTTTATGTTTCTCATTGATGAATTTACTAGGATGAGTTGGATATTTTTTCTTAAAGGAAAATCAGAAGCTTTTGCAAAATTTATGGCATTCAAAGTGCTTATAGAAAATGATAAAGGGTCAAAGATCAAGTGTGTAAGATAAAACAAAGGAGGTGAGTTTTGGTCTCATTAATTTGATTATTTTTTTGAAAAATAAGGAATAAGGAGACAATATTATGTTGATTGAAGACCACAATAGAATGGTGTTGTTGAAAGGAAGAATAGGATTGTTCAATAGATGAGTAAAATCATGATTCAATATTCCAAACTATTAGATGGATATTGGGAAGAGGCAACCAACACTCTAGTTTACATCCTAAATATGTGTCAAATTAGATTAAATGGTGATAAGACTCCTTATGAGTTATGGAAGAATAGAGAAGATAATGTCAAACATTTTAGAGTATTTGGGAGTAGGTGCTTCATCAAAAGAGATGAAGAGAATCATGGAAAATTTTATTCAAGGTATGATGAAAGCATCTTCTTGGATTAATATTTTATTAGTTTTACCTATATGTGCTTCAAAAATATACTTCATAAGATTGTTGAAAGTTCAAATGTAAGGGTAGATGAGACAAGTAGAATCAAGAAGTCAAAATTATAGGTAAGTGACTCAATTAAGAATTCTAATGCAAAAAATGATGAGTTATCTATTTAAAAAAATGATGAAGATGAAGAGGAGAAATAAAGATAATATTTATAAAGATACATCTATAAGAATTCAAAAAGATCATCCAATCTCTCAATTTATTGGAAATATTAGTACAAGTTTTTCAAACTAGATGGAAAATGTTGATCAATTAGAATCAACAAGACTAAGATATATTGTCCATGATTGAACCCATAACATTCATGGAATCTATAAAAGATGAAATTTTTAATGATGTAATGGATGAATAAATTGATCAAATAGAAAAGAATGAAACATGTGAATTAGTTCCTAGGCCAAAAGATAAAAATGTCATAGGCACCAAGTGGGTTTTCAAAAACAAGATGAATGAGAAAGGATAATTCATAAGGAACAATGATATATTGGTGTGTAAAGTATATGCTTAGGTTGAAGGAATATATTTTGATGAGACTTTTGCTCTTGTGGTAAAAAATGGAAGCAATTAGACTCTTCCTGGCATATGCAAGTTTCAAGGGCTTTAAGGTATATCAAATGGATGTGAAATTTGAATTCTTGAATGGAAACCTAGAAGAAGCCTAAATTAAGTTACCTTAAGGATACTTCATGTTAAGTAATCAATATTTTGTGTGTAAAATAAACAAGGATCTATATGGTCTTAAACAAGCTCCTAGAGCTTGGTATGATAGGTTAGATAAGTATCTTTTGAGTCAATGTTTTGAAATGGGGGTCACTGATAGTAATTTTTACATTAAGATATAAGGAAATCATCAATTTATAGTTGTTATATAGGTTGATGACATAGATTTTTTTATCTAATAATGATAAAATGAGTAGAGAATTTGTAGATACTACGAAGACTAAATTTGAAATGTTAATGTTGGGAGAATTGTCTTTATTCTTAGGATTATAGATTAATCAACTTGATGCAAGGATATTCATTTCACAATCTAAATACATCAAAGATATGCTAAGGAAGTTTTACATTATGGATTTTAAGCCAATGGGTACTCCAATTATCATAATATGCAAGTTAAGTAAATTGGATGACTTACCAAAAGTTGATCAAACTTTGTATAGATCCATGATTGGAAGTCTTTTGTACTTTACTACTTTTAGGCATGATATCATGCAAGTAATGGGTATTGTAAGAAGGTTTAAATTTGACCCTAGATAATATCAATTAAAATCAATCCAAAGGATCTTGAGATAACTCAAAGGCACCATAGAGTATGGTTTATGGTATCCAAGGAGTAAAGAATTCTCTTTGAAATCATATACTAATGTAAATTAGGTAGGATGTGTGAATGATAGGAGTACTAGTGATTGGGTCTTATTCATGGAGGAATTATTGGTGTCTTTTTTAAGAAATAATAAAACATTAGTGTGTCTATCAATAGTAGAATTTGAGTATATATACGCTACCTATTATTGCACTCAAATCATATGGATGAAACAAACCTTGGAAGATTATAAGGTAAGAGAAAATGGACCTTGTCCTATTTATTGTGACAATACTAGTGAAATTAGTATCCAAAATAATCTTGTTATGCCTAAAAAACTAAGCACATTCCTATTAGATACCATTTCTTGAGAGAACAAGTGATTAATCAAAGTGTTAAACTAGAGCATATGCTTAAAAAAGAGAATCTTGTAGATATTATGACCAAACCTTTGTTAAAAGCTAAATTTAAGTATCTAAGACAACGCTTGGGTGTCATTTCCTTCTCTATGAATCAATATAAGGTATTTAGTTAAGGAGGAGCAATAGGTTCATGAGCTTTATATAGAGGTTTGTAAATAAGCTATAGTGTAGATGCAGAATTGGTGGTCATGGAAGTGTCTTAAAAGAGAAGGCTAATAAGTTCGTATGGTGATTCTTCATGGTTTGTGGAGATATAAAGAATATAAAGAGGTGAAAGGGCTTAAAAATTTTAATGGGAGTCCCCTTCAGATGTTTCTTGATGATTTTCATCAAATTTTAGTGTTTTGTGTGTTCTTTCTTCATTGACTATAGTGCTTGGTTAAAGAGTGTTGGCATGTAACAAGAGGAAGTTGTAAGGCAAAGAAGAGGTAGGCTCAAGGTAAGGGGAATTTTGTATCATATTTATTATATGGTAATATCATATTAGTATTATTTTTAGGTCCTTAGGATTAGTTGGTGCCCACTTTGTCACTATGTCAAAGGGGGAGAAAGTTCTTATTGTAAGAGTACTTGAAGAGAGAGAATAAATGTGAGTTGTATATTGATGGGTGTTGACATCAATGAAAAATGATATTTTTGGATAGTTTTAAATTATTTAATGGTAATTTCATAGAGGTGTATATGTGAGTGGATGAAGTTCCTTGATAGTCAAAGTGACAATGATAATGTGTGCAATGTGTTTGTCCTAGTATGCTTAAAGGAGGCTTAGTTGATTTTTAGTTTTGGCATGGTTAGAGATGTTTAAGGATGACTATGCTGATTTGAATATGTGAAATTATTAATATCATAAATCAATAATTATTTTAGTGCTTATGTGCATGAGTGTATTTCATTTGGTTGATCATTCTTTTCATCTAGACATTTTGGGTCTAGTGGTAGAAAATCTGAGTAGGCAATTTGCTGACATCACCATTACCTTGTGTGGATAATTCAGGGGATTTATTCATATGGTTTTGATCCAATGTGTTCATATTTTATATGAACTAAATTTAATTTCAATTGATGAAGTATAACATAATATATAGAAGTGCAAAGTTGGGCTCCTAGGAAGTTTGATAGTGTTTTTCCATACATAGCCAAATTTGCAAATGTGGCAAGAAAAATTGAGTAAGAATTTTGATATAGTCATATTTAACATATGTGTAAGTTTAAAGAGAATTTGATCATATTTTTTTGTATAATTTTGTGCTTAGTTTATATGTACTAAATTTCAAGTCATGTGATGAAGTGTGTCAAAAGATATGCATGCTCAAAGTTGGCCTTACAGGCAATTTTTAATATAGTTGGCTCTATGGTAGAAAAATATGAGTGATTAGATAAATGGTGTTATATATTTAATGAAAAAGGGTACTAGGAGAATATTTATATATGGTTACATTCACCTATTTTATGAGATCATATGGTCCAAATTTCATATCATTCATATAAGTGCAACAAAAGTTATTGAGGTTCAAAGTTGGCCTTCCAAGTAGATTGCAATGGTTCCCATACTTAGTCAATTTTTCAAGAGATAAAAATTAAGACCAAATGAAGATCCAAAAATTCATGAGAGATCATAAAGATTTATCTAATGGTGTGTATCATTTTAAATATGTCAAAGTGACATTTTCTTAATGATAGGTAGAGGTAAAGACTAAGTTACTTCTAAGATCTAACGGTGAGCCGGTGTTCATACTAATCAAGATAAATAATGAATATTGAGTGAAAGAGTTAAAAGTGTCCAATTTTAACATAGATAAAGATTTAGATATGTATATTAGATTGATGGAGCATGTTTTTTCCAGGATTTCAATAATTGAGATGATGCTAAGTGTTTTAAGTTTAACATTTGGGTAGTGGCACACTATGAGTTAAAGTTTGAAGGAGATTGATAGTGCATGATTAATATAATATATGAGGGCATGAGATTAATTTTAAGTGACCAAAGTTTAATTGTGACTATTTTGATTTAAATATTCAAATTTGTAAAGGAAAAACTAGTGCTCAATTTTTATGTTATATATTTCGATTTATGTAGAATTTGTTTATGATGTAAAAATAAAATTTGTAGCAGACTCCAAGATTAATATATAAATATATATTTGAAGATATAAAAGTGTGTAAAATAAAATATATTTAGGTTCAAATTTGACTTTGTGTTTATGCATATTCTACAAGTAACTTGAGAAGGTTATTTGAGTTGTGTTTGTTGGTATCTCGATGTTTAAAGGTGAACTAGATATTGAAGTATGTTTTAGACTCCATGAGGACCATATATGTGCATTATGAAGGTTTGACCAATAATATTTATTATGAATAAAGGGTTATAATTTGATTTTGTTTTTGTTCATAATGACTGAGTGTACAAATAGGTGGTTAAGTTAATTAGGGGTTAGAAGAATAATGTTATGATGGATGTTGGAACTTAAAGGGGACCTATAGATCATGTGGCATGGGTCCATATGTTGTAAAGTGTTCCTATGTTATTATTTTTCTTGGATAAGTGTCAAAGAGGTGATTGGGTCATTATAGGACCTAAAAAGGTTACTTATGCTTATTTGAAATAGAGTTGTGCTAAAGTGAGACCCATATAAGATGCCTTAGGGGTGAAGTCATATGTTTTGGATGAGACGGAATATTGTGGATATGATAATTCATGAAGGCTCTATAAATAGTGAAACCAAAGGAGATGGTTTATAGGATTGTAGTGTGGAGTATGTGTTGAAGCAAAGAATAGAGGATAGGTAGTGTGCATGTTAGATGAGTTGATGATCAGAGTAGTTTGTTGATTGTGTGTATGAATTACAAGTCATATTTTTTATGATAAAAAGTGCTCTTGTAGGTTTGAAGCTTGAATATGTGAAAATAGGTCTGAGTGTGTATATGAGAGAATTTTGAGTGAAGGTGAAAGATTTTGGCATGCCTATGTGAGAGGTATTTATGAGATAGAGAGGGAGTTTGTGTAGGGGTTATAAAATTAGAGACCATCATTAAGTGTTGAAGACATCAGTTCTAAGGTGGAGTTTACTTCAAAGGAGGGTCTAAAAGACTTTATCTTCCTTAAGGGTAGTTGTTCCTTATGAAAGAGGTGTTTCACTAAAGTCCTTTGGTCAAAATGACTTGATCAAGGTTTTGGGTCAAAAGGACTTGACCAATAGGTGGTTAGGAGGACTTGATCATATTAGGGGTTGGTGATCCTTGTGTAAATTTTATCTCACTAAATTTTGGTCTAAAGGACGTGACCAGTTTCTTGTTTATAATCTCTTATAGGATAATTATTCCATGTGTTTCAATATTGAGAGTGGATTTTATTCCCCATGAGGTTTTCCCATAGGAACTATGTGATGTGTTATTGGTCTTGTGTATGCATTGAATGAATGAGCTCTCTTGTTAATGTTGTTTGATCAAGTTGATATATGTTGATTGTTTAATAGTTTGTAAGGATTGGAATTGGAATTTAAATATCTAGGCTCACTAATTCACCCCCTGCTCTTAGTGATTGTACCTATAACATAATATACTAGACCCTTATATAAGTTTTTGTCTATAGGGGGTTGACCCATTTTAACTTGAGATAAAAAATGTTCAATATTTTTGGCGATTTCCCAAGGGTGCTATGCTTGTTATGCCATCACCAGTTGACTAATTCTATCCATTCAGCCTTGGAGTCACCTATATATAGGATTGACATACAAATTTCCTTTAAAAACACATCAAACACAAAGGAAAGGCACACAAAACAAGACACAATCAAAGTAAACATTCATGTGTTCACTATAACACTTATGAAACATAAAACAATATGAAATAAAACACACACACCTAACATACTATTTATAAAACCTCACTTTTGAGGTGGAAAATCTAATCATACCTCAATGAGGGTCAAAAATGGTTCCCCTTGCATCTTTATCACTCTATGAAAGTAGCCTAGTATGAAGATCATTCTCATCACCAATCATCTGCATATGTGTATTGTCAAGAAGCTTATCAACTCTATGCCTTCTCTTATATGCAAGTAGAGTATTTAAAGCCTTAACTAATACTTTTTCTTACTCTCTAAGAACCTTTATTATGGATTAAATAACTATGATCTCTATCATATCCACTGGATTCTCTTCAAAAAATTATAGATTGGAATGTATGATAACTACCTCAACCTCTCCACCTTCTTGGATAGAAAGTGCTTGATGTTTCAGAGTATCAAGTTCTTATCCTTTATTTCCCAATGCCTCTAAATGTATATCAACATCAAATAGAACTCTTAACTATTATTGAGGCACAATAACTTATGCCTTAACTTCATTATCCATGTTCAATGCCTCATAACTATAGACTCTTGGTTATAAAAATGATCTTCATCCTTATTCTTGATGGAAAACTCAACAACCTAGATAGTCTCATTAGTAACCTTGACATTAGATAGAGAATATCTTAGAGATAAATGATACTTACTAATCTTGTCAAATTATTTGCATATGGCATTGAACCTTTGACATAAGTCCTCTTCATTCATAACATGATGCTCCTTTGCATGCTTGGTGAGGAAATCAACATCATGTTTTTTATAATCATTATCAAACACGTTAGATATAGACCTTTTAGGAGGGGAATTTATATTACCTAGCTCTTAAAATTCTTGACAAGTGGCATTGTACCTTCACCATAAGTCATCCTCTTCTTCTTCATGAGTGTCATCACCCAAGGAATATTCATCAATAAAAAGCATGAATAAATCATTATTACCAATATGGTGTTCAATTAGATTCATCAACCTATCATCATCATACTCGTGAATCATGTAGTTACCCTCAATAGAATGAAAATGTTTGACAATTAATACATCTCTTTCAAATGGCTCTTCATGCCTTATATAACTACCAAGGTTAATTTTATCAAAGTATGCATAAGGATCATGCTCATATAAATCTAAAACATACTCATCCAAGAAAAATTTATAAATTCCCTCAATTTTAGAAGCACCATCATCCATATTATATTCCTCCTTCTCATAGACAAAATAATTCAAGTTATAACTTGTTTCAATGTAGGGCTCAATGTGAAACCTTACAAGAGGATAAGTTCTAGTGGTCACCTTGGTTCCATACCTTGTCCTAAAGGCCAAGAAAGATAAATAAGATTAGAGATAGCCACCTATCTTGGATATAAAGTCTATTGATAGGCAGATTGAAAAGTGGGTAGGAAGGTCTACCATAAGTATGTCTTGGAGGATGAGAAAACTAAGAAAATCATGCAAGAAAACCTTTAATTTTTTTATCATCCCTATTATCTTGGTAGGTGTACCATATATTTGAAGCACTAATTTTATATGAGGTTTATATTTTATGCTCAACTTAGCAACTAAAACTTTGGGCATGGCTGACCTAGAAGAACCACTATCAACTATGCAATTGTGGACCAATTTGTCACCCACTATGAGAGTGAGGTAGAATGGTGGAGGTTTCTCAGCCCTAGTATATGGTTCAAATATATTATTAGGAACATTTTAAATGAAAACATGAGTATGAATATGTGTTTAAGGTGAAGGACTAGTAGCGATAGTGGATAGTTGCTTTTGTAATATCTCCTTTTGGATAAGCATATGGAAGACATCCCACAAAGAGATTGATGATTTAACACTTTTTAAAGAATCTATTATTGTCTAAAATTTTAGTTTTTAACTCTTTTTCCTTATCACACACTTATAATGCAATCCAAGTTAGTTTTAGACTCAATATAACTAGGTGCAAGCATAGAAAAGTCCTAGGTACATAACATTTAAACGCACTACTATGCTAGAATCAAACTACACTAGGCACAAGCCTCGTGCACTCACTCAAAGCATAGAAGAGAAGTGATCGATGCCCACATTACACTAGTTGAAACATGGTGTAATTTAGTCTCTTTAGTACTTGGTCACTTGTAAAGTGAGCTTAGTTAGGTCTATCGCTGCACACCATTCTGGGCAAGATCAATAGACGTAAGCCTATTCAAGGAAATTAGTTTTGGCCATGATGGAACAAGTTTATACTAAGTTAATTAAAAAACCTACAAGGGTATAATTATTTTGGCACAATTTAATTTTGGTATAGCTATGACTCTTAAGGGTTTAATCCCTCATAATATTAATTTAATTTCCATTCAAGTGCTTAGCAAATCTAGGGAATGGCTTATGCTCTAAGACTCATTCTTCAAGCTAGTACTCTAAACACATTTTCTAGGGATTAGACACATGCTAGTTTTATCACTTAGTCAATTTATGATTATACCAAAGTTGTTATATGGCACAATGATGCCATAAGTGACTTGAAATAGACCTTTAAATCATAATACATTTAAAATGAAAGCTATGCCACTATTACTATAAAATTTAATTCATATTCACAAAGTAGTGATAAAACCATATAAAATAGATCAAAAATAAATTCATTTTAATTCCATTCTTCAATTTATCAACCATTCAAGTATATATATTTCATAACATAAAAATAGAGCATAAGATCATCTCTAAACTACTATATGCCTAGTGGCTCATAAGTGAGCTTGGGTGATACAATGTTAGTTTTCCAAAGAATCCATGATAAAAACATAAGTTGAATACATTCATTCATAATATATAGATCCAATTTTTTATAGCTTTGCTATCATAAAATTCCATCCCTTTGCTCGAGGTTTAATCTTGTTTTTATAGGTAGGGGAGAATCTTTGTGCTAGGTTAGATGGGCACACATTGGGTGATAATATACTATTGGGGGTGATCATTCCATTAGATCCATTACTCTACCACCTACACTCTCTATCCACCATGTGTAAGTACCCAAGGAGATGTCCCTTAAAACTTGAGTGCTAAGCAATTTCCTGCTAGTTGGCACCAAAAGTACCAAAAGAGAAATCATCTACAATGATTTCCTCACATCAAGATGTGCTGAGTTGGTGGGGGTCCACTAGTTATCACAAAATGGGGCCCAACAATACCCCATAAAAAATTTCTATTCCACCCTCAGATTAGTCTTTTAGTGCCTTTACTACACAAAATTTGGGTGTGTCCTTTTATAGTTTCACCTTGAAGTGTTTGAAGCCTTGAATGATGAGCTTGATTTATTTGATGGTGCCTTATTCTTCTATATATGCATCCTCAATTAAGAGCACATCCATGTTCTCTAGTTCCTTCATGAAGGCTTCCATCCTTTACTTTTCCCTTCTTACCCCACCATCTAATATGACTCCTTGCTCACTTTCCTTTCTTTGAAAGGTATAGATGAGTGCTTCTAAGTCTTTCTCTTGGGTTTTTAACTAGGTGATTAAGGTGTTGACCTATACCATAACCTGGGCATGCTCAGTCCTACTCATAATAAAATAATGATTCATCAAAGTGTCCTCCTCTTTTGATTAATGCTTGAATGGTGATGTTGAAAAAGATGGCATCAACTTCTTCTACACCCTCATCTATCTTTGTAAAGATGTCCTATACCACATCAAGATTTTTTTATCTCTCTCCTAATGGACTTGCATGGTCCTTATTATTATATTATTGGCTTCATCTATGGGAACATTTGGTCTACTAACTTTAGACATGTAAAACTAGGCATTAATAACCTCTAATCAGGCTTTTGGCTAGTTTCCATCTAAAATGCACAATTTGGCCTAAAAACACTAAAACACACTAAATGATGTAAACTAACATATTAAAGTGCTGATTTTGGCTAGGGTGTCTCTAAATGGGGAAATATAACTTATGGGCTAGCTAACTTTGATCATTTCATTTCGAGTCAAAATGCCAAAATTGCACCTAGGTGCTTGGGATTACTCTTCCGTATCAAATATTTTACATGAGACTTGTGCCTTTATTATTTATTTTTGGAAACATCCTAAATGGGAATACAAATCCAATGCATAAAATGTATAATTCCAATTCCAATCAAGTCAACTTTAGGACCAATAATAGGGCTTTATGATCAATTTAGGTAATTTGTGCACAATGTGCTTAATCATGCCTAAGAGCTAATTAACCCAAATCAAGGCCTAATCAAAAATTTCATGGAAACTTATTGAATAATTTGTTTTGTAAATTCATATTGAATATATGCATCATCAAGTGACCTCATTTCTTTGGAAGGCATCCCTAGGCCATAAATGCCATAAATATCAAGATTCATGCCTCCCATGCCTCATCAATGCCGTCCATGATGCCCTCCATGCCTCTTAATTGCCCCTTATTCCAATGCCATGATGATGATAATTCCAAACTTAATTCTAAAAATTTAATTAATCCTCAACCACACATCTCAATCTTGAGATGGATGGTTGAGGTTGATTCTAATCAAATCCAAAAATCTATACATAGGAGGCCTCACAACATCATTTCTAAGCTAAATTTATGCAAAGTTATAATGCAGGATTGGTTTCAAAAGCTTCATGTAACTAGTGTTACCATGACAAATTGATTCCACACTAAGCCAAGCCACAAACCAAAGGTGCCAAGGAGAGATGGAGTTTGTCAAGCTTCCATTGCCAAGGACTTCATGAGCATAAGCTAAGCAAGCCACCACAAGAAGCATTTTGGAGCATCCAAGGAAGGTAAAAGAGTTTTTTTTTTTGCATTTTAGTTGTGTTTTTCAATAATTATTGTTAACTAAGATCTCCCTAATGTTTAGGCCTAGAAATGGTATGATATTAGTGTGTTTATTTCATTTTGTTTTCATTTTAGAACTAACACCATACTAACCATCCTTTCTTGAGTCAAATTTCTAGATCACATAATGGCATGCCCAGTGGGACTAGATGCATCCTACACCTGAAGGAAATCCTTTTACAACTTTAAAAAATTCATTTTAGCCTTTAAAAATCTTTCAAATTGATTTTCTAACTTTATTTTTCCATTTTTAGTTGTCATAGTCTTTACATAGTAACCGATGTCAGCATAAATCTTGACATTGGTTACTGGCTTAATTGATGTCAATCAATAAAACCAACATCAGTTAGATCTTGGTTGGCTGTAACTAACATTAGTGGTATTGACCAACATTGGTCACTGTGTTTTCCAAAAACATAGACCCAAGACCTTCTTTTTCAAAGTTTGTTGTTTCAAACTCAAAAGTGCTTCAAATCTAAGGGGCATGCTAATAATTTTGCTATAGGACCAAGTGGGATATTTTATAAAAACATGTTTAAATCACTTTTGCCTACTTAAAATTCAATTAGGAACCTTGTTTTGGATGTTTAACAAATAATTTAGGTGTTTTTAGTGAATGTTTTTCAATGTTTGCAACTAAGACCAAGGGGTCAAATGAACACCACCACACATTTCACTTGGGTTTAAAATTTAACACACTTGTCAATTCTTATTTGAAATAGTTGTTTAATCAGATTTTGTTTGGAAAAAAGAGGAATTTTGTATGTAGGATCTTCTATTTGTCCCCTATAGGGAACCCTTGAAATTAAAAGCACCATTCCTATTGCAAGTAGCCTAGTTTAAATATTAGAAAGAAAGTCATCTAAAGCACTCCCCAAAAACTCATCAAAGTTTAGGTGATCTTGAAAATGACCCTAAATTATTTCTACTTTCATGGTTTATTTATTTATGTATCTTTGCTTGCGAGGGGGACTTCATCACCTCCCACAAGTTCTTTAAGGAAGCTTTGACCCAAGGTTTCATCTCCCAAAATTAAATTCATTTGACACTTTTAGAGTAGCACATGGGACATAGTGGCACTTTGGATATCTCACTACACTCAGTGAAGAACATGATGCAGTGGTTGCAAAAAGGACTAGACCTTTTTGCAATAAGTTGAGTGATACAAACCCAAAATCCATGATTTTTTTTGCATTATTTGGTGTGAAAGTCATTATGCAATTGATTCCCCTAGATCATTCAAAAACTTGTTATATTTTAGAAAAATCCCCACTTGTCATAGAAGTATTTTTGGTAAAAGGTGTACCACAAGGTCCATGTCATAGTACTATCATTTGAGAGAAGGGGGTTGTAAAAACCCTACTATATAATATACATTTACTTTTTGATGAACACTTAAAATCACCTCAAATTTTGTATATTGAAAAATTTTAATAGTACCAAGAAATCTTTTCATTTTAGGATCTAAGGGTGATTAATTAGTTGGTCTTGTCCTAGATTAAAGTCTTATTTAGATTCAAAACTTGGTGTAAAAAAATAATCACAAACCAAACACATTGTCCTAATTTTTGAATAAAGAGGTGTTATGTTTCCCATGTGAGATCATCAATTTTCCTTGTTTAAATTTCATCAAAAGCTTGAGAGTCATATCATCTACTTTGGCACATTTATGCTAGCCAATTGAGTCTAGACCTTGACCAAAGTTGTTTAAGTCCTTCACTTGTAATCTAAATTCAGAATTACACCTTTAGAAGTTCATAGGGTTGACGTGTTAAGTGGGTTCACCATTTTCAATAAACTTGAGGGAACTTAGGTTTAATTTTCATTTTAGGTTGAAGGAAATTCAAGACTCATAATCATTGTCCTCACTTGATATAATTGAGCCATTTTATGCTAAACACTTGCACTTTACTTTTATACCCCACAACATTTTGAGTTAAGAAAGGTAGTGTTATGCTATTAGAATTGTGGAAAAAGTCTTTGCCTTAGAGAATTTTTGTAATAAACTTTTTGTCACACCTTTTGTGTAGTATGGCATCATTATGCTACCTAAAACATTTCAAATATTGTTTCATGGACCCTTTTTCATAGAATTTCAAATATGTTTCTACATATTCAGACTGATCCAAGTGTACTTTTGATCTTTTGTCTAGAGCACAGTTATATTGTTCACCCTTTGTCTAGCTTGTTTGTCAAAGGAACCAAGTTTTATACCATTATTTATGAGAAAATAAACTATGGTTAAAGTGCCTTTTATTTTATACCTTATACCTAGTTGACCAAGTTCATGTCCAAGAATCTAATGCCTAGTGTTTGTTAGAAGTGTTTCAAATCTGTTAGATTAAAAATTTCATCTATTTTTCACAATCTAACTCTTGAAGCTATTTGGCCAAGAGTATTAACACATTCCTTATTTGAGCCTAACTTTTGACATTGCATTTGGCTAAAATACCTAGCAACTTTTAAATTCCTAGATTAGACTGATTTGAAACACTTTAACCTTAGAGTTTGGCATTTTGATTTTTTGATTCATTTACTTGTTTATCTTTGTGTGAATAGTAAAATGTTAGATAATTTACACTAGATTATTTTATCACAAATCATTGCATAAACCTTTTGATCCTTTTTGAAAAATCTAAACCAATTTAAAGGCATCATTTGTTTTAGATTCTATCCTTTTTAGATTTTGTATAACTTTTTGACCTTTTATCACCAAACATTGACTACGGATCCCAACATGTATTCCTACACTCATAGTGGACTCGTGTACAATCTAGGGATTAGTAATGTAGTTTCATAGGAAGAAATGGTGTAAGACCCCTATGCAGATAACATTGCTTATGAGATGGATTTTTATCCCTCTTATAATACTCATTCAAGGGCTCAAAGCTAAGATCTATTAGCTAACTATCTGGTTAACACACCACCTTACACAGAATAGGACCAAGAACAAACCATGCAATACTTAGCTATAATACATGTAGTGGATGAGGTAGTACTTCAATAGTCATATTCTACTAATATATCTTCCATGTATGATCCATTTTTATTTGAGTGACTTTTATTAGAGAATAAAGATGAGATTTTAGTTAAATACATAGAGGTAGGGGCCAAGTTTCTAGTAGATTTCCCCCATGAAATTTTACCAAGTCTAGTAAGAGTGTCTCACAATATCATTTAAGATCAATAGTTTTCTTCTAACAATCCTGTGGCTCTAGTCCAAACAATGTACCAAGATCCTAATATATATGATCAAAGCAAAAACATCATGGAAGACAACTTTAACCAAATGTTGATAGCATCTCAAACATATTTGAATCTAGCATGTGATTTCAACTAGATAAACAATTAGCTATTATGTTTACTAAAAATTTGTATAGTGAGATAACCTATTAGCTAGAACTGCAATGTGCACATACGTTCAAAGAGATCATTGATAAAGTTTTGTTGATTAAGTGATCATAAATAAAGGTATAATCTATCTTAATTCAACTAATAAAAATCAAGTTAAAAATCATAGAAATGACCAACATCCCATCAAAGTGCAAGCATCACAACTGGCACAAGATAATAATCAAGAAATACTGAAGCAATTCAATCAAAATAAGAATGTTGTGGGAAATGAAGTAATTAAATCTCATCATGTACAAACTATGCAAACCTCATCTACACCACCTTTTTAGCTTACTCTTACCCAAAAAACTCTCTAACCAATGTCGTAAGCACAACAACCAAAACTTGCACAACAAATACAATAACCTTTACCATTGCAAACCCCTCCTCCTAAGAGAATCATGCCTGCACATCATGTCTTTAGTGACCTAGGAAATCCTATTTAATCTATATTCTTCAAGATTACTACCACTAATTTGATTAGTTGGCCCATACCAAAACATTATCCATAAGGCATTCCTTACCCTGATTGGTATCATAAAAATGAATTTTGTGACTATCATCGAGTTTATGGGCATAATCTATGAAGATGTGTCAAAATCAAGAATTTAATTGAAAATATGTTGGAGAATTGGGAGATAAAATTGGATAATGGTACTTCCACTTCCAATCAAACTCTTGAGATCTATCAAAACCCCTTTCCCTGACATAACAATCAACAATAGCAGAACAATCAACAATAACAATGGCCAGTGTAGTAGCAAAATAAATAGTATAAAATTAAAGGCTAAACTAGTAGACTCGACAAAATCAACAATCAAAACCACAATGACAAAACAATAGATAAAAATAAGGTTAGAATGGTAACAACTAACAAACCTACCATATAGTTACACATGACTACAATAGGGTTGTAGGTCATATTATAGGGGGTAAGATTAATACCATCTCCATTAATCCTAGACCAAGTACTAATAAACCTAGACCATTTCTAAATAACAATATTCAGCCAAATGACATGGATAATCCTTCTTTGACCTAGGAGTGCATACAAGTAAACCAACAAACTAGGACTTCCACTTTTAGATCTTATAGTGACAACTCATTATTACCACATGACCACTTGTAAGTGCAATGGTAGCTGAGACTTGTCCTATCTGGTCCCACACCATTTCTAACATCAATTAGTAATAATGGTCTACTATTTAATCTTGATTATCTAATCATAACTCAGAGGTCAAAGATTACTATCCTAGGTCCACAACCATCTACCACTTTTCTTGTCATCTAACCAACCATTTAGACTCAGAATAAACCATTCACTACTGACTAGTATAAGAAGTTTTATATTGTGGAATAACTGTAGAAGACACCAGGAAATTTTTTTATTTTGGATTTTGTATGAATGTTAATAATCCACAAAAATATCATGAATGATTTTTAGACCCAATCCACTATTGCTACTGACATATCCTCTAATAACTATCAAGATTTGGTTGGACACCTAGCTTCAACCCAACAAGTCACATTCAACCAAAGCGATATGTCTTCCCTTGGCCCAATCCATAATAACCCATTATACATTGAGGTTTGTATCAGACAACATAAATTGAAACATGTCCTTGTTGATAATGGATTTGGCCTCAACATAGTGTCTCTCAAGCTCATCAAGCTTCTTGGGTACACAATGATAGATCTCTAGCTAGAAACAATAACTATGAAAGCTTATGATAATTAGGAAAGAGAATCATAGGGCACCATTACTTTTCCAATTATCATTGGGACTTTGACCCATGATACACTTTGCCATGTGCTATATCTTGAGTTATCATACAACATACTTTTAGGTAGGCCATGGTTACATGAGATTCATGTAATCCCATCAACACTGCACTAATGTATCATGTTTTTCTACTCAATGATGAAAGTGAATATTATAGGAGATTTATACCCATATGAACACTATAAGCATCTTGAGGCTAAGTTTTAAAGCTATAATTATTATTATGACATGAATACAAGTTTCAAGTAGGATAAAGGAAAGGTTATACTTATTGATTATTCACTAGATAATTATATAGATCTTAATACCTTGGATTCCTTTTCCCATATGCTACCTCTTGAAGCTTCTAATCATTTCACCATTTCAAATAATGGACTAGGAGAATATGTGACCCATGATATGTTTCATATCACCAATTTTCTTCAGAATCTAAAAACCTTTGGGTGACCTAATGTCATTCCACATATTCATTGGCAATAAAAGAACAAAGATAAGGGACCTATCACATTTGTACCAACATCTGGCCTAAGACCTAACCCTCTTAAAGGGAATGAATCATGGTTATACAATGATGACCAAGCTAATTCCCAATAGGATCATGGAGCATCACAATTATGAAGGAAGAGGCTTCAAACCAAATTAGCAAGGAACCATCGAGCCAATTTCCATGACTAAGTATGAAAAACCTTATGGACTTGGATTTAAACTACTTGGGGGTGACCTCACATATTTTATTCAAATTCCATCACTAACGACTAGTGATGATGATGTTGATACCAAAGTAGAGTCCAATTATAGGCTTACCTTTGATAACCTAGTTGAAACCCACCTATTTGTTAACAATGTCATTTGTACCCTTACCCAAGCCATTCATCACAATCCATTACCATTATATTATCTCCAATTGATAGATTGGGACCAACAAGAATCTAGTCTATCAATTGATGAGTTCTAGAATGATGAGGCATTCTATGATTTCTTAGTCCTTAGAGATAATATTTCATTGAAAGATCACAAATCAAGATTTTTAATCACATGAGATCCTATAGCCTATTTTAGAGAGTGAGTGAACACCCTTAGCCAAAAATAAATAAGTAAAACATTGAGGTACCAAAGTGAAAACCTCTTTGAGGTGCTTTTTGACCAGGTAAAAAGTAAAGATAGAGGCTAGTCTAGTGGTGAAAACCTATTTTAGGTGCCATTAGATGGGGGTGTTCATTCTTCTTCAAATTTACACCAAGAGACTACCAACGATGAACTTACCTATGGATCTGAGTTTAGTTTTCAGTAACAACAAGTATTTGATCAAATTCTCCAAGAATTTTTGACTATTTTTGTTTCATGGCCAAATCTCCCATCAGGAGACTTAGATTCATCATGCCTAGAGAAGTTGAAGAGCAAATCCTAACAAAGGACCCTGACATAGTCCAATAGTTCAAGTTACTACCTACTATATTAGAAAATGATTCAACCCTTCTAATTCAAGATACAATAGAGGTAAAAATTGAGAATCTATCAAACCTAAAATGGATAAAATTGGGTGCATCCCTTACTAAAGAGGAATGTAACATTTTTATAGCTCTGTTGAGAGTTTTTGTGTATATATTTGTATGGGCCTATTCTAACATGCCAGGATTAGACCCCACCTTAGTTCTGCACCACCTTGTGGTTAATCCTAATGCTAAACTAGTAAAATAAAAGATACATAAGATACATCCTCACATTGTTGTATTGGTAAAGAAACATTTAGAAAAACTCTTAGAAGTAAGATGTATCTGATCCATTAACTACTCAGAATGGATCTCTAATATAGTACCTGTTAGCAAAAATCTTGAAGGAATCAAAATTTGTACTAATTTTTGAGACATCAACAAATCTTGTCTTAAAGATGATTTTCCATTACCTAATATCAACATGATCATCAACTCCATGGTAGGTTATGAAATGCTTTCACTCATGGATGGATTTTCAAGATATAATCAAATCAGAATAACACTAAAAGATCAGCATAAAATAATGTTCACCACTCCATGGGGAAAATTTTGCTATCAGGTAATGCCATTTGGCCTTAAGAATGTGGGAGCTACATATCAATGAGACATGACTATCATATTCCATGATATGATGCATGATATTGTTGAAGACTATGTTGATGACATATCAAGAAAATCCAAGACCAAGGTTGACCATCTAAAGATAATGAGAGTATAAAGTCAGACTCAATCTAAAGAAATGTGTGATTGGTGTAAATTCAAGAAAATTATTTGGCTTCATTATGTCTTGTAGAGGTATTGAAGTTGATTTGGCTAAATTCCATGTTATAACTGAGATGCCACCACCAACCAATTTAAAGCAACTTCATAGTTTGTAGGGTAAGATCCAATCAATCCAATGTTTCATCTCTCAATTAGAAAATAAGTGTCATCTATTTACACATGTTTTAAAGAAAGGAGTTTCATTCCATTGGGATGATCACTTCCAAATATATTTTCAACAACTTGAAATATTATCTTATTAATCTACCTATTTTATTACTTCTTATGCTAGGAAATCCATTCTTGTTATACCTATTAGTTATCGACCATACTCTAGGGGCACTCTTGGCTCAACATGATGACAAAGGAAAGGAGCATGTTGTTTACTACCTAAGTCATACCTTGGTTACATATGAACATAACTATGCACCTATTGAAAAAGCTTAACTAACCATGGTTTTTGTAGCTTGGAAACTATGTCATTACATGTTGAATAATAAAACCATAGTCATTTGAAAGGTAAATCCACTTAAGTATTTACTATCTAAAATAACTTTTCAAGGTAGAATGGCTAAATGTATCATGCTTCTCAATGATTTTGGCATAGAGTATGTCAATCAGAAAGTAATCAAGGGACAAGTTCTTATAGATCAACTTGTTGAAGCACCTCTCATAGACACCCAACCACTCACATTTCAATTTACTAATGAATCCATCATGACTATCATGGACACACCCCTTGAGGAGAAGCCTTGGAAGTTGTACTTTGATGGTTCATTCACTACACATGGACTGGGGATAGGCCTATTATTTATTACACCATAGGGGGATGTAATCCCTAAATTATTTAGAATTATCTTTTCGTATATAAACAACATGACCAAGTATGAAGCACTTATTGTAGGACTTTGACAAGAAATGGATTGGAATATATCTCATCTCCAAGTTTATGGTGATTCTCAATAAATCATCAATTAGGTTATGAATCATTTTCAAACCAAAGATGATAAGTTGGTTCCATATAAATACATGGTCGATGCTCTTAAAAATAAAATTACCAACATTTAGTTTGAGCATATATCGAGGGCTAGTAATAGAACTATAGATGTCATGGCTACTATTGTTTCTCTGATTTGACAAATAGATAAAGCTAAAGAGTATTAGTTCCTCATCAAGAATTTGTTAGCCCCAACTCATGAACCTTTAGTCATTCCCATGATTTGTGATATTTTTGGTCCTAATTCTATTTGGTACTAAGACCTTTACAACTACCTTCATGACCAAGTTATACCACCTAACCTATCTTGAAAACAAACCAAACCTTCATTCATCATTCCACTCATTATACTTTTCTTGGATCCACTCTTTACCATCATAGTTTTGATGTAACTTTGCTTCATTGTTTAGCTTTAGTAGAGTCTAAATTAGCATTAAGAGAAGTTCATAAAGGAGTATGAGGAGCCCATTCTAGTGAGGTAGTCTTATCCAAAAATCTATTGCATACTAGATATTATTGGCCCACAATGGACACAAATGCCACTGCATATGTAAAGAAATGTGATAAATGTCAATGGCATGCTAATCTAATTCATGACCCAACAAAAAATTTGAAACCAATGTTGACACCATGGCCATTTTATACATGGGGACTTGACGTCATTGGGAAGATTAACCCCACTTCATTTGATGGCCATAAACATATCCTTATGACCACTAAATATTTTACTAAGTGGGTTAAAGATATACCCCTCACTTACATCAATGGAAAGCAAATATCCAAATTCATCTTCAACCATCTCATCTGTCACTATGGTATCCCCTCTAAAATTATATATGATAATGGAGGGTCATTTAAAAATAAAGATGTAGACTAGCTATGTACTAAATACAACATCACACAACATACTTCTATATCATATTGCCCTCAAGGTAATGGCTAAGTTGAGGCATCCAAGAAAACCATTATCAACATTTTCAAAAAGATTTTCAATGATGCCAGCCATGATTGGCACCTCTAGATATTCCTTTCCCTTTGGGCATACCATACTAATCAGTGTACCCCCATAGGAGCCACTCCATACTCACTTGTTTATGGTACTGAATCCATCCTTCCCATTGAAGTTGAATGGCATTCAATATGCATCTCTTTCAAGTATGTCATGGATGATCATGATTATTGAGTAGCTCAATTTCAAGAGTTGGATTTACTAGATGAGAAATACATGAATACACTCAACAATCTTCAAGCATATCAAAATCAAATCAAAGGCCATTATAATCAGCATGTGAAGTATAGAAAATTTAAACTTGGTGATCTTGTTCTTAAATAAAACCAAAATAATACCATGTCTAAGAAGAAACATAAAGGGAAATTCAAACCAAACTAGATAGAGACTTTCATCATCACTACAGATTATGGATCAGGAGCATATAGGCTTACTACACTAGATGGTGATAAACTTCCAAATCCAATGAATATTATTCATGTCAAGTGGTACTATTATTGAATGATAAGGTATATTATCTATAAGGACCATTTCAATTATGCTATTTTGACACTATTCTTCTTTACAAATACCACCCTTATTCATCCTCTTTCCTATATTTACTTTCCATTTTTGACTTATCAACCCATCGTGTTCTAAAGCCTAACATGTTTGACCTTAGTTTTTTGTCATTCATTATGTATTTTTAGCATCAAGGTATCTAATCAGTTCATTAGTTTTTTTAATAGCTTTAGATAGAGATCATATTTTGGGTAGTGTGATAGAAGTTTCAATAGTTGTATCCTTCATTTGTTATTCTTTCTTACCACTGGTCTTGTTGCTAATTATAACTACCTTTGGGTAAGTTAGTACCTTTGATCTATACCATTATGTCCTAGTTATAACCACCTATGGGAAAACTAGGGGCAACATTAATCCTTGATGCACCAACTTGCCACTTCTTATGCCATATTATGTCTTTTTACTAATTGTGCCTATTTTGTTTGAATTGGATACCGTAATAGTCGAATTCCTCCACTATAAGGGTATAACTATAGTGACTTGATGTCTTATTCTAGGACTATGTAGGTAGTGCTCAATATTTATTAAGTTTAGCTTAGTCACCCTTTTTCCAACACTCTTACCATTTTATGAGTAATATAAGTTTGAATGCTCTCACCATTTTATGAGCAACCTAAGCCATGGACTCACTATTTTGCAAGCAAATTTAGTTTAAATGCTCTCACCATTTTGTGACATTAAACCATTAGTTGTCTCGTCATTCTCAATTGAGTTGAGACACTCCAAAACACTTCCAAAAACATTTACAAAATCATTAGAAAAGAACAAAAATATTGACCACTTCTTTGCCTTAAGGATTCTGGGAACCCTTACTAAGTTACAAGCAAATCACTTGTCATTTAGTTTGCCCATCCTTCTTGGAATTTTTCTCTCACACACTTGCCATTTTGCAAGACCATTTCTATTCTTCTATCACATCTATTCTATTTGTTTTCCTTAGTTATCACATTCTTCTCATTCCATGGGAGAACTACTTTTGGCTTGAAGTTTTTTATTGGATATTACATCCATGAAACTATGTAGGCAACATCCACTTGCCTAGTGCATATGGAGATAGATTGGCCACCCCCTTCCTTTTATTTTATTCCTGAATTTATTTCATTTGATAAGTTGTCGCCTATTTTCTAGGGACAATATTCATAGGATTTTTATTACATTGTTTGTTTATTTATTTCTACTCATTTTATTTATTTGTCTACCTACTTGTTTGCTTTCAACATTGTTGCCTTGATTCAGTTTATATGTGTTCATTGGGTGATTCCTTATCTACACTTACACTTTAATCCATATATATTCATATGTTTACATTGTCATCATGGTTTTTATCATTGGTGTATTATTTTCTATTGAGTATTGGATTACGGGAGTCAGTCCTTATGAATATTTTGGCCAAGTCCTTATGGTGTTCTATCATGAAGCCTACCATCACATGATACAACAAACCTTATCTTCAAGAAGTCTATTTAAAAATGATGGCATCTCTTCAGCATCAACATCTTGATTGCACTCCCAATCATATCCCAAATAGAGTAATTAACCATGAAAGAATTTCAACTTTTATTAGTTTGAAAGAGCATCTCCCTACTCGTAGGTTATTCCAATTCATCATTACCCTCTATGTAAATTTATCATCATACTCGACCAAGTTTATCATGCTTGCCATAATCAGGGTCCAATGATCATAACCACCTATGGGAAAATCATTACACACTATCCCACCTACATTTCTCAATGATTCTAACCACCTTTGGGCAAATCATTGTGTTGTCACCATTTTAATTTTTATGCCTATACAAGGGGCATATTATTATCATGTTTGTCTATTCTAACTAGGGAAGCTCCATCTTCTTAATGATTATAAATGCCTTTGGAAAAATAATTACGTTATAATACCAGATTGCCACTATCAGGGTACAATGTTTATAACCACCTTTGGGCAAACCATTGTACACCATGCCATTTGCATTCTCAATGATTTTAACTACTTTTTCAATATCATTGAATTTTCACCCCATAATCTTTCCTTTCTATGGTCCCCTCATTTTTATTCTTTCTTTTTGAGGGATCATTTTCCAACCTCCTTGTGTCAATCATTCCCTTGAGGTGGCATCATATAGTTAGTTTATCATCATTGTAATTATAGGCATATAGGAATTTTTTATTCTTTGAGAATATGTTACTATTCTTATAGCTTGTAATACCTTCCTTAATAGGGGCACAATGTAGACACTTAAAACTAGTCACTGATAACCTCCAATCAGCCTTTTGGCTAGTTTCCATCTAAAATACACAATTCGCCATAACAATACTAAAACACACTAAATGATGTGAAACAGACATATTGAAGTGCTGATTTTGGCTAGGGTATCCCTAAATGGGGTAATAAAATTTATGGGCCAGCTAACTTTGATTAGTTCATTTCGAGTCAAAATGCCAAAATTACACCTAGGTACTTTGGATTGCTCTTCCCTATCAAATATTTTACACAAAACTTGTGCTTTTGTTATTTATTGTTGGAAACATATTAAATGGGAATATGCATCCAACTCATCTAACATGGACTACCAATTCCAATCTATTCACATTTAGGACCAATAAAAAGGTTTTTTGATCAATTTGGGTAATTTGTGCACAATGTGCTTAATCATGCTTCAGAGCTAATTAACCCAAATCAAGGCCTAATAAAAAATTCCATGGAGACTTGGTGAATAATTTGTTTTGTAAATGAGTATTGAATAGTTTCATCATCAAGTGACCTCATTTCTTGGGAAGGCATCCCTAAGCCATAAATGCCACAAATATCAGGATTCATGCCTCCCATGCCTCATTAATGCCCTCCATGATTCCCTCCATGACTCTTAATTTCCCCTTCTTCCAATGTCATGATGAGCATAATTAAAAACTTAACTCTAAAAATTAAATTAATTCTCAACCAGAAATCTCAATCTTGAGATGGATGGTTGAGGTTGATTCTAATCAAATCCAAAAATATATAAATAGTAGGCCTCACAACATCATTTCTAAGCTTAATTTATGAAAATTTATAATGCAGGATTGGTTCCAAAATCTTTATGCAACTAATGTTACCATTCCAAATTGATTCCAAGACAATCCAAGCCATAAGCCAAAGGTGCCAAGGAGAGATGGAGGTTGCCAATATTCCATTGCCAAGGACCTCATGAGTACAAGATGAGCAAGCCACCATAACAAACATTTTGGAGCATTCAAAGAAAGTAAAAGAGTTTTCGTTTGCATTTTAGTTGTGTGTTTCATTCATGATTGTTAAATAAGCTCTCTCTAGTGTCTAGGCCTAAATATGTTATGTTATTAGTGTGTTTATTTCATTTTGTTTTGATTTTTGAACTAACACCATACTAACCATCCTCTCTTGAGTCAAATTCATAAATCACACCAACATGCATACCTTATCAACTTCTATCATGTCCAAAGTGTCAAAACCATCCAAAAGAGATGTCTCCACTTCTTTGACATGCTCAACCAACTACTAGAGTTTGAACTTCATTTATTTTATCTCTTCTTCTACTTCTTATGTTATTAGTTTCTACTTGTTAGCATGAAAATCATTGACAATGTTCTTGCATGCTACCTCTGAGGCCAGTTTAAGGAGGGCATTAGATGACCTACTGGGTTTCATATCCATTAAATTTACAAGTTGGTAGTCATACCTCTCTTTTGGTTTCATGGTACTTTAAATTTATTTCATAGGCACCTCAAACTGAGGCTCCTCCATATAGAAATCAAGAGCCCAAGAAGTTTGATGGAGCATTAGGGTCATGGTAGCTCTAGGGTCATTTACTAAATCATATAAAAATTGTCATCCTAGGTTAACCCCAAATATGATTTTTCTCTATACCTTAGCTCATACTCCTCAATTTTGATGGCTATTTCTATGTGATTCTATTCTTCCCCACTAGTGTTAGGGCTTTCTCCACTACCTTCTTCTTATCTTAGGGTTTCTTCTTCTTCAAACTTATCCCCTTGGTCTACCTCTTGTCTTTCCTTAGTACTAGCTTCACCATCTTGTTTCTATAGGGGTTCTTCCTCAAACTTTCCCATTTGTCTACTTATTCTTCTTATTGTGGCTCTTCGGCATGAACCTACTTAGGTTCCTCCTTGATGCCAACCTTAATTTCCTCTTGTCCTAGTGGGGTCTCTACTACCTTCTTCATGTGTTTCCTTGAGTTTCTAACATCACCTTCTTTTTCTTCAAGCACTCCTTTAGAACTATGATGCACTATTGTGTAGCTTCCTCTATCAAACTGGTATGGGTGCTAGGCACCTCTTCTATTGCTTTCTTCTTTACATGGTTCATGCTAGTGGAAACCTTTTTCTCTTTCTCTTTCTCTCTTCTTACCATTTATGCCTAGGCTACCTTATTTTTTGATTTTTTTCTCTTGGATTTTTCCTCCTTGACCTTCTTCATTTCATATGTATTCTTCTTTACCTACTCTTTGCATTTCTCCTCTTTTCTCATACACTCCTCAATCTTGACCATCTCAATGGATTATTTTGACATTCTAACATTCTTAATTTATCCTATTCTTTCCTCTAGCTCATACATCTTATGGATATTGGCATCACTAAGGCCAAGTTTCTTCCATCTTTTCATCTTATTTTCCAATTCACTTTGAGTAGGTGGAGAAGGTGTCCTTTCACTTGACAAAGAGTCACCTTCCTTAGGCATAATGTATACACCCCTCCCAAATCTTTCTTCCTCCATCTCTTCATCCTTTCCTTTTTATTCTATATTTAATATTGTTATTATTAGCATTTTAGTAGGAACCATCCCCTTCTTCTCCTTGATTCTAAGGGAAGTATTTGGCATGAATATCACATGTTTCTTTATGGGGTCTAAAGGATAGGCTTATTCATCTAAGGTGATATTTAGCTTTATTCACTCTTATATCTCTTCAAAAGTCTCCCTCTCCTTCTTGGTAAACTTATTTTTCTCTACTAGTGTTAGGATCCCTTCATCACTAATCTTGATAGGGAGATCATCACTCTAATCTATGCTTGGGCCCTTCTTCTTTGGCTTCATCTCATATTAAATATTATAGATGTACCCAACTATGGTTGCATCTTGGAGAGGATAGATGTTAGTGCAATCTAAATCATCCTTTTTGTCCTTCCCATTTACATGAATGAATTGGTGCCTCATCCTGCACCTCTCCATATCTATTTATTTCATTGGGATGTCTAGTTACTATGCAATGGGGATCCTACATAGTGCTTCCCTAAAGTATTTTTTTGATAAGGCATATGGGAGCTTTAGCCAACCTGATTTATTCCCATTAGAAGTGCCAAGTACATGATATAGTAGTTCTACATAATCTCAAAGATCATCATTCCAAACGTACTTCTTGGGATCTCTTATGGGATATGCCACTCTAACCCAAAGGCCTCAATGTACCTTTCACACCATCTCATGATGCAATTCTTGTATTTAGAAATGGAGGGGACACATGAAGTCATTTTACTTTTTCTTTGGGGATTCATTATGCTCTATAAAGATCTAGAGGTTATCCTCATCCCTATCTATAATTTCAATCTCCTCTATGACAATTAGGATGAGAATTGACCCCCACCTAAAGGTCCCTTTCATCTTATGGCAATCTTATGTGTTATTCACAAATCCATCGATGATGAATTTGGTAATGTTGAACTGCATGTCTTATGTCATGTGATAGGAAATGCAAAGGTAGGCCTTAGTCACATTTATTCATCAACCACCTATGCATAATTTGGAGCTTACAAAGCATACCAATGCCCTTATGCTATGGTCCTTGTACTCCATAATGGGGAACATAAAACCCCCTTTGAAATACTTCAAGAGATGTGCAACATGCTCCACTTCTTCATAATCATCCATCACTTGGTGGATGTCTTGGCTAACATCTAGAAGCCCAATTATTCTCTTTATTATTTGCATCAAAATCTTCATGCACCTCCCTACAAAATAAATGTGGTCGTCTTTGACTTGTGAGATTTTGAACTATATGAACTCCTCTAGATTCTTGAAGCATGGAAACTAATAGAGTTGAGTTACACTGAAAGCTACTAACCTATCTTGAATTGAGATGTCAAATAGGGTGTCACCTTACTCTATCATGAACCCTATATCCACCATCCAATCTTAAGTGAGGTCTTGAAAATGGTTGGAAATTTAGTGGTTATATTACTTCAACTGGTAGGTGTACATGAAGGACTACTAATTTCCCCCTATTATGACCTCTAGGGGGAATTGAATTACTTGGTAGGACATCTTCATGAGCATCTCAGTGTCTACTTATGCCACACTAACCATTTGTACTCTTTAAGAATTTTACATGCCTATTTTGAATCCTATTTCACTTACTCTGGTCTCAATCCTTTCCATTTATTCACCATCTTGAACCTACTAGTGTTGAAGCATGGTAGGTGCAGTTTGCCAAAGCTTCTAATGGTGATAGTTCTTTTTCATTCATGGGGTTTGTGATTGTTCCTTCAAATCTCAAGCTTTATTGGCCATCAATGGTGGCCTAGGAGACAATGTACTCCAACTATATAATCTTATATAATTTTCCCCCCATAACTACCTAAATTGATATTATTGTAAATGAAAATCTATCCACTACATATTCATTCACTCTTAGTGCCTGAGTGCTCAAATTTTTACTTGGTACACTTCATCTCTCTAGTTTTGACACTTTAGCTCTTTGTTTTTTGCTTTAGTTCACTATAAGTCTCAAATTATCATAATGTTTGTAAACTAAACCCATGTCATTTTTTCTATTTTATACCCCACTCTTTTAGCTACTATCATTAATGCAAGTATTTTATGGCATATCAGCACCTATATTTATAAATCCATGAAAATCCCTTGTTATTAGTGCGTTAAATGAATATCTTTTTTCCTCCACTTCCACCTCATTGAATGCTCCTAAATACAATTTAGTGAAGTGACATTTAATTCAAATAGTCACTTCCTACTCAAATTTGAGTGAATACTAGCTATCTTTGACAATTCTCCTTCTACACTTTATTCACTCAGTACAACCTTCACCTTCCTTATGGAAACTTGTGTACATCACCTCACATACACACGATTCAACCTCCTTGATTCCACTTTCTCTTCTTATTGTGATTTCATTTCAAGCATACTTCTCTATCTTGATTAGTTTCTTGTGTTTCATCTTGCCTTGGCCTATCCTACCCCATATAAATCCCTTGTGTTGTCCCTCTAACACTTCACTTTCCTTTCCTAGTTTTTTTTTACATGATCAAGTTATGCATATTTTTATTCCCTCTTACACACAACCATGTTTTCATCTTCAATTTCTTCTTTGATTTATGGTGTATGATCAATTAATGCACCTCTTTCTAACTTTATCATAAAGACTACCTTTGTGCTTATGCACTTTATCATTTTATTCCCAAATCTAAAAAAATTAGCAACTCTTCATGCCTAAAAACTTAGTCATTTAGCCCTAGGTGATTTATAAATCAAATGGACTCAACTCACCCAACTGGTATTGTGCATAGAAGTGCCATAGTAGTTCATTCTTGGGCCTTTAAGTGTCCTACAATTTTCACTATACACACATGGATCTTGTGAATTTTTTCTTGCATATTATGAGTTTATTGCACCCACCACTTAGATTTTTTTCCTTATGCATTTACAAACCACAAGCACTCAACTCACTTGATTGGAATTATGTATGAAATATCAATAAATTTTCCCAATGAGCGTCAAAGTGTTACTTAATCACTCTTTACACTACACCAAGATTAAAACAAAATTTAGATGAACTGTTCAGATTGTTTCAAACATTATTCTATTTAACTTACTCAAACTAAATCATGACCAAGAAGTCAATGTCCTTATGGTGTAAGTGCCACCTTAAAACTGATATGGCTTCAGTTTATTGCCATTGAAATTCCTAGGGAGCACCTTGCTAGACAACATACACAACTTGCATGTACCTATTTATAATATGTCATGGATGATATAGGGGCCCATCTACTATATTTATAATTTTCCTAGGTGTTTAAGGTACTTATAATCATAAAGAAACACTAATTCTCCTTTAGTAACTTCTTTGCACTTAATGTCCTTATCATGCTAGAGCTTCTAACATGCCTTTTTGATTTTTTGAATCCATCTTGCTTGGGCACACTTCTCATCCAATCATTCCAAGTTTTCTAGCCTTATACTTAAATACTCTTGGTTATCTAAGTGACCAATGTGTGTAATGCATAAGGATGGCACCATGAATTTCATGGGGGGAACTGATTTAGTGCCAAACACTAGTTGAAATGGTATAGCCTTGTTTAGGTGCTTGTATGTTGTGTGGTATGCCCATATCACCACTAACACTCTATCATCCTAATATTTGTGACTAACATTGCATATATTTTTAAGACACATTCCAAAGATCTTGTTAAATGCTTTAACTATGTCATTTACCTATGAATGATAGGGGTGGTTTTGTTGTGTGCCACCATGTATTCATTTAAGAGGATGTGCACCATCTCATTGATGAAATGAGTGCCCCTATCACTATTAAAACTAATCAAGTACCCATATTGACTTATTATTTTTTCCCAAATGAAACATGTGGTTGTTATGGCTTTACAATATTTTATTCATGTGGCCTTGGCCCACTTTGTGAAATAATCAGTAGCCACTAGAATATATCATGCACCTATATGATGTGCTACGAGAGTTATTGTCCCAACAAAATCAATAGCCCATTTCTCAAATGTCACCTAGGAAAGAATGAGGATGAGAGGCATATCATCCTAGTGGTTAGTCTTCTTGATTTTTTGGCATATATCACATACCTTAGTGAAATCATTTATGTCTTAAAATAGGCTTGGCCACCATAAACCTAATGGTAATATATTGTACACTGTTGCATCTCTAGTGCAATGGCCTCCTATAATTCCTTCATGAACCCATTAAAATATGGGGTCCCTCTCATGTTATAGAACACACCAGTGTGGGAATTCATCTCTACTTAGTTTATACAATTCCCCTTCAATGAGCTGGAAGGGGGTGGTGTGAATAGCAAATTATTTATTTTCCTTATTTGACATGGTCTGGGGTACAACCCTGGATGTTATAAAAGCATCAATATCTATCAAGTCTTCAGGGATGTGATGGATTCTATGTAACTACACATTCAACATATCATCCTTATTTGGTGTTACCACATCACCAAAATTTATATAGGGTAAATGATATGGCCCTAAGTTTTGCTTTCCAGGTTTGATAATAACTAAAAACTAGAACTCTTGGAATAAAACTATCTATCTATATATGTGATCATGTAACATAAGCTTGTTCATGAGGTACTTTAGCACCTCATGATCAGTGAAGAAGATGAATGTGGTCATTAATAGATATTGCCTAATTTTTTTTAAATCATAGACCATTATCAGTGCCCCATGTTTGGTGCTGGTGTAATTCTACTCTACTTTCATTAATTTCCTTCTTACAAAGGATATGGAGTGATCCATCTTTCCTTTACCTAGTTGCACTAATACGGTACCAATTACAGAGACTAAAGCATCAACATGGATGTGAAAAGGAGTTATCTAATTAGGGAATTGTAGAATTGGTGCACTAACCATTTTTAGCTTTAATGTCTCAAAATCCTCCTATTGAAGTCCACTCCAATAGAATGGGCCATCTTTGTACAATATCTCCTCTAGAGGTGATACAATATATGGGTAGTTCAGTATAAACTTCCTAAAGTAGCCATAATGGCATAGAAAGGAATATACATCTTTCTACATTGAGGGAGTCTAGAGTTGAATGATGATGGTTATATTTATAAAATCAACACTAAAACCATCCTAACAGATGATTTTCCCAAGCAATGTACCAAAGGAGGTTGTGAATATTCACTTCTTTAGTTTTAAATACATCTAGAGTTTCCTGTACCTCTCAAGCATGAGTCATAAATTGTCATACTAGTCCTTTACAAGGCCATATATAGTCCAGTCATCAAGATATAATTGGAAGAACTTATAGATGAACTCTTTAAAAGTAGTGATCACCACTCTAGAGAATATTGTTGGCACATTCTCAATTCCAAAGGGCATCACATTATAATCAAAACAAGCCCATTAATTTTGAAAATTGTCTTAGGTTTATCCTCCTCTTTTATCTACACTTGATGATAGCTCAAGAAACCATCAATGAATGTATAGACTTCATAGCCTATGACATCATCCAGGACCTCATTAGTAAATGGTGCCAACAAAGGTTCAATGATGTAGGTAGTGTTTAATAGAAAGTAGTTGATGTAGATTTGGATGTGCCCATCTTTATTGATGTGTATGACCATCAGGATCACCCATTTAGACTCCTATACAAGGTAAATGATGTATTGAGTAAGCATTCCATCAATATTTATTTTCACTTTGGCATATAGATTAGGATTTATTTTATATGGGTGCTTCTTAACAAGCCTCACACCATCCACCAACTTAATTCTCATTTTACCAAGGGAAGGATGGGTGACCTTCATGTCCTAGTAATTACATGGTAACAAGTCCTAAAACTCTTTTAAGAGGTCTATAATTCATGCTATCTCTACCTCAGACCAATATGCACCTATGGTGGTAATCTTGGGCTCACCTTCTATGTTGGTGTCTACTTTGATGGTCTTGAGGGGCATGTAGTAGTGTTCAATCCTCTCCTAATGAGAGTCTTCAACTTTCCTTATCCTCTAGGTTATTTGAATTCAAAGATGCATTAGATATTCTTCATTTAAAGTTTTATCATCCATGTGGTTCATAAGTCTTTTCTTCCTATTAGAGCCTTCCAATTATGATCCTTTCAAGTTTCATCATCCTCCTCATTGGAGTCACTTTTGAGCACTAGATCTTCAAAGAATATTAGGAGTGACAATCCTTTCTCCCTAAACATGTCTTTAAGGTGCTCTTCTAGGATGGTAGTGACCTCAAACACTACCCTAAAAATAACTTGTACTGGCTCTAGTAGCTCTAAGTTATATGAAGAGAAGGATAATGTGTGCACTAACCTCTCCTTACTTACCTCCTAGTCTCCTATCTCATGGTGCATTTAATTTACAATGTATCATACTTGCACCCATGTTTTCAAGGTCCTATAGAAGGAAAAAATCCACAAGATTTTGGGTGCATTCTCATCACATATAGTCCAAGTTTTTCACTCAATAACACATGTGATATTGGGTTGGAATCACTTGAGTAAGTAGGTATGTCTAAGTCTTCATTACTCTTTCCAAACCTTGTGCATAGTGTTTCCTTCACGTCTTTCCAAGTTATCAAGATAGGCCTTTGTACTACCCACTAATGAGCAAAAATGCTATTTAAGGCATGCACTAGTGTACCCATTCTATCTATTTCCTTAGGGATACATGCTTCAATATCATGGACATAGTTCTCTACAGGTTGGCTCCCTTCATACTTTGGGAGTACTACAAGCTTCCCTTTACTCAGTCAAAATACCCTTTTCCTCACCTTTTTGGCATCAAGAACCCATTTCTTCTAAGTGTGATCAATCATAATATATCTCTTTCTAATTGGTCTTGATTTAGTTGCCCACACTAGGTGACACCTTTGGCTAGTAACTTTATAAGCCTCTTCAACCCATTAATCATAGGTTACATCATTTGTATGAGAAGTTAATTATCTATCCTCCCATTTGACCACTCCTTGTGTTAATTAGATTAATCTTCTTAGTGCCCTACACCATGATGTTATAAATTTGGTTGATATCATCTTTGAGATCAACACTTTCCACATATGGAGGCCCATGATCATTTGATAAGGGGATTGTTGATATAGTTTTTATACACACCACAACTATAATGAGGTATCATATAATGTTTTAAGATCTCAATAGATATAAAATCCACTCTAGGGCATGAGTTGTAAGTATGTATTTTTTGAAAAAAATTTGGTGGAATAGTTGGTAAAGTATACAGATTGTTAACAAGGTTTTTAGATGGAAGCATGGTTTCATAACATAGTGAATTCCTACATGAGGTGGATGGGTGGTTGGCTTCTATTCTAGAGTGGGTAGATCTCAACAAAAAAACACAAAAGGGGGTTAAATTAGGGTAGAAAATGAATCCTCATGAGTCTTAAGAATTACTTCCTTAGTTTTTTCCTAGAGAAACTTGTGTCTTATTAAAACTGGTGCCTATCACTAGTAGCAATTGCTCACAAGTATCTAGACATGGTTAAAGAGTCTAAGGAAATGGGGATGCAAGAATTTAAATAGCCTCAGATAAAGGTTTTTCCTATTTAGTTAAATATTACACACCCTTCAATAAAGAGATTATGGCTCAGGCTAATGGATTATCCAAGGAAGAGATAACACACACTTAGAAGAATACACCAAGAAAATACCAATACGCATCCATAAAATATGATTCAAATTAGATTGACTATTTCAACCAATAATTTTACCAATCTTCAATAGATATTGCACATCTAATATTGACATATCAATTAAAATAGTCAAGAATCTATTCACAATGTTAGCATACTAAAGATTTATTAAAACAAATAACCATAGAAAATAACAACTAATAACACAACATTGGAAATAAAATACTTGAACACTTTGCTTGATAACCAAAATGGCTCTTACTCTATATTCCAAAATTATCTGACCCAAAAAAAAGTGGGTGGTACAAATGTATTTATATAGCCTGGGGAGCGGTCACCTCATCTTACAAGTCTATGCATGTTTGTTAAATTTGGTAGTTAGAACATGTAGTTCTAACTACGGTCAAAATTGTTTAAGTTAAAAGCTATAAATAGACCAATTGGCTTTACAAAAGAATGCAATGTGTGCATGTTAAAGTAAATACATAGTCAATATGTTACAATAATGTATCTAATTTATAAGGAATATATATATATATATATATATATATATATATATATATACCAATTGACTTTACAAAAGAATGCAATGTGTGCATGTTAAAGTAAATGCATAGTCAATATGTTACAATAATTTATCTAATTTATAAGGAAAATCTATATATATATATATAGATTTTCCTTACAAATTAGATAAATTGTAACATATTTACTATGCATTTACTTTAACATGCACACATTGCATTCTTTTGTAAAGTCAATTGGTCTATATATATGCTTCCAAGATTTAGACATGTACAAGGCTAAGGCTACATGGTTTGAAGTGTTGTATGGGCTTTAAGTGGAATCAAATTTAGATTAGAAACTATAGTGTAGCTCCACTACCAGACATTTTCTTCTTATTCACCTTTTTCTCTTTATAGACCTTATGTGCTACCTCATGCTGATGATGAATGATGTCCATATTAAGTAGTGAAGGTTGGTGGAGTCTCTTAGTCTGTCTAAGGAGTCTTACATGTTCATTTTTCATTGTCTGAAACTTACCCCTAAAAATATCCACCTTGGTCACCTTCTTTTTGACCTTGCTCAACTTTGCTTCTATAGCTTCCATAACTAGGCCTTGTATACTTTGCTTGAAATTATCAGTGGCCTCCTAGATAGTTCTATCAGAATTAATTATACTAATCAATTTTTATGTAGAATCCCTTGCTTTAGATAGTTTTAATTCATTAAAAATTTTATGGATTTGGATCTCATGATCTTGGTACTTTGGTATTAAGGATACAACTGCCTTTAACCACTCCTTGATCTCCTTTTTGTCTAATGACCACTAATTTTAGGGCATTGTATGCCTCAAATGTAGTCATTAGATCCAAATGGTTGAACAATGAGTTGCCTAAGTAGGCAACTAGGATCTTGATCCTGGTATTATCCTTGGCTAAAGAGATATAAAGCCAATTTACTTGGCACATGTGAAACACCATCTCTACCTTCAAAAATTCCATAGATTTAAGAGAATTATAACATTTAGAGGAAATTTATCTAACCTTAGCTTCTATACTCATAATAATGTGCACTATACTATATTTCTCCTTAAGATACTCAATTTATGCCCATAATTCATACACTTCCTCCTCTAGCTCCTAGCAAGCTAGCTATGCACCTTCATGGATGGCCACTACTACATCATTATGTGCCTAAGATAGGTCTAAAAGGTTTTATTCATATATAGGCTCCCTTGGTTGCCTGTTATGCCTCATAGTTAGGAAGAAAACTATTAGTCACTCTTCAAGAATGATATTGGCACCTTGGTCATCCTCTAATTTTCTCTTCTTAACTCTTTGGATGGAAATAGTTGGGGGGTCAGATAAGGTAGAAATGAAGGGGATATTAGTGAATTTATAAGTTAGACTTTGACCCCTCAAATCCATGGCTAAAGGTGGAATATTAAGAAGTATTTTAGTATTAGTGAAAACAATTTATTGTTTAACCTCCTCTTCTTCCCCCTTTCACTTCTTAATAGCCTTGGTTAAGATATCAAGCAAGGAAGGCCATATTATCTTAGACCAGTCCACTCCTTTAACTTGAGGAAGTGGATAGACTAAATTAATTAGGGTTTTTCCTTATTCCCCCTATTTGTGCTTAATACCATGGTTTATTCTATAGAAGTGGAAGGGAGAGTTGTGTGGATTGGACATGGAGTTGGGGGGTGGTTAAGGTAGTTTATACCTTCCTCATTGCCTTCTTCTTTTTATGAATTATCATAGAAGAAGTACCAATAGGCATAGAGGGAATGGATGAAGGAAATGGTGTGGTAGTAATAGTGGAAGAATCAATGATGGTTGTGGGAATGCAAGGGATGGATGAGGTAGGGGGACTTCCATAGAAAAAATAGGTGATAAATCAATGATGGAAATTGAAGGTAAAGGGAAAGTGGGGAAGGTCTAAGTACCTTGAAGTTGTAGCTTAATTTGGGCCTCTTAAAGACTTACAATCTTGGCCTTTTCTTATTCAACCTCCTCTTTTGAATCATATGTAGGTCCTTGATGATTACTTCATCTCTTCCTAATTATTTGAAGCTTAGAGGTGGAATGGTCAAGCCTCAAGATGTTTGCATTATGGGGATACTCTTAAGAGTCCTTAGTCTCCTGGTGTAAACCAAGGGGGTCCTTCGCTAAATAAAAGAGTCATGGGAGGAAGATCTTACTGCTTGTGTAGTGGCTATCCCAATAAATGAAATGGTAGATGCACTAGGGGTAGCCATAGGGATTTGAAGGGTGCTAGTAATAGGTATCCCTTCCTCATCAAAGTCTAAACTGATAGGATCTCCTCTTTCTCATCCCCTTAATGTACTCAAATTAGGTATCTTGGGTTCCCTCTTGAATATATTCATATTTAACTTTAATAGAAGCCCCTAAAATGAGGAAGCTTCTTTCTATCCAAACCACCCTTTCAAAAAGTTTGAATTCTTCCATCCCTTAAAAGGGGCTCTTCGACTATCTATTTCCCTATTAGATATGCTAATATCTATTTAGATCATTTTTAAATGATCGTCTTGAAACCTTATAATTTGTGCTCACCCTAGCACTTCTTCATCTAACACAACATTCAATAAAAAGAAGTCATAATAGTATGGTTAATGGTAGTAAGGGATGTTGAATCTGTGAATGTGTTTTTGGATATGCCCATGGGGTTCCCAATCTCTTCATGGTATTATAGGGAAGCCATATCGATTCCACTTGTCATAACATCACTAAGATGTTTTCTCATAGAATATGTCATTCTACCAATTGTAATAAGGCTCCCAAAAAATAAGGCTTTCTTATTCCTAGGTAAATCTTCCTCAGTATTATTCCATAACTAGAAATCAATCTCCTATTCTATTAGTTTATTAGGCACATAATTTGGGAGACATAGGGGTCACAACTTATTCCCCTAAATCATAATGACCATATAGTTTGGGGAGAAGAATTAATCACCCTTTTTACTCAAATTCTTTATAATATTCTCCCCAATATGAGGCATGGGAGAATAATGGATAGCTTGCCACACCTATGGATATCATCCTCATATATTTTGACCATGTGCTTTTGATACGCATATATGTGAGTGGATTTATAATGGTCATAGATTTTGTTCTTTATGCAATTTATGGCCAGAGCTCATAGATTACCCAAGTCTCTATAACATGTCCCTATTATTATGTCAACCAAATATGACATCATAAAAAAGTCTCCCATGAGAGTGGGATGTTTGTCTTTGTGTAGAATCTATTCTCTCAACCTTAAACTAATCACCTCCCCCAAGGTGTAAGCAAAATCATGGATTAACATCATATATAGTAAAATAACCCAATCTAAATTTATGAAATGGATGTTACGTATCACATATAACCTGTTAAGTAAATTCATACCTATTCAAACTCCCATTCTAAATTTGTCTTTTGGGATGACTCCCTTTAGCTTCATTCCTTGCCAGAGAATAGTCTAACCTAGGAGAAACCATGACTAGAGTGCCTTTGTAATCAAGGTTTACTCTTTGAATTATACCTAGGTGTGCTTGTTATAGTATGCATCTAGGATGCTAAGAGATATATATCTTTGAAAGTCACTTCCATAGATGCATGTGACTACTATATCTCCAAAAAAATATAACAAGTAGTCATCATATGATATCTTACCAAAAAATAATAAGTCCCTAAGAAAATTTATACATGGCATAACCTATAATTTTGTTACGACAAAGTGTAATATTTGACTCTTATAGGCTAAAAAGTCGCAAACAAATATCCTTTATGATAGTAACGATTCATCATCTAGTAAAAACATATCAACTAAATCAATTTCATCCCAAAGTTGCAAATAATTATAATACTTATCTTCAAATACCCTTGCATCAAAGATGGTGTCTCTAAATTCTATGGATTCCTTGATTGAGAATGTAGAAGGGGGATTGGTTCCTCAGGATGACCTTGATGAGGAAGCCATAGTTGTGTGTTCATGCTTGTATCTTGTTCTATGTATTTTGCATTGTGTATACCTATATATTAATATGATCAACTTAGCTCTAGCTTGATTATTGTTCATTATATACTTTTCAAAGTAGAAACTAGGGCTCTAATTCATTATTTAAGGACAAGGATACTTAAATCATAAGATAGATTGAATGAAAATGAAATCTTTCAATGGTTGTGTATCATCTATATAAGATCCTGCATTGAACACTAGTTTGTTCAGTATTAAATATGCAACATTCACATTTCAAATTTGTTAGATTGGGTTGGTAGGGGCTTTTAGCATCTATCAAATATGAATTTTTTATCTTTATTTGACTAAGTAGGGCATTAATATCAATAATTTTCTTCATAATAATGTAAAAAATTATAAAATCTAAAAGGTGCTTTTCGGTCAATGTTCATGGATAATTCCTTTGGGGTAATCATTTCAAAAAAAAATGTCTATGGCTATTGTTTTGAAGGACCTTGAGTAAAAGTCCCAAAGTAATTCTTTCAAAGGGATATTTCATGGTTAAAGCGTACTTCCAAACTTTCTAAAGGCTAGTTTTAGTCTGAAGGGTCCACTTAATAGGGCATTCTATCCATGAAAAAAGTCTCAAAGGGTCTAATTTGTAAATTCTAAAGGGCACTTTCAAAATTCTCGAAGGGTAGTTTAGAGGGCTGAAGAGCACCTTTGATTTTTAGAGGGTACTTTTGTATGGTTAAGGTTCACTTCAAAAGGTCCTAAAGGGTAAGTTTAGAAACACTTGAAGGGTATGTGTCCTTGATTTGGAAGGTAGGTTTGGTAACTCTAAAATTCAAGTGCCCTTTAGAGGATTTCTTTTAGGGATTTTACATCGAAATAAAAGGTCTAAAACAATAAGTTTGAAGGAAATGGTTTAGGGCATAGTATATTTTTAAAAGGTCCTAAAGGATTTACTTAGGGGTATTTATTTTAGACGAAATGTTTGAATTAATTGGAAAAGGTATGGAAAAAAATTTCAAATGAAAGGGCAAAGGGCAATCACAAGAAATATCAAAGGAATTTTGATGGGAAAAAGGCTAAAATAATTCTTTTGAAGGACACTCCCATAAAGCCTAGGGGGTGGGTTGGGATAGAAAGGGCAATTAGGAAAGCTATGAAAGAAATTCCAAAATTCCAAAGGGTAGTCTACACAAAACTAAAAGGTTTGCACCCTAAAAAAAGGTTAAGAAGGGGGAAATGGTTTAGTTTTAAAAAGGCCTAGGGGATAGCTAGAAAGATCTTGAAGGGTAGGTGGAAGGAAGCTTAAGGGTCTACTTTAGGGCATAATTTGCTTGAGGGGTCTAATTTGAAAATGGCCAAGGGTACTTCCAAAATTCCCAAAGGGTACTTCAATATGCCTGAGGGTCATTCTAAGATTTTTGAAGGATAAGTTAGAGAGGGTCAAAGGGATAATCCAACAAGAATTTTTTTCAAGAAAATGCATGCAGTTTAAAGTCCTTAGGCAAGTCAAAGGTCCATAAGCCAAATTTTATCACAAGATTTATTTTAGACAAGGATCCCACAATAATTTATCTAATAAGATGAGGTTTTATGGAAGAATAAGCCCAAAATAAGTAGGATTAAAAATTTATTGAAATAATACATTGAAAAGATAACTTTACACAAAATCCAAAGGAATTAACCTAAAGAATTCATCTAAAGCACACGATTTCATCTCATAAACACAATAATCATAATGTTGATACCGTCCACCAAAAAATTAGAAGTCCTAGATCTCCAAACTTTACATAAAACACATGAAAAGGATTCCTCACTAAGATCATATTTCAAAAAAGTGGGTCCCCATTTTTATAGAAAAAGGGGGGTGTTAGGTACAACAAATGGTGAATTACAGAGGGAATGATCTCGAGTATTCAATAAACCCAAAACTCTAGTTTGTAATTTGAAATCATTCATGAAATGTGCCATAGAAAAATATTTAAATTAAAAACATGAAAGAGAATCCTAAGTTAATTCATACAACATACTTGCCTTCAAATTTCATGGATCTATGTGGGTTGAGGGTGTAATTCATTTACCCCTTACTATGATGAGTCTTCTAAGGTCTTGATGAGGTCATAGGTTTCATTCTAATATCTACAAAAGCACTAAAAGAAAGGGAAGCTCAGGGATTGTTCTATTACCAACCAAGCATCCATAGCCCTAAAAAAGATACCTTGGGATCCATCTCTTCTCCTTTCATTTCTTTTCTTTAACCATGATGTCTGGTATATTGACCTTATTTCATCATGTGAGCCCTTTTTCTTTTAATTTTCTTTAAATATTATTTTACTCTTTTGAACTCATTGATTCTTTTCCATTTTTTTATGTAGTTTAGATTAGTGGAAAAGAGAGAGGAAGAACCCCAATGAGCTAGTATAATTAGAAAACAAACCATTACTAAGACATCCCTGTCAACCAAATCTAGATGCAAAATTATCATTTCTAGAAAGTATTATCTTGATAAGTGCATTTGATCCAATTAAAAAAGAAAATATTATAAATTTATATGAATACTATTAGAGTAGCTTCCACATGCCCAATGAAAGTATTTAATTTTTATGCCATCCAAAATAACTTTGGATTGCCTACCTTAATTCTAAATGACTAAAAACATAGAAATATTTCCAAATTGTATGCAAATCTCCAAATGTGTCAAAATTTTAATTTTCCCTTTTTTTACAAGTACCACATTTAGTTGAATCAATTTTGGTAATAACTAGATCAAACATAACCTTGGTCATCTAAGAAAATTTAAAAATAAACAATTAATTTGTAAAGCAAGGAACTACTCTGGAAAGCAAGATACTAAAATTAGGAAAGATTAATCTAAGAAAACTATTGAAATCTATTCTAGAAAACATGGAAATATAATATAAAAAGCATAAAATATAATCTAGTCCTACATATAAGCTTATCTAAATATTATCAATCAGTAATATCCATAGATGGAATAACTCTCAAGTAATGCTTTAAGATCTGTCCATTAACTAGATATGTAAGCTCTTTACCTTAGAGGCATTTTAGATGAAATGCATTATTACCCACAATTTATGAAATTTGATATGGTCCTATCCATAATGGGGAAAAATTGTCATGATGTCCTTTCTTTTCATGGGCTTTATCCCATAATAACACTAGATCTAAAATCTTGAATGCTTTGACTTTTGCTCATTTATCGAACCACCTTTTAACTACATCTTGGTGTTTGCTAAATGTATATAGATATTTTATTCTTGAATCCTCCATCTCTATTATATCAATGAGTCTTTATTCTACTTTTTATTTAGGCTCTATGTAGTCTTGTATAAACTAATAAGTAGGCAACTATAGTGTGATGGGAAAAACTGATTTGCATCCATACACTAGTAAGGTGAAGTTTTTAAGGCTTGTTTTTATCTTGTTTAGTCTACACAAAGAGCATACTTCAGTAGATTTTGCCAGTCACTAAGCTTGTCCCCTACTAAGCTCTTGATTGCCTTGATCAAGTTTTTATTCATCAACTCATCTAATCCACTCCCCTAAGGGTAGTGGTTAGAAGCTGACCTAATTATGATTTGATTTTCATGCACCCACTCAGTGAATTATACTAATATAAATACTAGTCCATTGTTGCATACTAGAGAAATAGGCATGCTAAATATAGTAGTAATGTTTTCCTCCAGGAATAAAATCACATCACACATTCTATTTTTCTTTATGGAAACTAATTACATCCATATAGTATAATAATCTATAATTTTTAACTCAAATTTATGATCAGTAAAAGAATTTGGGTTGATTACACCAATGAATTCCAAGCCCCACTGTGCAAACAATTTTCCCTCAATAATTGGTTGTAGAGGCATGGCTACATGAACCTCCCTTTTAGACAAGGTTTGACATTCATGGAAATTCATGACATGCATGTGAGCATCCTTTAAAATGGCTATCCAATAGTAGCCTAACCTCAAAATTTTATGGGTAGTGGTATTCCCAATAAGTGGACCACTACATATCTTTTGATGCAAACTTTCTAGGATCTCCTTGGCCTCTTCTACAGATACACATCTAAGATATATACCTTTATATTTATTCTTATATAAAATTCCCTTTTTTATCATGAAATTAGCAACTCTAAGCCTCAAATCCCTCTTCCTTTTTCTATTATATTTAGGGGGACAAGTTCCTATAAGTAGGTATTGAACTATATCTATATACCACTCACTTTTAGAAATTTGTGCTTCACATTCCTCTTCAAAAATGATTTTAGGATCAGGCTCAGTCATGAGTTGAATAATGCCTTGTCCTCTGATGATCTTTGTAGGCCTAATTTCTATGTTTAAATATTAGAGTTTGGCTATCCATTTCCCTTTATCTTCTCGTAACTCATTTTGTGATAGGGTAAGCTTAATGGTAGGGTTTGGGATAATAGCAATGATTTTATTCCTCAAAATGTAATGTTTGAATTTATTCATTAATTTAACAAGGGCAAATATATGCTTGTCAATCATGGAGTATTGAAGCTCTACATATTTTAGATTAGTACTCATGAAGGAAATAGGATGTTTTACCTTGTACTTCTTTTGTGTGATTAAAACAATGATTACGTGTTCAAAAGAAAAGGACTATAGATTAAAATATTGTGTAAAGTCTAGGCTAATCAATACTAGAGCTTGTGATATCATATCCTTGGTGTCTTAAAAATACTTTTTAGCTTTAGATGTCCATTCTATCTTGGCATCTTGCTTGAGCATGGCATTTAGAGACTTTATGATCTCAAAAAATATTAAGATGAACTTCCTTACAAATTTGATCTTTATAAAGAATGATTTTAGATCCTTTATACTGTTTGGTAGCTGAATATTTGAAATTTCCTAGACTTTATTAGGCTTAATGGTGATTCCATCCTTATTAATGATGTGCTCTAGTGTTTGCCTTTTGTGATTATGAAGATGCTTTTCTTTGGATTTAAATAAACATTGAATCTTTTACGATGCTCAAATATAAACTGTAGGTGAGATATATGGTCCTTTATATCCTTTGAAAATACTATGAGATCATCCATATAAATAATTATGCATTTCCTAGTCAATCCTTTGAAGGCATGATCTATGACACATTTAAAGGTATCCCCTATATTAATTAGGCCAAATTTCATCCTTTTGTATTCATAAGTTCCCAATTTCATTGTAAATATAGTCTTCATCCAATATTTAGCTTGCACTAATATTTTATTATAACCTAAAAATCCATCTAAAATGACATCATTTCATATCCACTTATAATCTATATTACCTCATCTAATGATGATAGAGGGTAATTATCCTTTTCAAAAGCTTTGTTTAGATTTTTGAACTCCATGAATAATCAAATTTCATCATTCTTCTTCCTTATTGGGATAGATTGGCCACCAAAGTGGAGTGTCATATGGGGAAAATAATTTTGGTGCTCAATAACTTCTCCACATCTCTTTGAATAAGAGGCACCAGGATGGGATTCATGGGCATTTGCCTTTGTCTAAATAGTTTATGATCTTGCTTAAGGGTAATGGTGTGGGTGACTCTTAGGTCTTCATATGTCTAGGAAATAACATCTCTATACTAAGAGATAAAATCCCTCATTCACTATATTTCCTTAGAAGTAAAGTTAAGACCAATATTGACATAATGTAGATTATGCTCATCCCCTAGATTTTATTTCTTAAAATTTGATTCATTGACCTTAGGTTACCTAAACTATTTTGCTTGATAATCCAAGGCAAATGATCTTTTTAGGGAGATTCAGCCAGTTGTTATATGATTCTCCTTAAGCTAGAGAATGCCTTATTTATCTATATCTTCTTGACAAGGATGATTGACATCATTGTCATCTATGATTTAGGTATTAAAATCCATTAAATTAGTTAAGAACTAGATAATCTATTGATCATCATTAAAGACCTAAAAATATTTTACATTATATAGAATAGAGGGATAGGGAACCAACTCAATAGAGAATATCTCCACCTGAGACTCTTCTAATGGCTCCAAATTAGTAGCAAAAATAGCCAATGAATCAATGGCTTAATTTCATTCTCTCAGGAGTGATACTATATTAAAATATTTGAAGCTTTCAATTAAATCCCACACTCTATGCTTATACCTTTTTAAGTAACATAATTTGAACTAGTATTTGTTTCTTATCTAGTGGACTACTAGCTCTGATTCCTTGAACACTTTTATCTATATTACATTATTCTTTAGTGGAAAGTGTAGTCCTAAGATTAGGGCCTCATACTCATCTCTATTATTTGTTTAGGGAAACTATAGTATATAGGTAGCTAAGAACTTATTATCTTGGGGATCAATCAGCTTAATTCCCACTCTTGATCCCTATTTGGACATGGCTCCATCAAAATGCAATATCCATAACTAGTTTAAACCCTCATGTTCTAAGTTTTACACTAAAATGTGAGTATTAAAAGTATAGATGCCTAACAAGGGAGAATCAAAGTTTACCTCTTCATTATTGATGTTGTACTTAGAGATGGGATATTTCATTCTAGGCTCTCTATCAATTCTGATCTGATTTTCAAATCCTCTCCATGGTATCTAAATGTGTGATAAATTTATTTAAAAATATCCATTAACAATTTTAGACTAATCTCTACTTAGCAATGATCTATAGCCCTCTAGTATGTCCACTACTAGGATATCAATAGTCATATGGACTCTTAGTTTTGATGCCACCTAAATGTGTACATTGTTATTTTCTCCTACTACTGGCACTACCATCTTGTCTAGTTGAGAGACTGATCTTTTTGAAGGGTTGGGAGTAAGACCAAGCTTCTTACACATATAAGTAGGCATAACAATTGAAAAATCCCTAAAATCAGCCAAAAAATTATGGATATTCTTATCAAATGCTCTAATGGTCAATAGGAGTGGAGGTACTTTGATCTTGATCTTATAAATGACATTATTATCATCCACTTTCACTTATTTTTTTATATCTAAATCTACCCTAGCTTTCTCCATTAGGGCCTTTCTAGTGATAGACTTCCACAACATCTCCTTTTATTCAGTGATTTGGGCTAACTCATGTAATGTGATATTTGATTTGATTTTCTTCATATCTTCCACAATGTTTGACCCTCTATATTTGTTTGATTCTTCCTTGATCGATAGTGGATCATTCCCTTTTGGAGGGGGTGGATTATTTTCTACTTTAGGATTGGGCAAAATTGTTATGATGGTTAGAGGAGTTGATGTGGTCAAAGGTTGCTCTTTTCTCAAATTGTACACACCTCTATAGAACTATTGGAAAGCATGAATTTATTCTAAATTATCTTTTGGTTCATCATCATCTTCTCTTATGAAGGGGAATTCATGAGTCTCAATGAACATGGTTGTACTAGCTGATCTAGGATCTAGATGAGATTCTAGTGGATTATTCATCTAATCCTACCTAGTTACTTCCCTCTAAAATATTTCAAACATTGTACAAAACTCAGTGTATTCAAGATCTCCATGTTGAGGTGTATTATGTATTCTACACCAATTGAGGAGAGTTGTTTCAGTAATGTTGATCTCTAAAAGTCTACCAGATTGATCTATATTATTTAAAAGCCTATTAAAGGGCATGTTATATCTTTGGAACCTAGTGTTCTGGTTGTCAACTTGAGTATTGGTATTACCTAATTTTTACTACATGTTTATAAAATCACTACTCAATTTCTAAACCATCTTTTAAATAGAATTTAATTCAACTTTTGTAGAATCTCCACCTTATAGAATAGGTGTGGGAAGAGTAGTTGCCTATTAGTTCTATTGGTAAATGTTACATATCATGTGATTATTCAAATAGACAAATTTTGGCTATGTTGTTTATATCAATAGAGGAAGTGTGTACAATTGATTCTTATTGAATGCTAGAACATTCTACTTCACATGTGGTATTGGGTTGAGCACTAAGATTTCATTGTTAAGGTTAGGTATCCTAGGTGTTTATAGATTGAGCTATCTATCAATGTTAATGGATTTTTTGAATGTTAGTTCCAAATTATTGGTAGTATGTGCTCTTCTTAGGAACATAATGATAATGGGGTCTAAAGAATTTTTGTACATCTCCAATGCTAAATTTGATTGTGTTTTATACCTAGGGGTCAACCAATTGTACATCTTCTACCATCTTACATTGAAAGCATGGATGGGCTCATTGGGTTCTCTCTTCATGTTGGTTAAGTGTTGATATATCAATCTAGGATTGGTGGCCTATATAAAATCCACAAGAAAAGCCATTTCATAATCCTCCTAATTGGTGATGGATTTTTCCATTAGATTTAAATACTAATAATAAGTAACATCCATTAAAATAAAAGGGAATAACTAACATGCAACATCCTCATCAACTAAATTCATTAATCTTAGGGTAGCTTTAATAGATTTAATATGTTATTTTATGATCTTTGGCCTTAAAGGATAAAAGGATGGTAAATATTTTTTAGGGTTCTAGGGTAGATGATGTGCATCCCTTGGGATGATGATGGTAGATCTAACTAACTAGTGTTGTTGTTGGGTTATTAGTTGACTAGAAAGGAAAGGGTTCCTTACAGGTGAAGGGTGCCTTAGTGGAGGTGGGTTCTTCTAAACTAGATTTATTGGCACAACTCTAGGTCCTTTATGGCTTGTTAAGGGTGATACTAATAAATTATCTTAGGAAGTAGATCTGGTCACTCTCCTAGGTGACTCTAGTGTAACTCTACACAAGGGTTAACCTCTATTATTGGGAAGAAATTTGGCCCTTGTTCTAGTGCTAGTGAAACTATTGATGAAATTTTTATGCACACCACAACCATAATAAGGTAGCTTCCAACATTTTAGGATCTTAATGGAGAAAAGCTCCACTCCAAGGCATGAGTTATAGGTATGTAATTTTTTACAACCTATTGGTCAAATAGTTGGTAAAGTATGTAGGTTGTTAACAAGGTTTTTGGATAGAGGCATCATTTCCTAATAGAGTGAATTTCTATGTGAAGTGGATGGGTGGATGGATTCTATTCTAAAATGGGTAGATCTCAACAAAAAACATAAAATAAGGGTAAAGTAGTGCATAAAAGGAATCCTCATGAGTCTTAGGAGTTACTTCCTAGATTAGTTCTTGGATAGACCTGTGTCTTCATAAAACTGATGCCTACCTCTAACAATAATTGCTCACAAGCAGCTAGACATGGTTAAAGAGTCTAAGGGAATGGGGATGTAGGAAGTCCAATAGCCTTAGACAAAGGTTGATCTTATCTAGGTAGATATTTCACACCCTTCAATTAAGAGATTATGGATCAAGCTAATGGAATATCTAAGGTAGTGATAACACACACTTAGAAGACCACACCAAGAAAACACCAATATACATCCATAAAATATGATTCAAATTATCTTGACTATTTCAACCAATAATTTTACCAATCTTCAAGAGTTATTGTACATCTAAGATTGGCATATCAATTAAAATAGTCAAGAATCTATTCATAGCAGTAGTATACTAAATATTTTTTTAAACAAACAACCATAAAAAATAACAACTAATAGCACAACATTGGAAAGAAAATACTCAAACACTTTGCTTGATGACCAAAATGGCTCCTGCTTTGTATTCTAAAATTATCTTACCAGAAACAAGTGAGTGGTACAATTGTATTTATAGATCCTAGGGAGGGGTCACCTCATCCTCTAAGTATATGCATGTTTGTGACATGTGGTAGTTAGAACATGTAGTTCTAACTATGGTCAAAACCATTTAAGCTAAAATCTTTAAAAAGACCAATTGAATTTATAAAATAATGCAACATTTGCATGTAAAAGTAAATACATATTCAATATGCTATAATAATTTATCTAATTTACAAGGAAAATCTATATATATGTATGCCGCCAGGATTTATACATGCACAAGGCTAAGGCTGCATGGTTCAAAGTGTTGCATGGCCTTTAGTTGGAGTCAAAGTCAAAGTAGAAACTAATGGTGTAGCTTCATTTCCAAAAAAAATATTCTTCACCTCATTCTCCTTATAGACATTATGTGCCACCTCATGCTACTCATGAATGATGTCTAGGTTAATTAATGAAGGTTGATGGAGTCTCTTAGTCTATTCGAGGAGTCTTGCATGTTCATTTTTCATTATTTGGAACTTACCCCTAAAAATCTCCACCTCAATCACCTTTTTTTGACCTTGATCAACTCTTCTTCTACAGCTTCCACCACCAATCCTTGTATGCTTTGCCTTTAATTATCAATGGCCTCCTGGACAATTTTGTTAAAGTTGATTCTACTAATCAATTTTCTTATAGAATCCCTTGTTTTAGATATTTTTAATTCATTCAAAATTTGGAGGAGTTGGGTCTCATGAGCTTGGTACTCTAGTATTGATCTTGCAAAAGGGATCTTCTACTATCTAATTTTCTAGTATAGATACTAGGCTCTATTTGGATCATCCTTAAATGATCTTCCTACATCCTGGCAATTTATGCTCACACTAGCACTTCCTACATCTTGGCAATTTATGCTCACACTAGCACTTCTTCATATAACATATAATTAAAGAAAAGGAAGTCATAATAGTATGGTTGATGGTATTAAGGGATTTTGAATCCATGAATGTGTTATTGGATATGCCCATGGGGGTCTCAATCTCTCTATAGCATTGTAGGGAAGCCATATTGGTTCTACTTTGTTGTAACATCACTAAAATGTTTTCTCATAGAATATGTCATTTTACCAATTATAATAAGTATCCCAAAAAATAAGGATGTATTTTGCCTAGCTAAATCTTCCATAGTGTTATTCCACAACCAGAAATCAATCTCTTATTCTGCTAGCTTATCAAGCACATACTTGGGGAGACATAAGGGATCTACCTTATTCCCCCAAATCATAACGATTATAATGTTTGGGTATAATAAGTAATCACCCTTCCCACTGAAATTATTTAAAATATTCTCCCCAATATGAGGCATGGGAGAGCCATGGATGGATTACCACACTTGTGGATATACATCCTCACATATTCCAACCATGTGCTTTTGATAAGCATATATGTGCATGAATTGATAATGGTCATATATTATGTTCTATATGTAATATATGGCTAGAGCCCATAGATTACCCAAGTCTCTATAACATCTCCCCATTACTATGTTGACCAAATACAACATCATAAAAAAGTATCTCATGGGGGTGGGATATTTGTCTTTATGTAGAATCTGTTCTCTCAACCTTAAACTAATCACCTCCACCAAGGTATACGTAACATCATGGGATAACATCATATACAGTATAATAACCCAATCTAAATTTATGAAATAGATGATAGGCATCCCATATAACCTACTGAATAAATCCATACCTATTCAAACTCCCATTCTAAATTTGTCTATTGGGATGGCTTCATTTCTTGCTAGGGAATAGTTTGGCCTAGGATCAACCATGAAGAGAACACCTTTGTAATTTAGGTTTCCTCTTTGAATTATACCTAGATGTGCTTGTCATAATATGCATCTAGGATTCTAAGAGATAGATATATTTTAAACTCACTCCCAAAGATGCATGTGACTACTGTATCTCCCAAAAAATGCAAAAAGTAGGCATTTTATGATATCTTACCAACAAAGAATAAATCCCTAAGAAAATATATACATCGAATGACCTCTTTTTTTTGTGGTGAGGTGTAATATTTTATTCTTGTAGGCCAATAATTATTGAACAAATAGCATTTTTGATACTACTATTTGATCATCTAGTGAAAACATATCAACTAAATCAATTACATCCTAAAGTTGTGAATAATTATGATACTTATCTTCAAATACCCTTGTGTCAAAGACAGTGTCTCTAAATTTTGTGGAGTCCTTAATTGAGAATGTAGAAGGGGGATTGGTTCCTTAGGATGACCTTGATGAGGAAGCCATAGTTATATGAGTTTTCCTGTATCTTATTCAATGTGTTACACATTGTGTATACCTGCATGTTAATGTGAATGACTCAGCTCTACCTTGATTATTATTCACTATATACTTTTTGAAGTAGAAATTAGGGCTATCATTTACTATTTGGGGACAAGGATACTTCAATTACAAGATATATTGAATTAAAATGACATATTTTAATGGATATGTATTATCTCTATAAGATCCTACATTGAATACCAGTTTATGTGCTATTAAATATGTAATGTTTACTTTTCAAATTTACTATCTTGGGCTACCGAGGGCTTTTAGCATTTATCAAATAGGAAGTATTTTATCTTTATTTGACTAAGTATGAAATTAATATAAATAATTTTATTTATAATAAAACATACAATTATAACATCCAAAAGGTGCTTTTAGGTCAATGTTCATGGATAATTCCTTAGGGGGAATCATTTTAGACAAAATGTATGTGGTTATTATTCTGAAGGACCTTGAGTAAAATTCTAAAGTAATTATTTTGGAAGGATATTTCATGGTTAAAGGCAACTTTAAAATTTACCGAAGGGTAGTTTTAGTCTAAATGGTCCACTTCCTAGGGCATTTTATCCATGACAAAATTCCCAAAGGGTCTTCTTCAAAAATGTTGAAGGGTACTTTCAAAATTCTTGAAGGGTAATTTAGAGGGTTGAAAGGCACCTTTAATTTCTATAGGGTACTTGTATATGGTTAAGGGTAACTTTAAAATGTCCTAAAGGGTAGGTTTGGAAACTCTTAAAGGTTATGTGGCCTTAATTAATAAGGTAGGTTTAGGAACTCTAAAAGGTAAGTGCCCTTCAGAGGAATTATTTTAGGGATTTTACGTTGGAATAAAAGGTCCAAAATAATAAGTCTGAAGGAAATGGTTTAGGGAATATGATCTTTTTAAAAGGTCTCAAAATATTTATTTATGGGGATTTATTCTAGACAAAATATCCAAAAGAATGGGAAAAGGTATAGAACAAAATTTCCAAAGGAAAGGGTGAAGGTCAATCTCAAGAAATATTTAAGGAATTTTGATGGGCAAAAGACCAAAATAATTCTTATGAAAGACACTCCCACAAAGCTCAAGGGGAAAGGTTGGGATATAAAGGGAACTTGGGAAAGATCTGAAGGAAATTCTAAAATGCTAAAGGGTAGTCTACACAAAATTGAAGGGTATGTGCCCTAAATAAAATGTCAAGAAGTGGCAAATGATTTAGTTTGAAAAAGGCCTAGGGGCTAGTTGGAAGGATCTTAAAGGGTAGGTGGAAGGAAGTCGAAGGGTCTACTTTGGGGCATAATCTTCCTAAAGGGTCTACTTTGCAAAGGCCTAAGGGAACTTCAAAAATTCTCAAAGGGTAATTTTATACACCTAAGGATCATTTTGAGAGTTTCAAAGGATAAGTTGGAGAGGGTAAAAGTGATAACCCATTGGGAATTTGTTTCAATAAAATTCATGTAGTCAAAAATCCCTAAAAAATTTAAAGGTTTATAGGAAAAATTATGTTAAAAGAATTATTTCAAACAAGGATCCCATAATTATTTATCGAATAAGGTGTTATAAGAGAATAATTCTAAAGAAAGTATAACCAAAAATTTCTCAAAACAATACATCTAAAAGATAAATTTTCACAAAAGTTGAAGAAAATACCCTAAAGAATTCATCTATGGCATATGATTTAGTCTCATAAACACAATAATAATAATCACGTTGATACCATCCACCAAAAAAATAAAATTCCTAAATCTCCAAACTTTGCATAAAATGCATGAAAAGGATTCCTCACTAGGATCATATTTCAAAAAAGTGGGTCCATATTTTTTCTAGAAAAAGGGGGGGTGTTAGGTACAATAGGGATCATCACCCTCTCTGTGCCATTCTCAAAAGTCATATAGTGCTTCTTGAAATGCATGTCTACATTATTGGCATAACACCATGGCCTACCTAAGAGTGTTAGATAGTCATCATGCTTTACCAAATTGATTACCTTAAAATATAGCTCAAAATGTAGCACCCATAATATCTATAATGGTGCTCTTCAAGATCCTAATAGGTTGCACTCAAGTTTTATTAGCTATGAATATAATATGAGGGGAGGGCCTTAAAGGTGAACATCCTATCTTCTCCTATGTGTTTTTGGTTAGAATTTTAACCTTGACACCTATGTCCATAAGGACCTCAAAAATAGACCATCCATTGATGGTGGCATCTATTAGTTATTCATCATACTCTAAATTTTGAGAATGCCTAAATTCATGTACCCACTCCATATGTAGTGTAGTAACTTCAATAATATGAGGTAAAACCTCTTCCTCTATTCTCTTCCCTTCATTATCTAAAAATAAGTTTTTTAATATGGGAAGGATCCCTTTAGTTTGTAGGAGGTGTAGGATCTCAGTCAACTCTTATAATTCAACCTCCTAACTATCTTATTTCCTATGTGAGGTGGTAGCCTATACTTTTATATCTCTATCCAGCTAGATCTCTCCCTATAAATTTTTTATTCTGCTCATGGCTTATTTTAAGACATCCTTTTATTGTATAGGGTTAGGGTATGGTGCATTTTTAATCTCATTCCATGCTATGTGATCAGTGTGGCTTGAATCACCATAGTCCAAACATAGTTATTTTATTAATGCAGTAGGTGGCTAAGTGGTAGACCCACTTCGATTTATGGCTTACACCTTAGGTGGCTCTTTACAAGTTTTCTTTGGCTTGGGAGTCCATTTTTCCTCCTTTGGCTTGTACCTAACCATTTTGGCATCCTTATCTATGTGAGGCCAACCTTGAGTCATATTTTTATATAAGTATAGGTAATCCTTGACCACATTTGGTCCTCAACAATACCCACACATTGGGTGCATGGGAAAGTCACATTGATAATGCTCAATCAACCTAGACTTATAACATGATCATGTGGGAATCTTCCTCCACTACATCCTCCACCTTGCTCGTGCATGCCTCACTAATTCCCATAGCTAGTATTTTTCTATCGATAGCCTTTATTTCCTTAGCCCACCTACCCACTAGATATTATTATTACCTACCATGCACCTTTCTCCATATTCTAGCACATCTCATCTATGAATTGATAGTCTATTATTATATGAATATAGGTTTCACACAAATTATAATAGATAATGGTCTTCACTTGATTGGCATACTATAATAGAGGATAGTTCTGAGAGTCATGTGGCCCATGTCAAACTTCACAACTAAAAAGTAAGGATCAAACATTTCTTCATGGGAAATAATTCTTATTATGCCCTTCCATTTAGTACACCATAATCTACTACAAGTGTCATGCACCATGACAACAATCAACTTTTATGGCTGAGAGGCCATTGACATAATTTTCACCTCTATAAATGGGCCAAACCATGTGGCTCCAAACACTTTGTAGGGGTCCATGAATGTCTTCATGGATAGAATTTTTTGAAAGGTACCAATAGGCCTCTAACAAACCATTACATGTGTTAGGAGGGGTGGATATCATATGAAATCTTGGAAAGGAGAGTCTTAAACCTTGAATCATATAGGTGCACACTCTTGGATAGCCCTTGGATGATCTCTTTAAGCATTGTGATGCTTTGTTACTCAAACTAAAGAATATCAAATTCCTTCAAGAAATCCTCCTTCAGTATATTGTAATCAACTATACCCTAGTTTGGATTAAATTTATGATACTAAGTATCGGCATGATCTAGAAATGTGGTCATGAACTAAGTCACCTTGCACTCTAACTAGGTGATATCCTAAGCATGTCATTAAAGTTCACACTTGAGAACATGCTCCATATCATTTTCTACACCATGATATTTGGGAAAGTGCATCACCATTTATTAATAAATTTGTTGAGGGGGTGGTGTTGGAGTCTAAGGTGCTTGCCCCTAGCATTTATGATAGATGTTTTCCTTTAATGCCTCTAGTTATAGGGTTAAGAATTTAACTTATTATTATATGTTTCACTATCAAAATAAATATTTTGTTACTACTCACTTATCGCATTGGGCCACTTCTTATAGGTTATTACCCAGTCAGTATAGTTGACATCCTCTAAATAGGAACACTTACACTTATGTTTTAGATTCCTAAGTTGGCACTCACTAGATTCATGGTACTCTCACTCAATTCCTTGTATGGTATCACTTATTAGATCACAAAGTCTTGGTTAAATTTTTTAAGTCTATCAAATTCAATGTCGATAACAAGGTTAGTTACCACTCTTATGTCTTCTGGTGGAGAATCTAGTGCATGAGCTTGCACTTCAAGTTTAATAGGGGTAGGTACTTCTAATGCATCATAAGTCACCATGTCTTGTAAGAACCTAATGAATTCTACACCCAAATACTAATTTCAAACCTCTTACTACTTCTTCTCTTTCCTTATACTACTAAAATTCAAGGGATCCTTCCTCATACCCTTCTTACTCACTATAGGTCCTCTTAGTACTTCTAGGTTTCATTTCCTCTATCAACTTGCACCTTCACTTATTATAGTTATACCTTTATATTTATTAGGTGTCAGGGTGCTCATCATTTTCCATCATGCCTCACCTCAACTTTCCCTTCTCACCTTTTGTGCTTTCTCATATGTGCAAAGATTTTAGCCTTCCATTCTTAAGGTTTTAATACTATAATCTGCCAACAATTTTTTTAGTTTGGTGGTAAGCCCTATTATGAATGTGCACCTTAGTTCATGAAAAAACTCATAATTTTCTTCTTTAGGGAAAGACAAGTTCTACACTATGAATTCTAACATGTTATTATTCAATGCACCACTCCACCACTTGTCTACAATACACATCTAAATGTTATATAGGCTATCAAGCCTCTATAGGTGCTCCTTTATCCACTTGAAGTGTTTATCCTATCTTCATATTCTATAGGTTGTATAGGTAACCAACCACTAGTACACATGTTTAGGTAGTTCATAAAAGAACACCTCATATAGAACATCATATAGGCTGGTTTTTACCCACTTTCTTAGCTCCTATCATTGGCATGTCAAATGATTATGTGCAAAACTATCTTCCACTTACTATAACCAGCACTCGATGTTCTCAATTGAAATTTAGAGCATCATTATATTTAACATTACAAAAACAAAATTTAACATAGGTCCTAGCAATAGAACCAAAATGTTGTATAAATTTTTTTTACTCATTTTCCTTACCATGCACTTAGCAAGTAATCTAAGTAAGTTCTAGACTTGGTACAACTAGGTGTAAGCATATAAAAGTCTTGGGTACACAACATTTAAATGCACTACTGTGTTGACATCAAACTAAAAAAAATTCAAGCCTCATGAAATCACTCAAAGCATATAAAATAAGGGATTGGGGCTCATGTTGGGCTACTTGAAACATGGTGTAATTTAGTCTCTTTGGAACTTGGTCATTTACAAAGCAATTTTAGGTAGGTCTATTAGTACACATCATTCTAGGAAAGATTAGTAGGCACAAGCCTATTCGAGGAAAATAATTTTGACCATGGTATCACAAGTTTGTATTGAGTTAATTACAAAACCTCCCAGGGCATAAGTCTTTTGGCACAGGTTCATGTCAAGATAGTTATGAATCTTAAGGGTGCAAGCCCTTAGGATAACAAGTTAGTTACCATTCAGGTACTTAGAAAATCTATGGAATGGCTTATTCTCTAAGACTCATTCTTCAAGATAGCATTCTAAACACATTTTCTAGGGCTTAGGCACATGTTGGTTCTAATTCTTAGTTAATTTTAAGATTATACCAAAGCCTCTATGTGGAAAAATGATTCCATTAACAACTTGGAATAGACATTTATGTTATAATACGTTCAAAATGATAAGTTATGCCATTATTACTAAATAACTTAAGTCAAATTCATAAAGTAATGCTAATACCATATAAATTAGATCAAAAATTGATTTATTTTAATTCCAGTCTTTAATTGATCGATCAGTTAAGTATATAGAATCAACAATTGAGCATAAGATCATTTCTAAACTACTACATGCCCAATAGCTAATAGGTAGGCTTCGATGATACACTATTGGTTTTCTAAAGAATCCATGCTAAAAACATAAGCTAAATATGTTCATGCATAATATCTTAATCAAATTTCATAGAGCTTCGCTATCATAAAATTACATACCTTATTCTAGGTTCAATCTTGTTTTTATAGGTAGGGAAATATCTTTGTGCTAGGTTGGATGGGTGCATGCCAAGTGTTGAGCTATCACTTGGGGTGATAATTCCACTAGCTCCATTACTCTACCACCTGCACTCTCTAGCCACCACATGTAAGTAACCAAGGAGATGTCCCATAAAACCTAGGCATTAACCAACTACCTACTAGCTAGCACAAGATCTTCAAAGATCTTCCTAGCTAATGCTAAAAGTACCAAAAGAGAAATCATCTACAATGGTTGCCTCATGTCAAGATATGCTAAGTTGGCACAGGTCTACTAGTTAGCATAAAAAGGGTCCCAACATCTACTATGTTTGGGATAGAATTATTCACCTTATCTTGAGTCTTTAGAGGTAAAGTATTGCTTAGAACTTGATGAATTGGAACACATTGAGTAAACCTTACCATATTTTGACTTAAAGGAGGTGTAGGTATGTTTGGATTTACCTTGATTATAGCCATGATTTTCTACCTTAGACGGAGATTAGATGAACTTGTAGGCGTGATATTATCACCTCTTAGAGCCTTCCTCTTGGACCTTATATTATTTGAAATAGATGTTCCTTAATTGAGTACAAAATTCTCTTCCACCAAGAAGTTGGTGAAGCTCTCTCCATGAGGTTTACAAATTTCATTTTCTTGCATCATGACCTCATCTTTAGCTGATTGGAGAGGAGTGACTCCTCTTTGAGTAACTATAGCTTTCTATCCACCCTCATTGGCATCTATGAATTGGCCTTTCTACCAATCTTCTCCTTACACCATGTTTTTATGCACTTGTACCATCTCTCTTACATTTGTAGTGGAATTAGGACTATACACATTGGCAGAACTATTGAAGTTATGCTACCCTTGACCTCTTCCTCTCCCAAATTGTTGTCTATATTATTATTGATAAGGGTATGTATTTTGATAGCCACCTTATTGCATATTATCTTGTCTAAGTTGAGCTCTTATCATTTGAATTTATGCATCATTATATATGACATTCTCTACCTTCTTAGGAGTAATCTTAGACTTGGTATTTTTATTAGGAATTTGGGCCATATCTATAATATTAGAAAAAGTATGAGATATCATAGGAATATACACCTTAGGAGGAAAATTTCCTACTTGAATTAGTCCATTCTTAGCTCTAATAGTAATTTTATATGCATCAGGAAGAGTGAAACCACTGTTAGATTGAAGTATGATTGCATTATCATTTAGAATGGATCTCAAGTAGGTAGAGAACACAAATATGGTAGGAGGTCTCATGGGAGGAGGAAATATATACCAAGTCTTTTGAAACCTCTAATTAAAGTCATGTATTATCTCCTTAGGACCTCTTCTTATCACTTGAGTTGATGTATGAGAGAGGTATGGTCACTTTCATCTTCAAAACTTGAAGTCAAAAACACTCCAAACACTAGTATAATTTATAAAATAAATGAATACATGACTAAAAATTTTAGTCATGACAACTCAAAATGACTAAATTATACTATTTTTTTGAAACACAACTATAAATGACTAATTTGATCATCAAGTAAAAAATACAACTAAATAATTAGTCACACAAATAAAAATGATTAAATAATTAGTCACACAAATAAAATTAGATAATATGATATTAAAGTTGGTAATTAAAAAAAATGAATTGGGAAATTATTTATGGGAGTGGGTTGTATTGCACACAGGGTTAATAGTGAATTAGGAAATTATTGGTAAGAGTGGGGAGTAAAGTAGAGTGTATAATTTTATATAGGTAATTTCATAGGGTAGTGAGGATTACAATTGAAATTATTTGTGCAATGCACCTCTACAAGTAGAATGAGGTTTTGTTAATTATTAATAGAGATGGAGTCAACTAGAGAGGGTTTGTGTACCAATTTGATGGCATAAGGTGTTTTGGGTTTTAGCATATAAGTATAACATCTATTTGCATGGGTGATAAATCTTATTTAGAGAGGACCTAAATACTTCTAAAAGGTAGGAAAGGAATTCAAAGTTTGATGCAATGAATTTGATTTTGGTGAGGCCCTCTATAGTGAAGTAAAATTTGGGGATGCCCTCTATATTGAATTAAGAGGTAATTCAAAACTCTCATTACATTAAACACAAAATCTATAACTTTTTTATTGGAAACTATATCTAGTTAGGAGAACAAAATAGATGTATTATAAGAGACGAGTTACATAAATAGGAAGGTATCTTGTCATAAGACATTGAACACCATGTAACAATTTGGAGTTATTGAGATTGTGAAAGAATTGGATGCTTTTATTCATTGTATAATCAATACAATTTAGTGACCATATCTTAAAGTTATATTTATGTTCCATGTTATCATGGATGGGTATGGTATTAATTTCTAATTTTTTAACCAATTCACCAACCTAATCCTTGAGGATCCTTTTCACTAAGTCTTCATGGCATGGGTATCACATGTATATCATAATTAGTTTGTTATTGGTTGGTGTAACTTACAATAGTTACCTAGGCAACTAAGTACCAGAACCATATAAGCAATTCTAATTTTAGCAAACTATTTTTTCATTAGTTTCCTCTACGCATTTTGGATCATATGGGAATTCAACTTCTAACATGCATCCAAATTTCAATTCTTTTGATCACTTTTCCATTAAACCATGGGATTATGTCCCTATCTTAACCTCAATGCTTGGGTAATATTGTGTGCATGCCTAATCTATTAATTGCATGGAATCCTAGAAGATGGTTTCATATGGCATAGTTGAAAGTTATGCTAGCTCATAAAATAAATGTGGTCACCAAATTGTTTTAACTGATGTTATATGTCCACATATGGGAGTATATCAATTTTTATAACAAGTCATTTTATCTCAACATGTTAATAATCTATGCTGGTAAGTAATGCTCAAAGTTAAAACAAAGAACCCATTACCCTATTTTTTAGTGTTTATGTATTTATTAATATTGATAAGATTTCCATATGTTTAAATCCTTGTGGTTCATCAATAGAACAAGCATAAATTATGTGTTCCATTATTAAAGCATTTCTTTAATTTTCATCTAGACAAGGAAGTCCCTCAATAAAACATGGATAAAAATAAAATTTATTTATTTCCATTCATCATGGTCTTCTTTTATGCACATTGTAGATGACATGTAAACTAAACATAATTCTACATGATCAACAAGAGTTTTAGAATTACAACATGATCCTATAAATGTAAACAAATAGTATACAAACACCCCAAAGTTTTCTTATCTTTGTGTATTACAATTTGACCATTATTTTTTTATTAACTACAACATATATTTTTTGTATTAGAAATATAAATGGTGAGGTGCCAGTAATAGATAGTTTACAACATATACTTTTAATCTCTACCTCTTACACATGGGAAGAAAATGAGGGTAGATTAGTTGTTATGTTTCTTGTTAATTATCCATTGATAGTTGAGAATCCTACAAGTAAAAAATGCACAAAACTAACTGCAAATATTTATGTGGAGGAAGAACATCTGATTCTATACAGTGATGCCCAACTATATTTATTTAATTTAAATTGCTACAAAGTGCCCTATATCCTGTAGAGTGATCTAATTCTAATTTTGTAGATCGATCTATATCTTAATTCTATGAAGTGTTTTGAATTATGGGTAAGTATTGAAGAGAATGAGTTTACATGTATTAGATCATGAGTAAGTTGAGTTTTTTATATTTCTATTTTTTTTCTTGAAATAGGAAATTAAATTAATACTGCAATTCAGAATAGTAAAAATGGATCACTGTCAAAGGTTGACTATAGATCAATACCGTGCATATGATGAGAGAGTATTCAATGAGAGGGACATGGACAAATATCCATGTCCATGTAATGATTGTCTTTATGGAAAGGTGAAAAAAATTAATGTGATTTATAAACATATGATAAAATATGGGCATAGTGGTATAATCCTTTGGGATTACAATGATTATGAAGATATGATATAATTGTAGAGTGTGAGATATGAAAAGGCAAAAAAATAGATGAAGTGGAACCAAACATAGATGAAGAGGCAATAATGTTAGACAAAGGGTTTGAAGTTGATAAAATATTGAATGAGGGTCTAAATGATGATTGGGCCAAGTCGATGGAGGATGTTTTAAAGCTTGTGTATGATAATTGCAAGTTAAGTCATTTGACAATAATCCTTCAAATTCTTAACTGGTAAGTGGTGCTTGGTTGGATAAATGAGAGTGTAGATCAGTTATTGGCATTATTAAGTTCATTTTTACCACTTGAATCCATATTTCCAACAAAAAAAAGTGAATGTAAAAATCAAATCACTAAGCTAGGCTTAGAGTATGAAAACATCCACACATGTGTGAATGGTTATGTATTATTTCACAATATTATTGTAAGTGAGAGTGAATGTCTAAAATGTCATGAAAAGAGGTATACATAAGGGTTAAAATCAATTGTAATTCTTAAAAATATTCTTCACCACTTTCTAATAATCCTATGATTACTCCAAATGTATAGGTGTAGAGACATTGTTGAACTTATCGAATGGCATGCCCAAAATAAGAGAACTAATGGAAAATAATGACATGTGCTTAATTATAAGATGTGGATGGAATTTTATAATATATGACCTAGTTTTTATCAAGATCCTCATAATATAAGGTTGGGTTTGGCTCTAGATGGGGTGAACCCATTCTTAGATAAAAGTACTAAATGGTCAACTTGGCCAATTTTTTTAATAAATTATAACTTGCCTGTATGGTTAGCAACTAAACCATTTTTCTTAATACTATCATTGCTTATACTAGGAAAGAAAAGTGTGAATTTAGATACAATAAATGCTTATCTAGAGCCATTATATGATAAAATAATGTAATTATGGAAAGGAATTAAATAAATTCAATCTTTAAGGGATGGTAATTTAATCAAATTCACTTAAAAATCTTCCTTATTGTTTATGATTCATGATCTTCCTGCATATAGCACATTGTCTAGTCTCATTGTTCAGAGATACCATGGATGTCCTACTTACAACTTTAAGGATTTTTTGAGGTACTCAATAAGTTTGTGTGAGTTTATTTATTGTGGAAATCATTCTTACCTTAAAATAGATCATCCATGTCATTTAAAAAAACATGTTTCAGTGGTCAATAATAGAATCATGAAGCACCATTACTAGTAACAGGTGATTACATTGTTGAGAATGGACAAAAAAGAATGACATTTATAATTGGAAATGATGGGATTATTGGTATTAGATATGATCCATGTAATGAAATTAGTGTAAAATGGTTGTGAATATTTTATAAGTTATCATACTTTAAGGATATAGACATTAGGCATACTATTGACTTTATGCATACTAAGAAAAATATAGCCTATGTTATTATAGAAACTCTTTTTGGAGATTTTGATACTATTTAATCTCATGAAGAATTTTGAAAACTAAATATTCATTGAAATATTTGGGTTGAAAAATATGATGATGGAAAATATAGAAAACCTAGTGCTCCTTATGTCGAGATAAAGGAACGATGTGCATAATTCTTATAATTGATGTCTCAAACTTTCTTTCCCACTATATATGTAAGTAGTAGTCTTATAAGCTAAACTAACATTAATAGCTTAAGAGGCCTCAAGACCCATGCCTATCATGTCATAATTGACAATATTTTACCTATTATGGTAAATATATCAAGTTTGGTAAAGGGGCCAAGAATGGAAATTATAAGGTTGGGCCTAATATTAAAGAGAATGAGTTTACATGTATTAGATCCTTTAAAATTTGATAGTTTGAGGGAGGAGGTTGTTGAAGTCCTTTGTCTATTGGAATAGAAATTTCCAAATAATATTTAACATTTATATGCATCCTTTGATACATCTAGAATATGAACTATAACATTATGGCCCAGTAAGAACAAGATGGATGTATCCTATAAAATGTTGTATGAAGGTTTTGAAAAAAATTGTTCATATTAGGGTAAAACTAGAAGGCAACATGTCTGAGGGATATTCAGTACAAGAGGCCTTTAGATTTTACATAGAATATATGAAGGATTTTAAAAATGTTAATCGATGTGTATGGCATGATGATGAAGATGAGATAGTTGTAGGTGAAGTATTATATTGCAATGGATGTCTCTTCAAGCTATCACAGCAAAAAATAAGTGTGATACATGCCTATATTCTTCAAAACACATCTTCATTTGATAAGTGGTGAAGGTAAAAAAAATTACACAATAATTTATTTACTCAATTGAATTTACACATTTATATTATGAATATTAATATTTATATGTTAATATTATATGTATAAAATATGAATAATATAATCAAACTTGGATGAAACATTGACCTCAAAAGCATAGATATCATGATTTGATTAGAGGTGATTCTTTTCCAAAATTTGAAGAATGGATTGCTAATGCAGTCAATGATGCAAAAAAATAAGGTCAAGATATAATAATGGAGGAAAGTGAGATTTCAAAATCTCTAAATTTATGGGCTATGATTTTTAGTGGAATGTGGGCATATGGTAATCATTTAAGAGTGGAAGAAAAAGACAAAGAAAAGACAAATTTTGATTGTGTTGTTAGTGTTGTATTTCTTCATGAAACTAAGAAGAAATTTTATGTTGGATTCATCCAAGATATTATTCAAGTGGATTTTGGTGAAAATAGTCCTATATTATTAAAATTTAAGTGGATCCAACCATCCACATTACAATTTGATGATTATGGATTTGTATGTGCAAATACATTACAAATTTTATTAGAGATAGATGAGTTGTATGTTTTCCCTCTTCAAATTAACCAATAATTTATAATTTATGGTGTATGAATCCTAGAATGGTCATATGTCATTCAAATAGAATCTTGTTTAAAATAAAAATTCATGGAAGTTGTCGATATAATGCTTGATGGGCAGTATGTTAATTTATAAGAAACATTCAAAGAAGTGGATGAAGATCATGATGGAGTGTTTGAAGAAGAGATTTTGATTACCAACAAAGAGATTGAGAGAGAGAATGTATTTCATGTCATAGATGAGTATGAGGAAGAAAATCAAGTAGATACCGACATGAGTGATCAAGATTCTAATTTTTTTGGCAATGTATATGATTATGATGATGTTTTGTCACCTTAACTAGCCTACCACCTTAACTTTTTATCTTGTCACCTAAAATTTGATTATATGTATGGTGTAATTTATTAGTTATTGTAATAAATATATAAGTATAGGTGTGCTTATTTATTATTGTTTTACTGATACATTTATGAATGTAATCATCATTATTCTACTGGTACATTGTATATAAAACTTGATATGTTCACTGCTGATTTGAAGTGCATTTAAATTTAAGTTCAATCATTCCTCTTAATTTTCTTACTTTGGTTGAAATTAATTTTTTTAGTTAGAATATAATTTCTTATATCTCCTATATGTTTTCTAGATGATAGACTTTTCTAACTTCTGTAGAACTACTATATATGAAAATAAGCAAGCAAGGTCTAAATGTATCAAATAATATAACAAGATACCTATGAAAGTAAATAACTCTTTCAAATCCTGGCAATAATTTATAGTCATTTATCTAATATTTGGATAGCTTTAGTTTGTAATACAACTTCTAGCCTCCACACGCATTGAATATGCTTGTGTGAAGGAAACAATAATGAACATATGTGATTTAATAATACATATAGATGTCTTAACATTAGGTGAATAAAATATTTAACATATACTATTAAACAGTTTGTGTGAAAAGACAAGTAGAATTCCCTATCATTCTCCCCTTTATTGTTATGATCCCCATAACTTGAGTACTATCATGTTATTCTAGATCATGTTATGTTTTATTGCTTCAATTCTCCCCCTTTGACATCAATGGTAAAGGTGTTGGTCAATTAACCCCTTGAATTAAATATCCTCATCAAATTGTAGTGTGAGAAATTTAAAAGACTAGAACTAGAATAAGAAGTCAATAACGAATTATAAGACCAAAATATTCAAGGTATAAGGGTTCCATACTTAGGCAAATTTTTGAAAAATGAAAACCCCTATATTAGAACCTCTAAATTTTGCTTAGTTTAATTATTATAACTAGCCTTGAGCCCAATGACTAAAGCCCTGACTCCTATGCTAAAAATCTCTCTACCTAACTAAGCCTCCTCATTAGAAACCAAAAAATGATCTCTTAGGTTTGATTGGCACTGAAAACTAAAACTAAGAGACTAATAAATTAGAAAATTGTTCAATATTTTTAATAAAATGATATCTAAAATAATCCATTCATAATATACCCCTATATTCCCACCTAAAATACATAAAAAATCCAATACCTCAGCCCTATAAGGGGTAAATAGTGACACTACAACATGGTGGTGAATAATCACTCAACCACTAGAATTAACCCACCATAACATAGGAGTCCAAAGGGGTGTGCATGGGGTGGTAGTGTAAGACTATCTAACCCATTGTCCTATAGCAAACAAAGTAAAGGTGTGTGGTATAGTGGGGAGAGTAAAATGCTAACTCTACCATACCACTACACTATAATGGTCTTGATATGATAGAGAGGTATTGTGGTATAAGCTATCAAAGCATTTAAATCATTCATGGCAATGATTAAATTATAAACATGAAGTGTTTAATTTCTTAATATCAAAGGCATGTATTCAAACTTGAAATATGGATAGATTATGAAATATTTTGTATGAATTGACATTAATAGTGAGGTGAATGAGATAAAAAAACAAATATACTTGGGATTCGATGCCATTTTTTCAATCATTCACACATCTCAACGTACTAAAGGTAAGGATTTCAATGAGGAAGACTCTATAGGTATTATTTCACTAGGTAAGTTCATAGAAACCCTCTGTAGAAAGTGTATAAGAACTGAACTTGCTCAATTCTACAAGTAGACACCAAACTAGGAAAGGTACAAATACTTTACAACTAACCAAATAAACCTTTAGGTGGTTAGTAACTTAAAATTACTTATTTTTATCCCTCACTCAAGAAAGGACAATATATTTTGTTTTGCTACTTTTATTCTTCTTTTCCTTTCCATTGTCCTTATCTTATTCATCTTTTGGCAGCACATCCAAGTTTCTATGCATGTGAGGGATATGTATAGATACTATGGAGGATCCTCTTCAATCATTTACTTTGTTTCTAAGATACTTGGATGTGTCCTTAAAAACCAATTACTTATTATCATAGCAATAGTTGGTTCTATGTAGTGGCTATGGGCTCTTGTAGGTGAAAGTTTGTAGTTGCTATGGGAAACCTATAATAGGTGAAAACCTATAGTTGTTATGGGAAATGTATAGGTGGAAATCCTATAGCTTGGTAGTTTCTATGGGTAACCTATAGGTGAAAGCCTACAATTTCTATAGGCAACCTATAGGTGGAAACTTGTAAATTGGTAGTTACTATGGACTGAAAGCCCCTTTTGTCATGGCCTTCTCTATAAGTGTTGTGAACAAGTAAGATTCTTAAAGTCTTATTATAACCTTAAAATTTATATTAAATAAGGTTACACAAATATAATATAATCAAATAAAAAACATCATTAATCCATAACACAACATGTATATATTAATGCACACATATAACCATTAATTCATTGATTTACATGAGTCATGGATAGTTCTAGGGATTCATATAGGAAAAAGATATACAAATGGGTATGGATGAGGCCATAAATAGAAAAATTAGTGGCCTCATCACACCCCCTACTTAACCTCTTTCTTTTCCTTAAGCAATCCTTCTTTGTATTTTGAATCTACAATATTTCCTAAAATCTAAGGGCCTAGTACAACCCATCCAATCAAAGATATAAAAACCTTTATCATCATCTATGCTTTTCCACCTTTTCTATTTACCTCTCTATTATCTAGCACATTCCCTTCCCAATCAAGAATTTATAACCAAAACATGGGTGGATGAAACATTAGCCCCAACCAACTTATCCTTATTTTCCTGACAAGCTCAATGTACATATATACTTTATGTATTGCCTCTTTGATGTTCTAAGGGGAATAAAGTTCTTTTCATTTTAGGATATGTGAAAGCTCTACCCATCTATTCAAATAGGAAAAAAATTATTTTCCATCTCCCTCCATGAGTCTTAAGTAGTGGTTATGGAACTCTACTTGTTTGTTTTTGACCAATGCTGATAGAGTATTTGCATTCATAAAAACAATCCATTCCTCTATTATAGCTTCTAAATCAATAGATTCACCCCTAATAATTAGGGTATCCTCTTTTTCTTTCTCTTGATAGTTCTCAACCTATTTCTTTCTTCTTGTTTCATTGAGGATGTATGAGTTAAATTCATTCAATTGGACATCCCCTAGGTATATATTGGGATTCCACTTTGTGTTTTATGGCACAACATATTGATGCATGTAAAACTCACTCAATTGTGCTTGAATATAAGGGTCAACATGCCTATAGAGCTCAAATAAAGACTTAGAATCACATACCATGTAGGACTAACCACTATATATTCTATCATATTTGAATCTAATCCACCTTTCTTTTAAGTATACAACATTTACCCTAGAGGGTGATTTGTATTCCATTAGCATCTCAGTGGTCTCATGCATGTTAGTGATCTTCTCTTTTAAATAAGTGATCCTAGTCTCAACCCTTTCTAGGCTTTCTTTTAAATCTTCTTTTTGTTCCCTTACTTCAACATATACTATAGACCTTTGTATCAATGACTTATGATAAGTTTCAACATCACTAAACTTTTCCTCAAGAAATCTCAAAAGATCATCAGTTTCTATTGGCCTAGTAGTTGAGAGATCTACACCAATTACTTATTCTATTATAGGTACTTTTTCAGTGGTCTCTACAAAAGAAAACCTAATATAGAATGGTATCAAAGCTAGAGCATTATTTGTTTTAAGTTCTTCTAGGGGTACACTAATTCCATTTGTAGGTAAGGTGGATGAAACTGCTATAGGCACTTCTAAGGGAGTTTTTGTAGGCTCCTCCAATGTCCTTTCTTTGATTGACTCTTCTTCCATAGATGGATTTAGAAATTATACTACCCCCAGAAGTGTTTCCAAGCCTCTTTTACCTTTTAACTCTATTATTTTTTTCCTCAACATATATATCTCTTCCATGGCTTGTTATAAAGTTTAGAACTCTTGGTCATGAGAAACTATGTCTTGCTCTTCTACTTCTTCCTTGGTCCTTTCTTCAAGTAATTCTTCCTCTTTTACAGGCTGATATGACATTCTTATTTTTTCATTTGTATACCCTATTTGTTTGAGTAGTTCCATGTCTTCTTTTCCCAATCTAGGTTGCTCAAGTGATTGAATTTCCTCTTCTTTCATAGACCCATCAGAGGTCTTACAAATTTTGGGCTCCTTCTCTTCATCCTAATTAATGTTTATAGGTGAGGATGTTAGGGTTAACATTTGTATTTTAATTATTTGAGACCTCCTAGGAGGAGGTCTCATTTTATTTGATGCAGAGGGCTTCTTCCTTTTATTTTTAGGAGGGGAAGCTATTGAAACCTACTTCTCCTATGTAGTTGGTGATGGAAGAATGTCTTACTGAGGATCAAGTTTTTTGGCATCCCCTTCTTCTTTTGTAACTAGTTATGGAACATCTTCTTCTCCTTTTTAAGGAGCCATGGTGGAAGAATCTACTTCTTGTGCTAAAAAATTTAGAACAATAGGAGAAGGAAGATCCTACCCAATTTGTTTTGGTAGAATTTTGTCCTCTATATCCTCAAGATGTATCACTAATTTTCTTTGTCTTTTGTTACTTGTAGTAACTATAGGTAAGACTATAGTAGCTATGGGAGGACTAGTTACACTAGTGAATACAATATCTTCTTTTTATATTTGCTAGACCTATCCCTTGAGAGATTCTTCCTCATTATTTCCCTCTTCTTTTTGAGGTTCACTAGTCATTAAGGTTAGTTCTAGTATCTCTTATTCCTTCTTTAACTATCAACCAAATTAGAAAATGATGAAATAATGATTTCTCTACCCCCCTTTGGTATTATTTAGAAATTTTATTTAGGATATTCCACAAGTGGTTTGGGACATTAATAGTCCTACCATGCCTTAAATGATTCAATAATTTAAATTAGAGAGTATAGATCATGGATTACCTACCTGCACATGTCAAATATTTGATGATATACAAGGCCACTTCTCTCTAGGCTAGGGGTAGACTTAGTCTCTCCACATCTCATTTCTTAATCATTAGTCTTTCATTATCTTGACAAAACTATTATCTAGCTAGTTGGCCATAAGGTTCTCTTCCCAGTTTTCCCTAGTTCTTGGCAACCCAGTAACCTAGCTTACCATTTCTTCTGTAACTAGAAATGTGATGTCAAAATATATCAATTATTATCCTATAAAAGACCCTAAAAATTATCTAGTGATAATTTCTAAAAAATGTTGTAGTTTCTCAAAATAGGTAGCCCATCCAACCCTATTGAAGATGGCCTAATTGTTTGGGTCTCCTTGTAATTGTTTATGGTTTGAGGGTTCCCTTCTCACTACTAAACCTCCCATTCTAGATATTTTATCTTCCTATAATTTTTTTTAAATAGATATCTCTTCAAAACACTTAATTTTACCTTTAGATTACTACTTGTAGTGAATCAAGTTTCTTTAATAATGGAAATTTTGGTTGCAAGCTACAACAATGTCTTTGTTGTATCACTTTATTATTCAAGGGTATGATCATTATTTAGCAATTTTTGAAGTTTATACTATAATCTTCCTTCACTCCTCTTTTAGCTTGTCTAGTGTCTTCCATGAATTTCTTAATAGCCCATACCCAAAGCCATAACTCATCATTTGTAAGGAATTAACTTGTAACTACTAGAGAGGTGGATATAGGGGTTAGGATGTACCTACAATAACTATAGGTTGATCCCATAACCACTACAAAGTTATGCCTAGTGGTGAGGAAGGTGCTCACAACAACTATAGAATATCCCATAGCAACTGGAGGAATGACACTTGTCCTTCTAGCATCCATATCTTCATGGCACATGAATACTAACATATTGACACATTTTATATCTAACATCCATTATATATCAAATAGTGGGAAGTTAATTTTTATTTAATATGTCAAGTGCATGGTTTTAGGTTTCCTATCATCATTTTCTATTTTATTATAAATATTTATCAAATATTTATCTATGTGTTATTGAATGTTTTATATCTCAATATAATGTGTATTTTTTTAATTTTTGAAAAAATGTATTGATAAACTCCAAGGGGATAAATTTGGGGTGTTGGATCTATTTAATGGTGTTGTTGTGGACATTGGGCAGATTCACTCACTATCTATTATACATGGAGTCAAATTGAAAGGAATAGGAGATGTAAATGTAAATATTTTAAAGGTAAAAATCTATATACCCCTTTATTATAAAGAAAAAATAGATGGATCTATCCATTTGAAATAGAAAGTAATAACCTTCACACAATGGCCACTAAATATTTAAAAAAATGACATAGTTGATGTTTATCATGTACTAGCTATTATACAGCTTGGCCCAGTACTTTATGTAGTAGTTTGAATGTGTTGTTTAGGGATCTTTATCATGGTGTATTTTCAAGAGTTGGAAACTCTTAGACTTTAACATTTTTGATTGTGTGTGTGTGTGTGTGTGTGTGTGTGTGTGTGTGTGTGTGTATGTGTATATGAACGTCTTATAGTTCATCAAATTTGCATTATATTTTTTATTGCAGATTACTTTTTTTATCATGATGTTGAATCAATATTTTTACCATTTTTTAGAGAAAGTAATAAAGTGGCTAATTTTTTTGCCAATGTAACAATTGATCAGTGTGAGTAGGAAAGGATGGATAATGTTAATAAGAGTTGGGAGGATTGTCAGTATTTTAATCAAATTGATTTTTAAATTGAGAAATATCAACATTATATTAATTTTTAAAAAAAAACAATTTAAATTTTGATAATATGGTTTATTTATGTTTTTAATTGAGAAATATCAATATTAGATTGTTCTTTAAAAACTATATAAAAATGCAATTTTAATATTGATATTGTGGTATTTTATTTAAATTGTTTTTTAAAAACAAACTAATTATGTCTCTATATTTGTAAATATAGATTATTTTTATGATTTGAAATCTTTTCCAAAAGATTGTGAATGCATGAGAAAGTGATTAGTTGTTAGGGAAATCATTCTTTGGCTTTTCCCAAGTGTGAAGGTTGATGTATTTTGAAGTTGGTGGAATGATTTTTGGTGATGCTGAGATGTGGAGCATTCATGATTTGGAGAATTTATATCATCTTTTTTATCATGTTTTGGATATTTATGCCTTACGATGGTTTTGAAGTGACATTTTAATAAGACAGTTGATAGGCTTCTTAGTTTGATAGTGTTTAAGTTTAGGGTGTAGCAGAGATGGACAACTTTTATTTGGAATCAGTTGATTGGCCATTGGCTTTTGGCAAATCCAAAATTTATGAGATGGGATTTGATGGAATGGTCTCTAAGACATGTATATCGAATGTTTTTTGGACTCCTTCTCTTGAAGTGGTGGTGGATATCAAGTTGGTAATAGGAATGGATTTTCTAGCATAAAGTCATCGATTTAGAGTCAATTTTGACTTAGCCTCTTTGTTTGTTTCTAATATTTTCTTGGTTATGATGGATAGATCCCAAGTTCAAGCAATGGTGGGATTTTTCATATGGTCGTAATACATGTTTGAGTTGGTGAGGCTTTGGCATCTTTGCCACTTGGGCCATTTCCTCTTTTGCCATTTTTAGAGAGAGACTATTTGGGTTTTATCCCATGGGAAATGTTTTGAGATCTTGAGTTTTGATTCCTAGCTTTGGTTGAATTTTCCAAGGATGTGGAAGTAGCCTGTAGAGTGCAATTGAAGTTGGAAGAAATGCAGGGAGTCATTTTGCCTTCTGTTGAAGATCTTTTGAAACCTATTCTTCATTTGGTAGAATGGAGGGTGAAAATACATGATAAAGATAGGGTCAATGAAATTAAAATATTAGGTAAAGGAGTAGTGAGAGTCTCTTTTAAGTCTCTACCTTGGTGGAAAGGTAAGCAAAAGGAGCATGGGGAAGTAGCTGGTAAAGTACAAAAAAGACTATTTTTTTAGCCTATGAGCAATTTTTAGGCATTCAAAAGGATAGAAAGATGGTGGCTTTGAATCATTTGAAGGTAAGGGAGAATATGGTGGCTTTGGGTGTAGTAGTGGGTGGTTTGATTGTGTAACTAAAGAAGAAGAAAATTAACACAAATCAGGGGAAGCTTATGGAATTAGTAATTATAGAATAGTTGGTTAGTTTGTTGGCTTTTGGATATTAATAGTCATTAAATTAGTAAGATAGTAATAGAAATATGTATGTATCTAATGATGATTTGGTAGTATTTTTTTTAATAGATCTATCATATGCCTAGGCATGGAAGGATGCTGAGCATAGCGGACTATTTTATTTTGATTGAATCTTTTTTGTCAAAGGGCCTAAGACCCTTATAATTCCTAAGTGTGTGTGTGTGTGTGTGTGTGTGTGTGTGTGTGTGTGTGTGTGTGTGTGTGTGTGTGTGTGTGTGTGTGTGTATTTTTGAATTATACAATTTATGGTATTTAATAAATTATTCATATCATATAAATGAAAATTTATTACTAAACTAGTAGTAAATATAATGATTACACAATTAATAAACAATGTATCAATATACTACTAGTTGACAGAAATCATTGAATTAAAAAAAATTAAATAAACTTATAAATTATGGAAATTAAAAATTAAAATGACTAAATTCACTACCAATTAATGGAAATTAGTCAATTAAAATGATTAAATATACTACTAATTAACATCAATTAATAATTAAATTGACTAAATATACTACCAATTGGCAAAAATTAGTGAATAAATATGACTATGTGACCAATTGATGGTAAAATAATGATTAAAATGACTAAATATACTACCAATGGATGGAAATTAGTTAATACAAATGAATAAATATACTATAAATGGATGGAAATCAATGAATAAAAATGACTAAATATACTACCAATTAATGATAATTAATAATTATAATGACTAAATAAATGACTACCATAACTAAATAAATGACCAATTAACAACAATCAATGACTAAATATACTACCAAGTTGATCGATCAAAACAACCAATAAATGACTAAAAATGGTTTAGTCATAAATTTGGTCATGATATAAATGACTGGAAATAAAATAATAATGGTCATATGACTAAGCTTAGTCATTTATATTCAATTTTCAGTAGTTTTTTTAGTCATTTATTATTATTTTTATACTAGTGAAAGTCTTCCCATGATGTGATACATCCAGTGGACAAATTCCTATACCAATCAAGAGATTTCCCTCTAAGGGACATAGAAAGGAGTCTAATTAAAATATTCTCCTTAGTGACATTGTGGAAACTAAAAAAAAAATAGATATATATTATGTGTTCACTAGATGTAACATGACTCTCACCATTGAATTTAGGCACACTCTTTGTGGCATTAGGAGAAATATCATCATAAACTTGAACGTGGATTGAGTGTTTAGTATTAAAGTTAGGAAAGGCATGTTTTCTAGCCATGTTTTCTTCAAGATATTAAATATCTTAAATCTCATCACTTTCTTGACTAGTAAAATATTATTAATCTTCAAAGAGCTGATTAGGATGAGGATATTAAACTTCAAGATGAAGTTCAAGTTGAATAGGTGGATTGATAGAATTGAGAAGTCTACTAGATAATGACCCAGTAAGAAAAATGAATTATGAGAGAAAACTAATGAAAAAATAATGGCATTGAACTATATTTTACCTTGAATGGAGTATCTAGATGTTGAGTAGCACACCAATTTATAATTAATGTTGTCAAGACCAACATTCACCTTGGCAAGTTATCTTAAAGACAATGAGTTTCATCAGGCATGTTAGAACTATAGTCACCAAATATTTCACCCTAGAATATGTTGTTCAATCATCTTCCATATTTTTACAACATGGGAATACTCATAGGTATGTGGGTGTACCTCTAGGTAGAAGTAGACATCTAGGTTTAAGGGATAGTTCCTTGAATACATCTTGAAATTATTATCACCTAACTAACTAGTTACTTATGGTGGAAAATAGTTATAATTTACATGAAATTTAAATATTATAAGGTATTGATACACAAATATTATTTCCACAAGACCATCACACTTCCATCATAATTAAACAAGGCATACAAACTAGCTTGTAAGTCCTAGAAGGTTCTAACATCAATGTTTTAATATAGAGGTGGTATGCATGAAGCAACACAAAGTAAATGATATATTTCTCACCATAATAATATTTTTAAACTTGAAATGAGACTAAGACATTTTTTTACACTCTATATGACCTGTTAGAATAGGAACTCTTGCATTAAAATGAAAGGATAAGGAAAGCAAGGATAGAAGATTATCACTAACTTCACCATACATCACTTGCATACTTAGACAAATGTTCATAAAATAAAAACTAGACTTATATTGATTTTTAAAAATAAAAATGAAATTTAATTCTATCAAGGATTCTCCATCCAAGGTAAGGTATTAACTTATAATAGCCAAAATGGATTCTACTTACACAACTTGAGAGAGAAGTTAGAAGAGATAAGTCTGAGAGTCATAAGAACACTTGTCAAACTAAGAAGAAGAGTTACACATGTATGATAATTAATTATGAAATATACCATGAAATATATCATATTAAAAATTTCCCTCAATGTACGAAACATCTTAAAATGTGGTGTAGAACTCCTCTCACTTGCTCAAAAATATGCCTTCATCATTTGGCTCTTTTGGAACGTCCCAAAACTAAATTGGGATATATTTTATGATTTAAATAATTGGTACGGGTTTTATAAATTCTCAAAAATGAATATTTTTCATCCCTAATCATTAGGATTCTTTTGCACATGAGTTATCACTACCTATAGTCCAAATAACTCCTCTTTCACTCACCCTTCACACTTTGCCTCAAAGTTGGATTTAGTTTTCCATGAAAATATGTATATAGGAATTAAACACATTTTAATACCTCCCATATCCTTATATTCATTAGTTATACCTTAAATGGGCTCATACTTAGCATTTTCACTCTCCCACTAGTTTGTTCACTATGGCAATTTTGACTAGCTAAAGTGGGAGTATTTATAGAAGAATTTAGGAGTTTTTATAAAGAATTAAATTATTATGGTGATGTATATTAAGTATAAATATCTCTCCCAATATTAATTTTATCCTTTGACACTTCTTAGAACCTATAAAACACCAAAAAAAGTCAAAGAAAGTGAATTTACTCCTTGTCTATACAAGTAGGGTAGCACTCAAGTTGATGTGAAGAAAACCTTGATAGTCCTTTATAACCTAAAATCATATCCCAAGACATTATATTATATTTGGATGTATCTCCTTCCTTATCTTCCCAATCAGGGAACTATCTAGGGTTTTGAGCCATTTTTCCCTCTTGTCAGGAATCTAGAACAACAAACATGCTCTGACTCCACTGTTAGGATTTAGGAAGCACAATTGATTATCATGTACAAGCAACTTAACATGCAAAATTAAACTAGAAGTAACAAGTAAATAGAATTTAGAAATAACATAGAATATGAGAGACAATAACCAATTATATTAATACTCTTCCAAAAGGAAATATAACAAAGAAGATGCCACAGTCTTCTTCCTTACACACCTCTAGGGCATAAATAGTAAATCTCTTTAAGATTTCACTCTCTCTCTTACAATCCCAACACACAACTCAAACACAGAGTTGGTGTCCACCTCCAACTAGTTAGTATCACTACTACTAGTATCACCAGTTAGTATCACTACTGCCAGTACACAAGTGCTCCATGCACTCCACGACCAAGTACACACCGTACTCCAAGTACACAATCATACTTCAAGTAGATCTCTCCTAATATTGCTACCTATTGTGTTGCTATCACCTTTGATCTTGCTACCCCATAGATCACCTTTGACCTCGCACACACACACACACACACACACACACACACACACACACACACACACACACACACACACACACACACACACCTACAAATCAATGATCTTACTTACCATGTAGATCTCTCTACACCTTGAAGAACCCTTGTCCTTGCCTCACCAAGTCCTTATGATTCTCCAAACTAGTACCCCAGTGGATCTTCTACCTGATCTTGCAACAACCTCCAGATCTACCTAATCATACACACTCGGCACCCCTATGGAACTAGGAGGAGCTACCCTTGCTCTCTTCACTCTCAGAAGGAGCTAACCAAGCTCACTCAAACTAGAACACTTTACAATACAGCCTTGAGTCTATTATATAGATCTCATGCAAACAATAATTAAACATCCAATTATAATAATTAGATCTGTAGCTCAAGACTAAAATTAGCCTCTTAACATGCAAACAACTAGTTCATTAACAAATTGTTTGTGTAACTGACAGTTCCAAAACCACACAAGTAATCGACGTCAGTCCCTATTTGGCTAGAGATGACCGACATTGGCCAATCCCTGACCAATGTTAGTTTGCTCTGCACTAGATATGATCAACGTCAGTTGATTAAATCGATGTTGATTGCTCTGCAACTCAGCAACCTCTCAACAACCTCCTCTGTGTCTACATCAGTGAAGCTTTTAGCTCCACAATCTAACAATCTCCCACTTAAAGATAAACAGTTGCATTATCCCTATACCTGTACACTGTCTAATATGTTTCTTGGCTTATATCCCTCTTCAAGCTCAACCTTGAAGACTAAGCACCACAAAACCTGTGATGCACCTCCTATCATCCAAGTAACCTGCCACATTTGAAGTAATTGACCCTGCATAACATATATCCCTATTGCTAGTCCCTCTCAGATACTTGAGAACCCACTAAACCACTTTCCAGTGCTTCCTTCCCAAATTGACTACAAACTTTCTGACAGCACCCACTGCTTGGGCAAACTTAGGGAGTACACATGTACTCAACCTCATCATGTGATTAGAGACCCTATTCTGTGAACTATCCATCCATAGGTGTGCTTCCCTATTCTGCATCCTACACTACCTTCACACAATCATCTTGTGACAACATCAACATGTGATCTTCCCTGTCTCTAAGATTACTCATGCCAAAGAATTTTGCTGCTCCCAAATCCTTCATGGCAAACCACTAAACTAACCTTACCTTTAGCTCAACAAAACCCTATATGTCTGAACCTTCAGCTAGCATACCATCCACATACAGTAACAGGATAATGTTGTGACCATCATCCAACCTAGTAAGACAAACACAATGGTTACACTGACATTGACTAAATCCTTGCTTTGTCATCCAGCTATCAAAACCTATACCACTATCCTGTAGCTTCCTCAAGACCATATGACCTAGCCTTCTATCTCACATGTCCATTCTCTCTATTCTTTAACCAAGGAATCCATTCATCTTTTAGTGCTTTCATACTGGCTAGCAACCCTACCAAATCTCCTATTTGGTTCTGCATCCTATTCATGTGATACTCCCACTATTTCTTGGATCCTTCCTACTCTATAGTGAGCAACGAGTATAAAGAAGAGGAACAATGAATTTGATGCTTACTTACCCTTTCAGTCCTCCACATGGGCATTTGAGACTCCTTGATAGCTTGCTATCCACCCAAAATCTATTCTAGTGACTGACCTCAGTCACCACATAGTCTGCATCTGATCGACATTGGTTCCATGCGACTGTCTAGGTCACCAACACTAGTTATCCCACCAACATCAGTCTCCACCTGCCTGACACCACTAAATTTGCCTGTCTGCACATGACTGATGTTGATGCCTATCTATTTGATGCCAATTTTCCATGACTAATGCTGGTACCTGTGTTCTCCTGTGAGTGATAACTTTTTACTCACGAGCTCTCTTTGGATCAAAACCCTATCCAAACTACCCTGCTTAGAGTTACTCAACCTTCTCCATTGATCTCTATCTGTCATCTCCTCCATGAACACCAAGGCTTTCCAATTCTTAAGTTTGTCAAACACATCTGACTTCTACTTAAGAACATGCATCTCCTTCTTACTCATGTGACCAAGCCTACAAAGCCATGTCCTTGCAATAGAAGAAGAATTAGTAATACAAGCAAGTAGATAAAGAGTACCTACTTTCTTACCACACACTAATTCAAGTGCATCTATTGTGAGAGTTCCTATGCATCTCTCATCACCCAACTTTCTTGAAGCAATTAGCCACATCTTCAATACTGGGACCTGCATGACCTTTTTCAACACCCATGTGTTGGCCACCTGCAATTTCAGCAACACTTCCCCTTTGCCAATACTTTGACAAGGCTCACCAACCCCTCTATTTGGGGCTGCATGGAAAGAGGCAACAGAATCTATAAACCAAAATTCTACTTTATCTAAGGAACATCCCAGAGCATCCTGTGTAACAACCCCTACAACATCTACTTCTTCAGTTCCTTCATGATGATCTTCTACCAACCAACAATATTTCTTTTCCTGTTCTTTCTTTCCATAACACCGTAATTGACCATTCATGCTTTTCAATTCCTCCATTCTTAGCTTACTTTCTTTTGCCATTGCTATACTCACACTCAATCTGAAACCCTTGAGAGTGACTTGTAATCAAACACAAACTTACTCCCTGCAACCTCAGCTTTGATACCACTTTGTCAAGAATCTAAAACAACAAACATGCTCTGACTCCACTATTAGGATCTAGGAAGCACAATTGATTATCATGTACAAGCAACTCAACATGTGGAATTAAACTAAAAGTAATAAGTAACTAGAATTCAAAAATAACACAGAATATGAGAGATAATACCCAATTGTATTAATACTCTTCTAGAAGGAAATACAACAAAAAAGATGCCACAGTCTTCTTCTTTACACACCTCTAGGGCTCCCACACCTCTAGGGCATAAACAGTAAATCTCTTCAAGAGTTCACTCTCTCTCTTATGGTCCCAACACACAACTCAAACATAGAGTTGGTGTTCACCTCCAACCAATCAGTATCACTATTTCCAGTACCACCAGTTAGTATCACTACTATCAGTACATAAGTGCTCCATGCACTCCATGATCAAGTACACACCATATTCCAAGTACACAATCATACTTCAAGTAGATCTCTCTTAATCTTGCTACCTATTGTGTTGCTATCACCTTTGATCCTATTGCCCTATAGATCACCTTTGACCTCGCACACACACACACACACACACACACACACACACACACACACACACACACACACACACACACACACACACACACCTACAAATCAATTATCTTACTTACCATGTAGATCTCTCTACACCTTAAAGAACCCTTGTCCTTACCTCACCAAGTCCTTATGATTCTCCAAACCAGTACCCTGATGGATCTTCTACCTGATCTTGCAACAACCTATAGATCTACCTAATCATACACACTTGGTACCCTTATAGAACTAGGAGGAGCTACCCTTGCTCTCTTTACTCTTAGAAGGAGCTAACCAAGCTCACTCAAACTAGAACACTTTACAATACATCCCATGAGTCTATTATATAGATCTCATGCAAACAATAATTAGACATCCAATTACAATAATTAGATTTACATCTCAAGACTAAAATTAGCCTCTTAACATTCAAACAACTATTTCATTAACAAACTGTTCGTGCAACTGATAGTTTTGGAACCGTACAGGCGACCGACGTTAGTCCCTGTCTAGCTAGAGATGACCGACATCGGTTGATCCCTGACCAATGTTGATTTACTCTACACTAGATATGACTAACATCGATTGATCAGACCGATGTCGATTTCTCTACAACTCAACAACCTCTCAACAACCTCCTCCATGTCTGCATCAGTGAAGCTTTTAGCTCCATAACCTAACACTTCTAAGAATCATTCATAAAGATCTAATGTTGGATTGGTGAACCAATCTCACAAAATGCTTAACTAGGACCCTATTAAACTTTTCCAATCTCTTATATCTACCTTTAAAATCTTCTAAGTAGATATGAGCTCTCCATGTTGCCCATTTGAGCTTTGTGTACCATTACCTATAGGCTTAATGTGTTTTGAGCCAAGAAATAGACTTATTATGATATAATTTGCATAGTAATGGCTCAAAAACATATTAAATATTCCTAAAAACATGTTACAATTCATTATAATTCTCACCTAAGGCCAAAAGTGAAATTAGCCCTCTAGTTACGATTTAGGCCTAGTTGAAACCTAGTAGGTTTGTCTACATCTTTGTAAGTTTGAACCACAATTTTGTGTTTTAGGAATATTTTAATGGTTCCTCATGTTTTTAAATGTCTATATAATCCCATGACATCTTCTTACAAGGTTAAAAATACTTCAAACTTTCCTTCTTATCATTCTCCTTCAAAACCTATAGTTTTGCATACAAAGGGAGTACCCTCTGTCTAAGACAAAATAGATGGAACTTCCCCTATTCTCTTAGAAAAGGTGGATATGTGAGAGGATTTTCCAATTTATGGATATGGTATTTGAAATTTTTTATCTCTTGGTCATATCATTGGACCCTTTAAATTCCTCAAAACCTAAGACAAACTCATGGGAAAGCTCATTGTCTATAGGGTCTTGACTATGGACTATAGGTTAAACTATTGAAGACCCTCATATAAATTATATCTATGTTTTAATTTTCCTTTTAGGTGTTTAAAATAATTTTGGATGTGTTTTCCATGATCACACACCTCTTATCATCCATGTTTACACCATCAAACCATGTCTTTGTTCCATTAGGTTTGATTATTAACTATATCTCTTGCTTGGAAGAGTTACTTGTATGTGAATTTACATGATTTATGCCTTGTTTGAGTGTTAAAAATCCTTATTGGAGTTTTTTTAAACATTTTACATCCATTTAGATTCATTATCTTCATGTTTAATCTATGCCAACTTCAATAACACAGATTCTTAGCTTATTGCCATACCATAGTCAGCTATAGTTGACTATATAAGGGTTTTGTAGGTGGAAATTACCTTTGAAATATGTGTCATATGATATATGATCCTCATGAAAGTCTTGGAAAAAAATTTGAACTTGCATGTGTCTCTATGTTTTTAGGTTTCCATGCTTAAGCTCATAACATAAACTTGTAGGACCTCGTAGTTAACTATAGGTCAATATCTCAAGCAAAGGACACTTGTAGGTATTGATGGGGTTCAAAACATAGTATTAAAACATTAAATTCAAACATTATTGATTAAATTTAGTCTAAAAATGTTATCCTCAACTCAAAAAAGACACATAACATGAAGACATACTCCAAAAAGTTAGATTGAGAAGGTTGCTTGGAATTTCAAATATGTAGACATCACTAAAAGAATGCAATGAATAAATATGGAAATTTGGAGATTTATAGCATGGAATCCAATTAAAAAAACTACTCATTTATTTTTTCAATTTGTTATCCTAGGGTAGGGATAAAATATGGGAAACTTTTGATGCATCAAATCTCCTTGCTACATTGTCATATGATAGCAAAAAAAGTTCTTGGTGCTCTATTTTGGAGCTTTATGGAAACCTATTCCCCAACACAATTATCTTAATTAGAATATGATTATCACTTTTTTTACCAACTTAATGCCTAAACCTAACTATCATGTATTTTATAAAATATACAAACTTCAAGGGGTTTCAAAACATGTCTAGATTCTCCTTGTAACTCTCTCATGCCTCTGTGGTTCCACTTATAGGGGGACATTTGTAGGTATACAGGTAGTGGGTGTGAGTTTAGGTAGTGTGTATTTAATATAAGCCTTCAATTAGTTTTATAACTTATAAATATATCCAAATTCATCTTTATCACCTTGACAGACTTGATTCAATATTCAAAACTCTAACTCAATCTTCTCATTCCCCTGTAGGTGTTGATGGAAGTTGCAGATAGGATAATGAATGGAAACATGAGTAATGCACATGATGTATGAGAATTAAATCAAGTATTATATTCTCTCAAAATATCCAAATGGAGTCTAAAATGTTATAAGACTTTAAAAAATATTAGTTGTCTTGTTTTCCAGTGTGACATTCTCTCCATGGCACATGTAAGTGCACATTCATGGTTGACTGACTTTGTATGTATATGGTATTGACTATCACATCCTTTACATGTAATTTGAGATGTATATTTGATTTATAATGTTTTAAATATATTTTAAACACATTTTATACTCTTTTTCACACCTCCATGAATGCTATGAAAACCTTCATATGCCATGATTGTAGTTGTGAACAAGCAGAAGGCTGATTGTGTACTTCATATGACTATGTTCTTCATGACATTGACCTTAAATGGTAATATTGGAAGTAAATAAGTTTATATGACATGAAATACATGAATAAAATTACATCACACTCATTTTAAACCCTTGGAGAGAACCAAACCTTATGTAATTAATGAAACTTGACTGTAACTTCATATGGTGACAACTTCCTATAATTTGAGTTATTTGATCCATGATATCACTTCCAAACATTAAAAAAAAATTAAAAACATTAAATAATGGATTAAATTTCCTATAAAATTAATATCAATAATTATATTGTATATACCTATCCAAACAGAGGCAAAACATGTAGGTTGTGGGAAAGAATAGGTAGAAAAACATAGTCAACTTATTAAAGATGGTTCTAAAAGTATAAGGAACCATTAATTAAAATAAAAACATTAAATTTAATTTTAATATGTTTAATATCATCCCCCAAATTAATTTTATCTTAAACTTCTCCTACTGCCCATACCAACCAAAAACCTATTGACTATTTTCATGTGCATAGTGGAGTGATGAAAGAGAAGGATGGTTTTAGCCATTTTTTGGAAATTATAAAGAATATAAATACTTAAATTACTATAAATAAGTTTAATATCCATCCCAAAACCTTCTCCCATGTTAAAATCTCTCTCATAGGATGTACAACCTTTAAAATTCCTTACTTTCCACTTACTTGATGTTTCAGTTATCACCTGCAAGTTTTTAGCTAGAAACTAACATGTCTAATAGGGAATGACACAATATAAGTTTAGGAGGAGTTTATAACACTTTTATTTCTTTTAAAACCATACCATTTACATTTAATTATCTAAAATGACCCCTAGATGACATCAAATGACACAAAGACTAATTAGACCATGACCAAGGCTAAAATGACATTAAATTAAATAAAATGAATTATAACACACCCTATTATAATATACTAGACCCTTATATAATTTTTGGATTATAGTGGGTTGACCCATTTTGACTTGTGGTCAAAAATGGTCAATACTTATTATTGTGTGTTTGGTTATTCCATTGAATACCCTACACATAGTGCCCCTTAAAATAACCATCTTGCATTTACATTCTTCATCCTCTACAATTGTGTCTAAAATTATCAATGCATGAGGTGTGATAATGTCCACTAGAATGATATTTGACATATTATTTCACACTTAATAATTCTACATTACTTTCCATAATAAACAATATTTTTTTTATTCTCCTTGTTGATCTTAATTCCTCCAACATATAATTGTACACTTATTCCTTTGTGATGCTTAGTTGTGCAAGATAATATTCAACAAAAATCTGTGGGTTATTATTATTATAAATAAATGATATAGTACTATGCATATTATTATTTGGTGGAGGTGGACATGAGTTACATGTTGGTTCCTTCCTCTTTCCAATAATAGTCTACAATAGGGATATTTTTATTTTAGGCAGTGTATGATCCTCTACTTTTGTTTGTGTTACTATTTGTTGGGAAATGTTTATTGTTCCCCTAGAGGAATTGTTGAAAATAGTGGTACTAAGAAATTAGTGTTGAGATATTGTCATTGATTTCAAAGAGGAGAATCATGTTGTCAGTATGTAAGGATAGAGTTAGTGATGTCATGGTATCATTAGGTAAGTATCATTTATTGATGTCAAAGGATAATAGTGCAGGTCCTTGATGAATGATGATATAATGAGGTAGTGAGAAGACAAAATCATATGAGGAACCATCAGGGTATAAGGTATAGAGTCTTCAAGAGTGTATGAGGACTTCATGGTAGTGTTGTCATGAGTGATAGAGAATTTAAAGACAACTTTTGTTAATGAGGTCTTTAAGAGGTTTGTAGGTCTACAAGAGTGCTTAAGGAGCAAGTAAAGATGCATAAGCAAGTATAAAGGTGATTGAATGTTTGTATATGATAATAGAGTCCTGTTGGATAGTCTTAAGTCATGTTAGTGAAGGTATATGAACTATTATGATGGTTTCAAATTGAACCTATGGTGTTTCTACTTCAGTCTAGATCTACACCTAGACCTCTCCTAGACCATGCCTAGCCCAACAAGGCTTAATGGTCAATATTAAAGGAAATGAGTCATGATAAGTTGTATGAGTGTGTTTTAGCATGCATATGAGGTGGATAACCCTTAAATAAAGATATAAATTAAATTTAAAGAGGTAAGTCTTTATGATTAGGTCTGCACCTAGATCTATCTAAGACCTTAGCTAACCTCATGAGGCAAGAAGAATAGTTTATAAGGCATGAAATCTCTTATTAGAATTATAAGTTGTAATGTGAGTTATTTTTGGTGATATAAATAAATAATCAGATCAATTTTTGTAATAAATAACATGAAATAGTGTTTTAAAGTCTCTCAAGCTCACAAAATAAGGTCTCCAAGCTTGAGAAGGTTTTTCTTATGCTCATTAGCATGTTTAAACTATAAATGGTGTCTTGATTCTTTGAGGAGAGATGGGTAAGGGTCCTATCTAATATATTTAGTAATTATTTTGGAATTTGAGTGGAAATACTATATGGATAATTACTAACACTAGAATAGGTATTAAACCCTCCTAGATACCTAATATTGACCCGATGTTGAAGAAATTGATTTAAAAGTGGTTAGAATGGGTTTTTTATTCATTTATAAGTGTTTTTATGCTGTATTTAACTCCCTAAATCATATCTAAGTATGATTGGTTTGTCAAGTGAGTGAGTGGAACCCATAGAAAAGCTTTGTTTTTTAGAATATTTATTGTAGTAGTCAGATTTGACCTAGTCAAAGCATGAAAATGGATGGAGGTTGAAGATTAAGAATTGTTTTTTTTTCCATGGTTTTATTTAGACAATTTATATCCTCTATTTAAAATATTTTTTTCACTCAAGTTGACTTATCATTAAACTGGGATAATAGTGGAACAATGAGAAAGACTAGTCAAAGGGAGAAAGTGATTAGGGAAGGCTTAACAAGCCCAATTTGTGTAAATACCTAATGGAGTGTTTGGGTATTAATTTGATCACTTCACCATGAATTTTTAGTGGTTAATAATAAAATATAAGAGGTTAAAAATTTGTTCAAAATTTTTCATGTCAAGTTCAGTTATGACAGTGAAACCCAAGACTATGAGATTGGTCTGTAGGACCAATTTTGCCCTTTGAACCCATGGTCTTGCTATTGGAGGTAGATATAATTATATTATAGGATAATTTTCATGAATTTAAATATATTTTTGTTTTCCTTTAGGTATCATATGTTCATGTTTCCATGACTATGTGTTGGCAGTGTTTGGTAGCTCTAAGTGAGCTTCTTGCAGGAGTGATCTTGAGGTGTTTTTCTCTAAGTGATGGTGTAAAATGAATTTGGTGATGTTTTTTAAGTATTTAATCCTATTATATAGTGTTTTTTTCCATGGTAATTTTTCTCATTTTTTTTTTGTTTATGTATCCAAGACAAACTTTCTAGGTATACATGGACCTAATGTGAACAGTGTTTTATGAAGAGGTTCAAGTGGTGAATGGACCTAATAGGTAGTGTGAAGACTATATGATGTTGGATAATGCCTATTAGTGTGGTTTTTTATTTTTTTCATCCATTTGGTATTCCTCAATATTTTTTAAGGGATCATAGTGGTAATGTGTGATTATGAAGGCCTAATTCAATTAGGTCTCTTTAAGGCCAAATGGAGATTTTGGTTTAAAGAAGTCGTGGCCAACCAAAGTGATGTTTTTTTCATGTATTAAATGTATTATATAATCAATTTTAATGGTGATCTAAGTGTGCAAATGGCTATGTCATACCAAGAGATATGTGATCAAGAGACTAGTATATATACAAGATAATTTATGCCTATTTAGAGCAGTTATAAAAAAAGAAAAGGAGCAATGATATATATTTATAAGAAGAGAAAAGGTGTGTGAAGGGGTAAGGATGGAAATAATCCATATATATGAGAAAATTAATTTATCACATGATCATATGATTATATGACTCAAGGATTAGACTGTGAGGGTAGATAGCGAGAAGATTTACATGAGTCTTGCATGACGAAAGGAGTAGAGGTATATGAAGATATCATAGATGAGTAGAGGTATGTTAGAGGACTGATTATGTTGATGAGGCCATGAATATGTGGTACATAGCTGAGGAAGGGTATAGAGTAGAGATGAGAATATGATTGATATGTATAAGATATAATTAGATAAGAAGATCAAGAAGGGAGAGAGAATATTGAGTATGACATTGATGTCATAAAGAGTATAAGAAGACAATAATTAGGTGTTGATAGAATCAAATAATAGGTGTAATAATTAGGTGGATAAGTAGGTACTAAGTCATCTTTATGTTTATTGAGTGGGTGCTTGATCAATAAGGTGGTTAGTGCCTCCTAACAAGTTGGTACTTGTTGAATCCAAGTGGGTGCTTAGTAAATTAGGGGTAGGTTTTCATTGTTTTTTTGGTGCTCATATAAATATTGATTCATTACCTCATAGGATTATAGTCCAATATTTTTTTTAGTGGATTTTATTCCCATGATGGTTTCCTACATATCTCATGTGTTAACATCTTGCTTCATGTTTATGTGATTTTTTTTCTATGCATTACTTGATCAATATATTGTTTGAAAGGTTAATAATGTTAAGAGGAAAGAAAATAATATTTTAGGACATTGATTCACTCCCCCTCTTAGTGATTGTGCTTCCAAAAATTAGAATCAACTCCTAGTCATTTAGATTAAGCCTATTAGTTGAAAGGTGATCCTAAAATATCAAGATGGCTAAACAGTTAAAGAAAGAGAATCAAGAAAATAAATCAATAGTAAAAGGTCTTAAGGATAAAATTAGCCTTTTTGAGACAAGATGGAGTAACACTAACTCCAAGGGAGATAAATATGAGATGATTGACTAGTATTAGATTCATAATATAATATAGTTCTCTTGATCTTTAATGAATAAGGAGATTTACCAAATACTTGTATCTTCTACTTAATTTAAATGTCAGCATAAGGATGTAAAATTGATAAGATGACATCACTGTATGTGCACACTTAATCCTCAAATTTGATATTTTATTGATTGTAATCTAGGATGTTGTAAATTATACAAGGAATGAAATACTGAATTGAACACTCATACAAAATCATGAATCAAAATATTACACTACTTTATATTTGGAATATTTGATTAAAAAAAGCTACATGCAAAGCTAAAAATCATACAACTAGAAATTAAACACTCAACACATAAAAATAAACAACTTTCCTTGCTAATTGATAGATCAGATTGTTGTTTCAAGACTTCTAAAGGGGGCCCTTCCTCCTTCCAACTTGAGCTTCAATCTTTCCTCTTAAAATAATATAATTGACTCAGAAATAGTTTCTCATATTAATCAAATGTAACAAGGAATTGCTACAAGAAATTACAACAACTAGATTACAAAATATGCTTATGCTCTATTCCTCTAATTTTTCTCTAGTACCTTCTCAACCCTATTGCTATACACACACGCACCACACACACGCACCACACACACACACACACACACAAAATAGGGGAGACTGTCTTATACAAAACAAAATATATCTCAAAATAAGAAACATTTAATTGTAGGATAATAGAAATTAGTTCCTTCTACTAAGGTTGTTGTTCATATGGAACCTGTGATTATGCTTCAGGACAATCCAAGTTGTTCAGTCTTAATAAAATTCCTTCATTATGTCCTATGAATGTTTTTACAACTTCTATGAGCTAGTTAATTTGGGAATCAAATTTATATTTTCTCATAACTTTGGTCATATAGTGGTTGTAGATTTTTTATCATGACAAATTTCCTTTGTTATAGGATAGACAATGACATGTTCCTTTGAATGTACCTATTGCTTCAAAACACCTTTTAAACACATTATAAATAAGATCATCCTATATTAAAAGATAAATATTTTATACTTTCTTTTCAAGGCAAAAGTCTAACTATTCAAAGATACATGATAACATAATGCTATTTGTAAAACATAGTTATCTTATGATAAAAACTTATGGGAAATGGTTTATAAACATGGTAAGAAAAAAGGGTGAATATGGAAAATGAGGACAAAAAGTATGATAATTATGGGGTTCATCACACCCCCCAACTTAAGACTTTGGTCATCCTCAAGAAACAAACTTGCTCATCTTAAACTCATAGATTTCTCTAAAATCTACATAATCAATGACACCACTAGATAGATGAGCGTATAATCCACACCTTTGTTCATAAAGGTTCCAATTTATAACTTCCTTGGTTACATCCAATGGAGTCTTGTCCTATTGATATGGTATGGGGTACCAAAACAAAGGAGGATATAATATTATACTCAAATATTGTGCTCCTAATTCCCCTACAATCAAAATGTAACTTGTTACTCTATCAAATGTTGATTTTAAATTAAAAGGAGATTATGGCTCCTTTCTCTTCAGCTCAAGGGTGAGATCATTCCATTTATCTGAGCAGGATTACCATGTTGATGGTCCAATATAATTTATTAATCCCAAATATAAATCCTAAGCTTCTTCACTATTTTTGACAAACCAAGCCCTTCTTTTCTTAGCATAATGTTATCCCATTCTAATAACACAACTTCAAGTGTTTCTAATTCTCTCATGATAATCAATTAACTTTATCTTTCATTTTTCATGTATTTTGTCATGTCATAACCTCTCTTATGCTCATTTAGAAGATATGTTGAGAATGACTTTAAAAGGAAATCTCCAACATACAATTTGGGATTCCATTCTCTATCATATGGCACATCATCATTATGAAGATAAAATACACATAATTGTGTTATTCCTATTATGAGCTTGCATTGTATGATTGAAATAAAAGAGGGTCTAATTCTTCACATGAAAAATCATAATAAATTCACATAAATTTAAATTTATGCCACTATTCTTCAAGGTAAACTAAATATACCCTTATGGGAGGCCTACAATCAAAGATTACTAGAGTGAGATTAGCTAAATCTTCAATTTTGTGCTTTAATATGGAGATCCTTTATTTTTTGGCTCTAACTTCTTTTAATCTCATGTTTTCTCTTGTCAATTATATAAATCTTTCAGACCAATTATCCATCCATTTCATCATTCCAAAATACATAGTAGATAAATAACTATACCTAAATATTTGGTCAATTATGGGCTCTATCTGATGTTTCCTACTACATGAGGCTATGAAATAATAGTTTCAAGATGGACATATACTAGAGGCTATATCTGAGAAGCTTTTTCAACAAGTGCATCTAGTCAATTCCTTGACTGATCCTATATCTTTTTATTTATTCATTCAATTTCTTGTAGATCTTGTTCTTAGGTAGGAAATTATTCTTGTATTGACATAGGGGCTTACTTCAATTATTTTGTCTTCATGTGGCTTTGAACTTGTTCTTCTTGTAATAATTTAGGGATTTATCTTGCTTTCTTTGTTTCCTCATAACTATGTGCATTGCCTTCTTGAGAATATTCTTCTTCTTGGAGATATTCCTCTTATTTATCAGTAGCCATTTCATCAAAACTGGATAACTGAAGTGCCTCATCGCTATTGGTAACAAATATGTTAGCTTGTTTTTCTTTTGATTCTTTAATGATTTTTATAATAGAATTCTTGGCTCTTATATTCCCTCTCAACTTTCCTCTTAGTCTATGGGACCTTCAAGGAATAGATGTAATCTTGGCCTTTTTATGGGCCTTAGTTAAAGGTAGAAACCCTTTTTCAAATGCCTCAAATTTAGATTGGAGGATAAATTTTCTCTTCCTTCTTCGGGTATCCTTTCTCATTGAAGCTTCTACACAAGGCTTGTCTTTGCTGCATGGTCTCCATGTGTGGGTGTAGGAGGATATTATTCTATAGGTTTTTGTGTGTCTATAGGAATTTTATCTTCTATAGGTTCTTGTGTATCTATAGGAGTGTCCTCTTCTCCAAGTTCTTGTGTAGTTGCAGGAGGATCCTCTATTGTAGGTTCTTATGTAGCTATAGGAGGATATTTTATTTCTATTTATTCCTTTACCTCCATTTCTCCTTCTACCTTTACCTCTTCTTATTCTTCCTCATTATTATCACTTTCTACATTTATAGGCAATTGAAGAAAATATTTGCAATTCACATTGGGACTAGTTATATGCAAGTAGTCTTGTACAACTAATTAAATTAAGTAATAATGAGAGAGGACTTTGGGGTTACCTTTTTGGAATGTATTTGTCTTTCTTGTGAGCATATTAAGTATGAAGTTGGGAATGTTTTTACAATACCATGCTATAGGTGGTTCATAAATATGAAATGAACTCCAGGTAGTATGGAGTATCTTCCTTCATAGGTAAAGTATCTGAAGATGAATATGACTACTCTTGCCCATCTTCTTGGTAATGAAAAATGTGTAGTTCCTTATTTTTAAGTATCTAATATTTTATCCCTTGTATTTGATTTATGCATTTCTACTTCTACATCAAAATTTTCTTACCACAATTTTCTTATTTTGGGTAATCTAGTTACCCTATTGATGATAGTTTTGGTTAATTTTATTTCCATTCCTTTGACTGTTACCAAATTGTTGTATGATGATTAAAAAAACTCCTCTACAAACCTTTGGTCAAGAAAATTTATCCTTTTAAAATATTTATCCCAACCTATGTTATGAAATAGGACCATAATTTTTGGGTCTCTAGTCAAAAGAGAGATGTTGAGTGGTTCATGCCTAAGTAGGTCTCCTCCCATGATATAGGATAAGATTTTGGTTATAGGGTTTGTATTCTTGTAGTCAGGGTTCGGTAGCTTAAGAAAAAAAATTGAGATTGTAATTGATTTTTAAAAGAGAGATAATCAATTTGGATAATGTAAAAATTCCCTACTAAAAGTGGTCACTTGTCCTTGAGGGATGCAACCAACATGCATTGAAGGCTTGTGGAAATGATAAGGTGTAGTGGTGGTAGTGTTCAATGGTCATGTTAATCATGTAAGTAAGAATATTTTCTTTGGATGGAATAAACAAGTGGTTATATGTAATTTTTTTAATATCATTAAGAACCATAATCTATAAAATAATTAAAACTTATGTAGTTAAATAAGTACAAAAAGTTACCTTAGTACTTAGGAGTACCTTTCCATTAATGTATGAGTGATGAGTCAAAGTGACAAATATGAGGTATAATGAGCATGTATTGACCATTAGTTGGAATCAAGAGTGCTTTATAAAACATTTGATATGATCTTTAGGAACACAATGTATGATGAAGTGACAAAAATTCATCCTATAGTGAGAGAAATGATTCCTATGGGAACAAGAACTATCTTGTAGCAAAAAGAATTATCATGTAGAAACAAGAATTTTATCCTAGATCAAAAGGAAAGTGATTTGCTGATCTTGAAGAATAAATCTACAAGAAAACATATGGAAATAAACGTTTATTGTTATGGATTTTGATGTTTTATGATTTTATTTTATTTTTAATATGAATGTTGATCAGCCAATGACCTAGTATTTTAATTCAATAGTTGCCAGCAATGCCTAAAGGTTTTCATTACTAAATTTTATATTTTTATTTTTATTTTTTGGTCCCAACTCAAATAGAATTAGAGAAGCCTAGGAGTTAGGATTTTATTTATCCTAAATCAATCCATTCTAAACGGCTTGTTCCTAGCTATAGGAAGCTTATTTTTCTTGAAAAATATTAGAAAAGGGTTGACATAAATACTCTTTAGTTGTAGGAATAGGTTGGTCTAATTCATGAAGAAGAGATAGATGTTGATCTTCAATAATTTTAAAAGTGATATTCTCATTGGAAAAAGGTTTTTTATATAGATTTAGCCTATGGCCATTAATAAGTAGGAAAAAATGAATAGATTCAATGGTCATGAGCTTCACAGCTCCATTATCAAAAACTTGTTCAATATCATAAGGCCCAAGTCATCTAGACTAAATATTTCATTTATGATCTTTGTATTTGGAATCAAAGAAGAGTTCCCAATCACTAGGTTAGAATTTCTTAGTCTTGATGTTCTTGTCATGTATACCCACTCATTGTCCCTACACTATTTTAGTGTGATGAAGTGATTCCTTTCTAATTTTATCAAGTGCATTTAGCTATATGATCTTATATTTTTGAACTTGGGATAGGTCCAAACCCAAGTGTTATCCTTAATTTTTTATGCTCAAATTTAATGGGTAGAATAGGCTTTTTACCATAAACTAGTTCATAAAAAAGTGAAACCAATTGTGGTTTTCTAGGTGATTTTATAAGCCTAGACTACTTCTAAAAGATGAGTTGACCAATATTTTCTATACAGGTTGATATTATTAGTGAGTATAATTTCCAATTATTTGTTTATAACCTCCACCTAACCATTTGATTTAAGATGGTAAGGGGTGGTTTTTTTTTTCTCTAATTTCATATTCTTTTACCAAGTCAATTATGATATCTTATGTGAACTATAGTCCTTGTTCTATGACTAGTTCTCTTAACACTCCATATCAAGTGAATATATCTTCATACAAGAACTCATCCACTTTCTCATCTTAGGCATGTGTTAAGGCCTTGACCTTAGAACATTAGTTCAAACTAGTATGTATTCCTTATTATTAGATTTATCATCTATGGGACCCAGAAACTCAATCCCTCATTTGTTAAAAGGTTCCAGAACCAATTGTGTTTATAATGGCATCTCATCAGAGCAAGTGGGTTTCTCTATACACTAAAATTTATCACACCTATAGATATACATCATGGAATCCTTATGCAAAGAAGGCTACTAATATCTTATATTACGTATTTTCATAGTAGTATTTTGTAACAAAATACCCCATAGGGTTCATCATGGTAGGATATGAGAATGTGATGGGCTTCATCTTCTCAGATACACTTTTTCATAACTAAATCTAGTCTAGTAACAAAGATATATCCTATAATCTAGGAATAATGCCTTCTCTTTTGAATCATATGTTGTCTTTATCTTGGGGAAAAATGTCGTGATAGTGATCCTACAACAAGATAGTTATCAATGTTTATAAACCAAGGAGATTGGATAGTTACTACAAACAAATTCTCATTAGGAAATTAATCATCAACAATATGAATTTATTCATCATTTTGTAGCTACGTTATAAAATATACTACTACATTTCCTTAATTGGTCTATCTATAATGGTAATGTCAAATTCATACAACAAAAGTAATCATCTAATTATCCTACTTGTTACATCAAGTTTCATGAAATACCTAATTATTTCATGATCCATGTGGATGTATCCTTGGTAACCCATAATGTAGTGTTTAAGTTTATTGATGGCATAAATGACTGCAAGAAATTCAATCTCTATTATAGTGTAGTTGAGCTCAACCCCTTGAATATTCTTGTTGATAAAATAGATTGTATAGCTCAAAGACTCATCTTTTTGTCCAAGGATAGCTCCTAAGGTGGTGTTAGATGCATCTGTGTGGATATGAAAAGGCTTATTCCAATCAGCCCTTCTTAGAATAAGAGTTTTTATGAGAATTTCCTTAAGTTGCTAAAGGGTAGTTTAACAATCATTAATCTAGGTAAATTCAACATCCTTAATAAGTAATTAAAACAATGGGTTAGAAATTTTACTAAAGTCCTTGATGAATCATCTATAATAACCAGTGTGTCCTAAGAAGCTTCTAACATCTTTATATTTCTTCAGTATGGGTATATCCTTAATGATACTTATCTTTTCTAGATCAACTTGAATTATAGCAAGGGAAATGTGATGTCCTATATTCCCTTCAGTCATAAGCATATAACACTTTTCATTAATCAAAGACAATTGGTGATCTTGGTAGCATTGAATAACTTTCTCTAGGTTGGTAAGAGTTTCCTCAAATGTCTATCCATAGACAATGAAATAGTCCATGTATATTTCAACATAATCATGTGAAAGATAAAAAATATGCTCAAAATAGCCCTTTGAAAAGTGTTGGAGCATTAAAAACACCAAATGGTAAGATAACATAAGAATAGGTTCCCCAAAGGTAATTAAAAGTGGTTTTATCTTGGTCTTGTGGGGTAATTCATATCTGATTATAACCACAATAGCTATGTAGGAAGGGAAAATACTTTTTTCCTACTACTGTATCCATCACTTGATTAATAAATGGTAGGGAAAAGTAGTCCTTCCTAGTAGAAACATTAAACTCTCGATAATTGACATAAATACACCATTTTCTCCCTTTCTTAGGTATAATAACCAAGGGAGATACCCATTGACTATTTGAAATAGGGTAAACAAATCATGCATCTAAGAGTTTTTGCAAATCTATTTTGATAATGTATTTGACTATAGGATTCATTCATATTTAGGGTTAGTGAATAGGCTTGCATTATTGTTTAATATATATGTGATGTGTGCATAAATATGGGGGTATTCCTCTCATGTCATGGTAGTCTCAATAAAATTTTGTTGTGTGCTTTCTCAAAATTATAAGTAACTATTTTTCTTGCTAGGATGTCAAAGAGGTAATAATTTTGAGATATTTATTTGATAGGATGTCCACTTGCTTCATTAAAGAGAGCATGGTTTCCACATTGGTAATTAAAAGAGCATAGCTACATTGATAGGGAAGCAACTAATAGATATTCCAAATATCCATTATGGTATTATCAAGGTTATTTTTAGGAAAAGTATTTTGAAGTGGGCATGGTCTATATTCCAGCATGTTTGTGGTGATAAGATCCCATTGATAATTATTTTGTAGGATACCATAAACAATAGTGTCTTCTTCTTGTTCTTATAAAGCTGACTCTAGTTAATTGTATACAAAGTTTACAAGGAGATAGCTTCCTCAAAGTCATAAATCTAAGGAGTTGGTCAATCATTCTAGGAAGGCTTAGTTGGTGGATAAAGAACCAATTTATTAGTGTCATTTCTATTGGAGATTAACATTTTTCCTGGCCTATAACCAATAAAAGCATCATTTGTGGCCAACCATGGGCAGCCAAGGATGAGCAGATAACCTCCCAAGTTAATTTTTAGCTATAAGACAATATAGTCTTCTAGATATTTCCAATAATATATAGTGATGACTAAGTCTTTAATAATACCTTTAGGCTTAATAGTTGACCTATCGACCATCTATAAGATGGTGGGTGTTGGATGGAGAGTTGGAAGTTTCAGTTGTTGCATGGTCTCCATGGTCATCATGTTTATGGATATGCCTAAGTCAATTAAGGTGTTGGATATGGGTTAGCCATGGATACTAACATTTAATATAATACTTCTAGGATCATAGTATTTTGGAGGAACTATGTTTCCTAACATAATATCTACTAGGTGGCCAATAACTTGGACTATTTTAGGATCCTTCTTCTTTTTTCCTATTTTTTTCAAACATATCTCTCTAACATCATTATTATAGATAGGAAAACATGTTATTAATTAAAAGAGTGTAATTTTTATGCACACATTCTTGATTTATCCTAAGATATTGAATTTGGGTTTTGATTTAGGATGTGGAATGGTCAATCTCTCTAGAAAAGGAGAATAACTAGGTTATTTTTGGTTTTTTGGTAGAATCAGCTTAGGAGTGACTATGGATGGGTGTGTATTAGAATGAAATTGATTAATTTATTCAAAGTTTTCTATGTTTATGGGTGAGGTGGGTTGTGAAAGAAGCATCTTAGGTGAAGATGGACTCGATTGATATCCAATGCGTATGTTGGATATTACATTATTTCAATGGATTATGTTGGTTGAACCAACTTATTGGTAGGGTTGGGGATGGGTTGGGTATGTAATTGAGTGGGTTTAGTAGGTTTTTGAGTGTTTGGAATTAAGGCATAATATTTTGGTTAATGGATTTGTTGATGAAAGCCTTGATTTCCTCTTCATAGATGTTGTCATGGGTTAGAGGGAAAATTCATTATTGGTTTTGGAATTGCCCAGGTTGAGGTGGTTTCCCATTCTGTTGCATCCATTGATGATTCTAGGGTAGCTACCAATTTTTTTGGGGAAAATTTTGATTAGGTATATTTGTCCAAGAACCATGTTAAGGATTATTTGAGAATTGAGAATTTTCAAACATAGATTTTGATGGCATACCTAGAATTGATGACCTTTGCAGACATGGTGTCCTTTAAGCCACATAAAATAATTGATCTTAATCTCCTCCTATGAAATGCATCTCTATTATTTTAGGATTCTCCTTAGTTATGTTGGATACCTGAACTTTCATAGAATGGCATGTACATTCTACATTCTTTTTCTATATTTAGGGCAATAAGTGACGAAGGATTTTTCAAATTTTTCCTACTTCCTCTACGTCTGTAATGTATCAAGGTGAGTGGATAGGTGGTTTATAATGTCCTAATTCATGTCCTATATTATGTTTCTAACTTTACCTTTAAATAATCTAGCTACAAATGCTACAAGAAGAGTTTTGCCCCTACTTTTTTTCATGGTTGATCTGGAGTAGTTTGTACCTAGAATTATTAATTCATTAAAGCATAGTGTAAAAACATCTCCACTAAAAATTAAGTCTAGTGCCTATAGACAATCATCTCTAATTCCTTTTAGGAATATCAAATTAACATATTATTTTTCCATTGTAGTTTATTTAGAACTTTTGTAGGCTAAACAAAAAAAATTCCATATATTCCTCTAATGACTCATCATCAACTTGTGATATTCTAAATATGTTATCTCTCCTATAGTTTATGCCTCTATAATAGTCTTGGTATTTGGAAATAAATTTTTCCTTCATTTCTTCCTAGGTATAAATTACATCCTTTAAAATTCCCATGAACCATCTAAGTGCTACATCTTTGAGTGTCACTGTAAATAGCTTGAGTTTCTGAGAAACTAGGTTATAATCATAGTTACAACATAGGATGTCAAAGTCAAAAAGAAATGTGTCTAGATCCTCAGATGCTTTATCCCTAAAAGTAGGGAGGTAAAAGTGAGGAATATTATTCATGGGTTAATTTACTTCAAGGGTAATGATGGGTAATTCAAAGGTAGCAGACTCATTAGAAATGTTATCTTCTTGATTATCCTCCATGAATACTCTTTCTATTGGTAGATCAAAAATTCTTGCCACCCACTCCTCAAAATTCTTATCAATTCTTGTATTTTTTGGGATGTAGAATATGGATATTTTATATTATTTTAAAATAATATATGGATTATTATACAATCAATATGGTTTATAGGTTTCAAAAGATTTAGCTTATGTCTCAGCAAATGGTCTTTCTAAATTATAAGATTCGGTTGGTTTGGTATTTCTTCTAAGAGCAAGAATAGCATTGAATGCCTCCTTAGCAAGAATTTCTAGTGATGGAGGGAAGTGATTTCCTGATTCATAAGTATGAGGTGATAATATTGGGATCCTTAAAGATGTCACATAGGGATCCCTTTCATTGGTATGAATCTCTTCTTTTTCAAAATCTCTATCTTGTGCTACCAACTCAACCAATAATTCCACCTTTTCTACCTCCTCTATTGATAACTATAATTGATCTTCAGGGATTTCCTCATGTTCCTCAATTTATATAGGATGTATCTATGTTATTTCAAAAATAGTTGATTATCTAGGTAGAAATATTCCTAGATTATCCCATTCTCTTTGCATGTATGTCAACCACTTTTCCTTTTTTTTAAGTTTTTGGCCACCCTACCTTTATAGGGTTAGTAATATGGGGGGTTTTGAAAATTTCTACTATTATAATTTGTAGAAGATAAATTTAAACTATAAAAATAGGAAATATTTTAATCTATAAAATAGTAATCTCTAAAAATTAGGAAAGTAATAAACATCTATAAATAACCCCTATCAAGATTGAAGATTTCTAGTGTGTGACACCCTTCCCCAGAAAGGATGCCAAAAATGACTATAAATAGACTCAAAATTTAATATACTTCTCTTGATATTTAATGAACAAGGAGAGTTACCAAAGGCCAATATATTCTAATTCATTTAAATGTCAACCCAAGGATGTAAACTTGATAAGATGATGTCACTGTATGTGCACACTTAATCCTCTAATTTGACATTCTTTTGATTGTAATCTAAGTTGTTAGAAATTATGAAAAAAATGAAATAATGAATTGAAAACTCATACAAATTCATGAAACAAATGATTACACTAATTTATGTTTGGAAGCTTCCTTAAAACAATCACAGACAAATTTGAAAATCACACAGTTGGAAATTAAACACTCAACACATAAAAATAAATAACTTGCTTAGATAATTGACGGATCAGATTATTGCTACAATACTTCCAACGGGGGCCTTCCTCCTTCCAACTTGAGATTCAACACTTCTTCTTAAATTATATAATTGACTCAAAAATAGTTTCTCATATTAATAAAATGTAGTAAGGAATTACTATAGGGAAATTACAACAACTATCTTACAAAATATGCTTCTATTCTATTCCTCTAATTTTTATCTACTACCTTATCAATCATGTTGTTACACACACACACACACACACACACACACACACACACACACACACACACACACACACACACACACACACACACACACACACACACACACACACACACACACACACAATAGGGGATACTATCTTATACAAAACAAAATATATTTTAAAATAAGAAACATTTAGGTATATGATGATAGAAATTAGTTCCTTCTACTAAGGCTATCATTTATATAGAACCTACGATGATGATTCAACATAATCCATGTTGTTTAACCTTAACCAAATTCCTTCAGTATTTCCAATAAATGTTGTTACAACTTCTACTAGTTAGTTAATTTGGGAATCAAATTCTATTTGCTCATAAATTTGGTCATGTAGTGGTTATAGGATGTCTTCTCATGATAAATTTCCTTTTTTTTAGAATAGACTATGAAATGTTCCTTTGAATGTACATATTGCTTCAAAACACCTTTTAAACACATTATAAAGAAAATAATCCTATAGTAAAAGATAAATATTAAATAATTGCCTTTCAAGACAAAAGTCTAACTATTCAAATATACATGATAACATAATGATATTTTCAAAACATGTCTATCTTATGATAAAAATGTATGGGAAATGGTTCAAAAACATGGTAAGTAAAAATGGAAAATATGGAAAATGAAGATGAATAGTACAATAATTTTGGGTCTCATCAATGATGATTAAGAATCTTAAATAATAGGTCAGTTCCCTTATATAACATGAAGGAGAGATGATTCATATCCAAACTAAGTGTGAGGAACTAGTTGAAGCAGTCAAAGAAGATGATAAGATCATCAAGGATCTCAAGAGTTAGCTAAAGGATGTAAAGACAAGTCTAAGTTCAAAAGAGGAAGAATATTTTAATTTCAAATCGAGTTGATTTTATTTAAGGAGGAGATTAAACAAACCAATGTCAATTTGAATTCTTTTGAAGAAATCAATGTCGCTCTTAAGGATAAAAATAAAGAATCATCTCAAGTTAAGAAGGGTAATACTCACCCTAGTGAGAACAAGAAAGATAAAGTAAATAGGATGGTAGATCAAGTTAGGTAGTCAAATACATTTAGACAATCAATTTTACTTCATGGTCAATGCTTTGTGTGCCATAGGTTTGGTCATAGATCAAATGACTACAAGATGAGGCATTTGAGGAGTGACTAGTCAAGAGGTATGTCTGACAAGAGTAAGGTTATTTGCCATAAGTGTCAATGTTTTGGTCATATTGTAATACTTTTTAAGATCAGATTGGATAAGTCCTCAAGCCATATAAAGATGATTGAATTTACTAAGAGACAAGGCATGGTATGGAGACCAAATAAAGTGATAACCAGTCATAATCATCCTATGGATCAAAATGGACTAATTGCCATGGTAGAATGCCAAGAGTGTTTGATATTGGCTTAGATATAAAAGAAAAAGGATGATGTAGACATCAAGCCAAAGGAGTCAATCAAGACCAAGAGGATCCTAAAAAAATACTATCAGCATCATGATTATAAGTTGGTTGAGAAAAGATTGGAGATCTTGGAATCTCTTGAGTTCATAATGTTTTAGAGCTCTGTGAAATGAGGTGTCTCTATTTAATCTTCATAGAGGTATTTTTAATGCAAAATAGTGAGTGGTGGCTTGTTAAGGTATGTAGAACATAGTGAATGAGGTCTCACAGACCTAATTGGTAGTTTTGTACGTGAAAGTTGATATAAACTAGTCTAAAATAAGAGGAAATTTTGCTATGAATTGAGATAGGATAGATTGTTCTTTTGGAACAATTCTAGTTTAGATGGTGTCAAGAATGATAGGCCTAATGAAACTAGGTCTCTATGGGATCTCATTAAAAATATTCAGTCTAGGCAATGTCAAAATGAGATCATTAGTGTGTACATAGTATGAAGTCAAGGGGAGCTCATGTATAGCTTTAGGAGATATTTGAGTAGGTTGTTGTCAAGTTTAAGTCTAAGGATCAGGTGGTGGGGTATGAAGGATATTTTTCCAAGTATTTTCAAGAGAGATAAAGTCCATATTTTAAGAGTAGATCAGCTGAAGAGATGAATGGATTAAAGTAAGATCAAGAGAAGATGATGATCTAGAAGGAAGGTTTGTAGAGTCATGATAATAATGTGTTAAGTTATTGAGTCATAGAGTCAAGTTGAAAGATATTAATAAGGCTAAAATCATGAAGGTATATGGTTGACTGAAAAAATTTGTGAATTTTGGTTTAAATATATGCTTAGGATATATACTATTAGGCAAGGCATAGTGTTGCTCATATGGATGATAGTGTGTTCATCATAAAGGAATGTAATAGAAATCTATTTTCACATGTATGTATCTTGTTATCTCTATGATTTGAAAGATCAGATGATAGTTTGAAAAATACCCTATGTTATTTCTATTCAAGACAAATGATCTAAGGTATACATAAAGATAGGGGGATCATGTGTAGTGATTCAAAAACTTAGTGGATAAGTTTTTTTGAGCTATGATTTATAAATATGTGGTCTAAGAAGTTACAAGTATCTATTTATCCTTGAGGTCAATTTGGGTATAAGCAAGATTTAGGAGAGAAATAGGTCAAGTTGAGAGATAGAAGTTCAATCATTCTAAGGTAAGCATTTGGTCAATTTTCTCAAGTATCATTGTTGAGATGGAGTGAAAAGATAAGGTGATAGTTGTCGAGGCCCTTTGTCAGTAATTTTATAAGGGGAGAGAGATGAAATTAATCGAGAAGTTGTCTATTGAAAAGATATTCAACTTGAATTATGTTTTCCATCAATAATTTTTGCTATCAATGACAAATGGGGAGATTTTTGAGATATTGTCATTGCCAAAGAGGAGAACCATGTTGTCAATAATGTAAGGATAGATTCATTGATGTCATGGTGTCATTAGGTAAGCATAATTAATTATGTCAAAGGATAATAGTGCAGGTCCTTGATAAAGGATGATGTCATGAGGTAATGAGAAGATAGAAACATATAAAGAAACACCAAGTTACAAGGTGCATATTCTTCAAGAGTGTATGAGGACTTCATCAAAGTGTTTTCATGAGTGAAAAAGATAGAATTTGAAGAAAAATTTAATCAATGAGGTCTTTAAGAGGTCTGTAGGTTTATAAGAGTGTTTGGGTAGCAAGTAAATATGCATAAGTAGGTATAAATATGATGAAATGTTTTTATATGAGCATGGATTCTTATTGGATTGTTTTAAGGCATGTTAGTAAAGGTATAAGAATTGTTAGGATGGTCTCAAAGTAAACCTATGGTGTTTAGGGCTTTAGTATAGATATACATCTAGATCTCTCTTAGACCATGCCTAGCCTAATAAGGATTAATGCCAAATATTCAAGGAAAGGAGGCATGATAATTTGTATGAATATGTTTTAGCATGAATATGAGGTGGAGAACCCTTTAGTAAAGTTTTAGAGTAAATTTAAAGAGGAAAGTATTCATGATTAGGTTTGTACCTAGATTTATCTAAGACCCTAGCTAGACTCATGAGGTAATAAAAATAGTTTCCAAGGCAATAAATATCTTATGAGAATTTTCAATAGGAAGGTGAGTTTTTTTTCGTGATTTACATGAAGAATTAGATCAAGGTTTACAATAAATAGCATTAATTAGTGTTTTGAATTTTTTGAGCTCATAGAATAAGGTTTAAAAGCCCAAGAAGGTTTTTCTTATGCTCATTGGCACATGTAAATTTTTCATGGTGTCTTGAGTATTTGAGGATAAATAGGGAAGGGTTTTGGATAATAATTCTAGGTATTATTTTGGCATTTGAGAGGCAATATTGTATGAACAATCATTAACACCAAAATAGGTATTTAACCCTCTTAGAACCCTAATGTTGACCCAATGTTGAATAAATTGATTCAAAAGTACTAAGTGTGGTTTTTTATGACTTGGTAAGTGTTTGGATGTTTTATTTAACTCCCTCAATCATCTCCAAGTATGATTGGTTTGTCAGGTGAGTGAGTGGACCCTATAGAAAATCTCTATTTCTTAGAAGATTTGTTCCAGTAGTTAGATTTAACCTAGTTAAAGAATTTAAATGGATGGAGGTTGAATATTAAGACTTATTTTTGTTTTCCATGGTGTTATTTTGAAAATTTATAGCCTCTATGTCAAGTTTAACTATTTCTAAACTAGGCTAATAATGGAATAATGAGAAAGACTAGTCAAAGGGATAAAGTGATTAGGGAAGGTTAACAGGTCCAATTTGTGTAAACTACCTCATGGATTACTTATGGAGGAATTTTATAAATCCACCTTTAATTGGAGTGGTTAATAATCAGTTTTAAGGGGTGAAAATATTTTTCACAATTTATCATGTCAAGTTCAGTTGTGATAGTAAAACCCAAGACTGTGAGATCGGTATGCAAGACCAATTTTACCCTTTAAGCCTATGATTTTGATATTTTAGTTATATATAATGATCATATAATATGATTTTAATTAATTATAATATCTTGTTTGTTTCCCTTCAAGTGTTATATGTTCATATTTCCATGACTTTGTCTTGGCAATGTTTGGCAGCTCTGAGTGATCTTCTTATAGGAGTGTTATTGAGGTGTATTGCTCTGAGTGATGGTTTCTAATGCACATGGTGAGGTTTTTTTAGAATTAAATAATATTATTAAAAAAAATTCCCATGGTTGATGTTTATTAGTGTGTTTTTTTATATATCTAGGATAAACTTTCTGGGTGTACATAGACCTAATGTGAACAGTGTTTTGTGAAGAGGTTCAAGTGGTGAATGAACTTAATAGGTGGTTTGAAGCCTATATTATGTTGTATAAGGCCTATTATTGTGTATTTTAAATATTTTAATTTATGTGGTATGACTCAAGATGTTATAAAGGGTCAAAGTGGTAATGTGTGATTGTGAAGGCCTAATTCAATCAGGTCTCGTTAAGGCCAAATGGAGATTTTGGTCTAAAGAAGTAGTATAAAACCAAAGTGGTGTTTGTTTCATGTATTAAACATATTATATAATACATTTTAAGGTTTATTAAAAAATTTAAATGGTTATGTTCAACCAAGATATATGTGAGCAAGAGGCTAGTATGTATATGTGTGTGTGTGCATATATATATATATATATATATATATATATATATATATATATATATAAGATAATTTATGCATATTTAAAGTAGTTATCAAAAAATAAAAGGAGAAGTGATATATATTTATAATAATAAAAGAGGTGTGTGAAGGGGTGAGGATGTATATAGTCCATATATCTTTTAAAAAAATGATCGCATGATCATATGAGTATATGACTCAAGGAGCAGGCTGTGAGGGTAGATAGTGAGAAGATCCGCATGAGTCTTGCATGAGAAAAGGAGCATAGGTATATAAATATATCATAGATGAGTAGAGTTATATTAGATGCATGAGTATGTTGATGAGGATATTAATAGGTGATACATATTTGAAGAAGGTAAAAGATTAGAGATGAGAAGATTACCGATATGTAAAACATATAATTAGCTAAGATCAAGGGAGATAGAAGATTGAGCATGACACTGATGTCATAAAGAGAAAAAGAAGACCTTTATCAGGTTTTTATATCATCAAATAAAATGTGGACTAATCAAGTGGATAATTAGGTTTTTAGTCATCTTTATGTTGATTAAATGGGTGTTTGATCAATAATGGGGTTGGTGCCTCCTAGCAAGTTGGTGCTTGCTAAAGCCAAGTGGGTGTTGGGTAAATTAGGGCTTGGTGCTCCTTGTTGTGTTAGTGCTTAATTAAAGATTGATTCATTACCTTATAGGACTATATTCTTATCTTTTTTTAGTGTGTTTTATTCCCCATAAGGGTTTCCCACATATCTCATGTGTTGATATCTTGCTTCATGTTTATGTGATTACTTCTCTATGCATTACTCGATCACTATATTGGTTTGAAAGGTTAGTCATGTTAAGAGGAAATAAAATATTGTTTTAGGACACTAATGTACCCCCACCTAGTGGATATTCTTCCAAAAAGTAACCAAATATTTATACCATAAAACTTATGATTGTGTATCTTACATAGTAATGATGAATGGCAAGAAAGTGATGGGTGTCTTTAGGAGCTAATGGATTTTGATTTAAATTCCATCCTAGATATTATTCAACCTAGTGTGTTACCCAAAATATTTCATGACATATGTGGGAACATGAGGGTGTGAGATGATAAGCCACTAGATGCCCATCCACCATGTATTGAATTTGCACAAATGTTCATAATATTACCCTATTTTTGTCTAGGTGATGTTTGTAAAGGTAGTCATAGGATATAAGTTGATATCCATATTTATGGGCCCATTTGAAGATGTCCACTAGATGAAGTAGAGAATTAATACCAAAAATTGGTATTATAAGGCTTGTAATTTCCTAGTAATGACCTTCTCAATATTTGTGATGAGCTTGTAGACCAAAAATTTTGGCCAATTAAAATCTTTATTGAGTCATATCATGTGGTAATTAATTTTTATTAACCCTTTTGTGTCCTGGTTTGCATTTTTTATGGTTTACCAAAATTATTTTATGATGCATTCATAGATAATGTGTATTGAAACATCTTATAAAAAGTCTACAAGGATTTTTTTAATAAAATTACTTAGATGATTACATAGAATGATTTTATACTACATAGAATAATTAAAAATGAGAGATCACAAAACAATAATTAACAGTAGAGTAGAATATTGGATAATATAACAAAGCCACTTTGAGGGGGAAACCTCCATAATAATGCACTAATATCATAATACTTAACATAATGAATAAAGACTAACCACTACCTCCTATATATAGTCTACTTAGCCTAGGTTATTCCATAAGTTGACCTATCTAAAAACATAAAGAAATGTAACAAGTATGTAAACTAGGTATGTAAGCCACAATTCAACCACACATATCCCTAGACACACCAATGGTTAAGGGAATAACAAGCCTTCCCCCTTCAAAATAACATTGTCCTCAATGTTGTGGCAAATCTAGATGTTGCTACATAAATTCTTCATCCTCCCAAGTGGCATATTCACATTGAATATTCTCTCATTTTATTAGGTACTTTTTAATCTCTCTAGAATGCAGCTACTTAGTACGCATGTAAAGGATCACCTTAGGATCAAGAAAAACTCTACCTTCCTCATCCAATTCTGGTAATTCTATTTTAATGGAAACTCTATGTCTAACAACTTTCTTTAGTCATGATACATGAAATACTGGATGTATACAAGTGGATGAAGGAAACTCTAACTTGTAGGTCTCACTACCAATTTTATATAAGATCTGATAAGGCCCATAATACTTAAGGGATATCTTGTTATCATTTTTTTATTACTTCAATGACATTTAATTATATAACTATAATTGAACAAAGACCCAATCACCAATGTCAACTTGCCTCACATTTTTTTTGATCTGTCTCTTACTTCATGTGATTTTGGACCATAGCTAAATTTTCATGCAAACTTGTAAGGACCTCCTATTAATGGTGACTATGTTCTTCCACTGCATGAACCTTAGGATGGACCTTCAAGGTTGAAGTGATGGATAGAGGATGGTATCCATATAATGACACAAAAGGAGACATTTTGGAATAACCATGAATAGAATTACTATACCACCATTTAACAAGTGGAAACCAATGAACCCATTTATCCTATTTATTAGAAACAAAAAAATGGAGATATCCTTCTAGACATTTTTTGATTACCTCAGTTTGTCCATCAAATTGAGGATGATAGGATGAACTATGAACCAACTAGGTGCCCAAACATGTAAATAATTTAGTCTAAAAATTACTAGTGAAAAGGGGATCTCTATCATTGACAATGATCTCAGGGTTCCCATGCAATTTCTAAACTATATTAGCAACAAATAGCTATAATAAAGAACAAAATTTAGCATACTTATTAAGATGATCCAAAAGAACCATGATAACATTTTGACCATTAGATCTTGGTAACCCTGTAATGAGATCCATAGATAGCTCTTCCCAATGTTGGCTAGGGATGGATAAAGGTTTTAAAAGACCTGGGGTTTTAATGGTTTCACCTTTATTTTGTTGATAGATCATACATTCAACCACATATTTTTGGACATCCCCTTTAAGTCCCAAAAAAAATCTTGCTTGATTTTATGATAGGTTTTCAAAAAATTTAAATGACCCCCAATTGGAGTTTCATGAAGTTCCTAAAGGATTTTTTGTTTAAGAAGAGAATCCTTACATATGTACAATCTATCTTTATACCATAATGCATTACCCTTCCATGTGAATTTTTCAAATCCACCTGAACCTTGCTAAATATTTTGAATCAAATCATGGGTAGCACTATCATATTCCCATTTTGATCATGCTTTGTCTAGCTAATCTACCTATAAAATGGTTATGGCTCATATCAATGCCTTAACTAATTCATCCTTTCTAGATAGTGCATCTGCCACCATATTGTCCTTGCCTTTTTTGTAGAATATTTCAAAATCATAGCCTAACATCTTAGTTACCCATTTTTGTTGTTATTCACATGACAATAATTGTTTTAAAAAATATTTGATACTATCATGATTAGTCTTTACCTAAAAGTGATGATCCATCAAATAAGGTCTCCATTGTTTAACTGCATGAAAAATGGCCATCATTTCCTTCTCATAAATGGGCTTGTGCTGATTTTTACTATTTAGTTGATGAGTTTCAAATGTAAGTGGTCTACCTTCTTGCATGAGTACAACACTGATACCATAACCAGATAGATCACATTCAACCATAAAAGTCTTGGAAAAATTAGGAGTGACTAATATTAGAGTAGTGCACATAGCCAATTTTAATTGTTCAAACTCCACTAAAAGGATTTTTTATTCAACAAAGAAGTGAGTGGGGTTGAAATACTACCATAAATTTTTACAAACCTATGATAATAAATAGCTAGCCCCAAAAATCCCCATAGTTACTTGAGTATCTTAGGAATTGGCCAATCCACCATTGCTTGGATTTTTTTAGGATCCACTTTCACTCCATCATAAGAAACTAGATGACCTAAATATTCAACCTGACAAACCCCAAAAGTACATTTGGAAGGTTTGGCATATAATTGATTTTGTTCTAAAATGGAGAGTACCTGTTTCACATGTTACAAATGGTCTTCCCAATTTTTACTATAAATGAGGATATCATCAAAGAATATAGAACAAATTTCATTAAAAATGGCCAAAAATAGTATTCATAAAACTCTAAAAAGTAGATGGTGCATTTGTTAGACCAAAAGGCATAACCAAAAACTCATAATGGCCCTCATGAGTCCTAAAATCTATTTTAGGAATGTATTCACCATAAATCCAAATTTGATGATACCCAAAATGCAGATATAACTTGGTAAAATAAAAAACACCATTCAATTCATCTAGTAAATCATCAATGATAGGAATAGAAAACTTATCTTTTATAGTGTACTTGTTGATTTCTCTATAGTCAAGGTACATCCTTTAGGTGTCATCTTTATTTCTCACCATGACAATTGGTGAAGAATATTTGCTTTGGTTGTGACAAATGATTCCTACATCCAACATCTCATGTACCATCTTTTTAATTTCACTTTTCTAGGTATAGAAATACCTATATGGCCTAATGTTGGGTGGTGTACTACCAAGAATAAGTTTGATAACATGATAATGTGTGCAAATAGGTAGAAGTCCTTTTGGCATGTCACCAAAAATAATATAATGGGCATCAATCACTTGTTATAGATCAAGATGTGAAGATGGATGAGTGGCTATAGTTCTATGGACAATAAGCATGCTAACAATCCTTCATCACCCTTATGAAGAATCTTTGTCATTTGATGGGAGCTAACAAGTTATGGAGATTTAGCCCTTAATCCCCTTAACTCAAATGTCCTTTCTTTAGAATGAAAATTCATGAATAATTCTTGTAAATTCATCTCAATAATGCTCAAAGTGGTGAGCCACTATACTCCTAGAACAATATCAACTCCACCCATGGGAATCATAAACATAGGAGAATCCAACAAGTAGTCTCCCATGGCTAGCTTAATACTATGACATTTTCTTGAAAGGGCATGACAAGAAATAGTAGGTTGAGTGCCTTCATATTCTTCCTTAAGACCTTATACATCCTCAACATGTACTTCTTCATCATCTTCATCATCATTGGCACCTTCAATGTAAAATAGATGCTTTTCAGCACAATGATGGTCTTTGTTCCATTTGTTGTCACAACCATAACACAACCCTTTGACTCACTTCTCCTCTATTTATCATTGTGTTAATTTGGTGGGCTATGGAAATAATGGTGCTGTAAAGGTAAGATCATGACCAGTAGTGAATTTTTTCCTTTTGACCATCTCTTTTTATTTTTCCATATGTGCCCTAGGGATAGCTTCTAATCTAGATGTTGGATTAAACATTTGAACCTCAAATTGTATGTTATATTTGAGGCCACCCAAAAATAGGTCAGTCAAACTATCCTTAGTGATATCTTCCACTTGTAAGAGAGATTTTGAAATTGATGAATATAATCCTTCATAATTCTTGATTTCCATAGTTTGGCTAATTCTCTAAAATAGTTCTCAAATACATTATTTTGATAATAATCCAAAAAATCTTTATTGAAAATAAGAAATGTAACAAGAGCACCATTATTTTTATTTTGAGCACATAACCAACAATACCAAATGAATTGCTTAGGTTCTAGATATAAAGATGCCACTATCACCTTTTGAGAACTAGGGGTTTGATGCATCTCAAATAAATTATCAATTTGGGTAATCCAAGTGAGAGGATCCTTACCATAAAATTTACACATGTCCACTTTTGGCAACATCAATTTTATACTAGCATGGGAGTTATTGGTGTTGAGAAGAGGATTTGAATGCTAAAGTGGAGGGTTATTGGGCTAAAACTAAGATGTAAGGGCAACCAATTGCATAATGACATGATGTAATTCATTATGAACCCCATTAATCTCTCAATGCATCCCTAAAACATCAACTTGGATTTTAATAAAATCATCATGCCTCACCAAGCTATTTATGTTCACTTGAAGCTGAGAAATCACTAGATCTAAAGTACCAGATTCCATGTCATCGATAGGAGTCTTAGTAGTTTATTTCCCCCCTTTTCTTCCTTGAGTAATAATACCTACCATAGACAAACCCTAAGAGGTTTTTTACCCAAAAAAAAGTATACCAAGAGATGGTACCATTGAAATCACCTTGCCAAGATGAATCCAACAACTACCTTTGCACACTAGGGTAAAAATTTTGGCATCAAAAAAGTGTCCTGATAGAATATACCATTGCAATTGTCTCACTGAGATGAATCTAATGATTACAATTATGCAAAGGGAATTTTTTTTCTAATTTTTTTTTAAATATATTTTTTTAAAGTGTTTCAATAAATACTATTTTGATATAAAAAATTAATTCTTCCTAGATTACAAGTTATGCTTTTTCACTCCCATCGCTCCTAGAAGCCACACCTCACTAGATCTAAAAAAGGTATCATAAGAAACTTTCCCAAATAGAAGCTCTGATACCACTTGTAATGGAATTACTTATAAGTTCACATAGAATAAGCAAATATGAGAGATCACACAACAATAATTGATAGCAAAGTAGAATATTGGATAATATTGCAAAGCCACTTTGAAGGGGCAACCTCCACAACAATGCACTAATAGAAGAATAATTAACATAATGAATAAAGACTAACCACTACCTCTTATATATAATGTACTTATCCAAGGTTATTCCATAGGCCAGCCTATTTAAGAACATAAAGAAATGTAACAAGTATATAAAAGAGGTATGTAAGCCATAAGTCACCGCACATGTCCTTAGACACATCAATGGTTAAGGGCATAGCATTTTCCTAGATGCCATACTATATTTCTCCATTATTTATGAATGGATGGGTGGGTTATTTATATTATAAAGGGCCAATAATTTATCCCACACATGTAGTCTTGTTTCATGTGTCATGGTGGTTTTGTTGATGAAAATAGTCACATATTTTGAAAAATTAATAGTTCCCTAATTATGTTGAATTAGAAGTGTCATCATCACCTCATCAAGTTAGCCAAAGGTCAATAGTTTGATAATTTTCTCTAAATTTATTCCTCGTAGGTAATGTTCCAATGTTAAGGTTCCTAGTTGTGTTACTTTTGGTTGGTTTAAGATGAATATATTGGCTTATTTTTCATCAATAAGGTCGAATGGGTCTGGGTCATGGTTCCTTATTTGTCTAAGTTAAATGTTTATCAGCATTAATCCTTCTATACATCATTGAGAGGAATTAAAATTTATGAGTAATCTATGGTTATTATTCTGGTACCCTTTGAATGGTAGCTTTGACTAAAAGTGGTGTTAGTGAATAATCCATGAGTAAATGAGTGAATGAATAACAAATAATAGATTAATATTATTTTAAAAATTGTATCATTATGTTTTGCATGCACTTTTTTATATATATTTTACAACTTGAATCTATTTAACACATTGATTTGAATGTGTTGAGTTGTTTGTACATTATTATGCTTGTTGAATTAATTGCAATCAATTGATTATCATTTTACATTAAAACTTGTATGTTTAGATGTATTGGTTTAGCTAATAGTATTTGTTGATGTAACACATCATATTTTACCTCATTAACTTTCCTTTATTTTCAATCACCTAATTCTAACACTTGATCTACTTTATGAAAGATTTAATCTTTTAAATGTGTCATCATTAATGACTTTTTAAGTGACTGTTGATTGTCCTTCATTCATACTTTATTTGTTAGTGCCTCATTCTCAAACTTAATTGATGACCCCCATGTTGAATTTGAATGAATTTTTTTATTTTGTGTTTGGTTGTTTTCCTTGTCACACTATATGACTTTAAATTTTCTAATTTGGGTCTAATATCCTACAATATAGAGATTGCACTATATAGCTACACTACAAACCTATAGTAAAAAATGCATTAAATAAAAATGTTAGTCTACATGGTGTTACTTAGCACCCTTTATATTTTTTTGTGAGATTTGATAGATATTAATGATGGTAAGACTTAAGCCTACAACCATTTACACATCCTGGAAGAATGATTCCCGCAAGGTCCCCTAACATAATTATTCCTTTCTATGACACTTCATAAATGATGTAAGGTCCTTTCCATCAGATGTGTAGCTTCCCTATAAATGACTAAAATTTTATATCATAGAGTAATATTATTTGTTTTGGGTAGAATTATTTGGATCATAGACTACAATCATGCCATGTTTTTAAATTTTCTTATTAAATTCCTATGTCCATTATGCTCTTTGTCTAGTTTCTTCCATCTAAGTTAAATCCATCAATCTTGCATGAAGACAGTCTTGATCTCATAGTTACATGACCATTATAATTTTTATACTAGGTACTATGTATCCCATTGGCATGACTACTTATAATCTATAAACCATATAAAATAGAGGGAAACATGTCACATGCTTATAGTTTATCCTATATGCCCATAAGATTGGAGGAATTTGTTCTTTCCAGTCATCTCTAAATACATTTAATATTTTTTTTATCATATTTCCAAGGAATTTATTTGATTCTTATACTTATTATAGACACTAAATATAAATTATATAACACCTCAGTCATAATTATACACTTGGAAAATACATATTATGGATGTACCTTTAGCTTCTAGACCTTCTTACTACTGAAAGGTTCACATATGCTATCTCGTGTGCATATTTCTTATCTATTAGTTTGGCAATATCTTATTCTAATGACCAAGATTATTTTACTACTCAAAATTTTATAAACCTAATTATTATCATCCTCTATAACTTTTGAACATATTCATGTTTTCCATCTTCCTAGACACTTACATCCCACCTAGATGCCTACATCAACACTAATGTTTTATTCCAACGTAGGTGTCCAATCCCTAAAGTTATCAAATTTTAAAATTAAATTTATACCTATGGTTTTCCTAAGTTTTTTAATGTAAGATATTTCCAAAATGGATTGATATGTATATAATATCAACCCTCATTCATTCATCACCTAGCAAAAACCTAACTCACAAGGCAATTTATCAAAGGCACCCAATCAAGTATTCAATTAAGTAAAGCTTCCCCATTATCTCCTATTTTATTATCAATCATAGGGACAACCCATATACATTTATGAAGTATTAAAGGATAATTTCATGAGTCATACTTGACAAGTTACAAGCTAGGTCATTGGTATACTTGATTTCCACATATTGCACCCTTTTGCACACATAAGCTAAAACATTAGGGAAAAAATACATCGATTTAAGGCCCTCTTTGGATTAGTGGATATATAGGTAGCACCCACTGATAGAGGGGTATTTAGGTTTAACTCAACACTATGATCCCACTAACCTATTTTTTCTAAGCTCACTATGAATATGAAGAGATAGGGATTTTTTATTTGACAAGGAGCAATAACCCATGATTGAGATCTAAGCACACCAAAATGAATGTGACATAGAACCCATAATATCCTAGGTGGTTGCATCTATATATAGAAGGTATTCCATACTAACCACCTATGTCAAAGTTTGATAGAAGCATCAATGCAACCATCTAAGATTGATGCAAGTGTCTAAGGCTATAAAGGTTAGATTTCTAGAATTTGATGATTGATCTAGAATCTAGATCTGATCTATTTATAACCTATTCCAAATCATATCTAAATGAAAAAACTTTACCAACTAACTATGTACTCTTGTGTTCATTTCATTTATATATTAGTCAATAGTTATACTTACTATTTTTAGCATATCTCAGTATTTTAATTCAAAAATTTATTTATTTGTGCTTGTAATTAATTAGTCTATTATAGATCTATTTATCACCCTTGTGCTTACTCATTTCTATATTATTAACCATATACTATATTTACCCATCTCAATTTAGGGTTAAACACATACCCATTAGCTTGTGGGTGATATGGTGTGCTTTCATGGCATGATATCATAAACTACTCCATCAAAGGCTTCATAGTATTATTGAGTAAGTGCATTTATATATTGCTAACCAACTTCAAAAGACATTAAAATATGGTTATAATTTTCTCATACAAAAATTTCATTGTGTCCTTAGTACTAAAACTTGGTGTCACAATAGCTTCAACCCATTTCGTGAAGTAATTCATCACAGTAATTATGTACCTTGCATGATTATGTTTTTTAGGTAGATTAATTGGTACTAAAAATTTAATTATACATTGGTAAAATGGTTTCTTAGCTAACATGGGGTTTAATTGCATTTCATCTCTATGATTAGGACTTCCCATTTTTTAACATATGTCATAGTGTTTTGCTATTGGATGCACATCTTGAAATAATGTAGGCCACCATAGGCCAATTTTTAGTATCTTCTTCATAGTGGATTCTCATACAAAATGTCCACCTATGATTCCTTGATGTGCCTCTTGAAGAAGTTATGGTCATCTATGCTCTAAATTTACTATGTGTAATACATCATATTTTCCCATTTTTACATAGAAATCCATTAATGATGTTGAATGAAATGGCTCTTGTGATCAACTAATTTTAATTCCTTTCTACATACTGTGCATAAAAAATTCCTTTTCAAGAAAACTGGCTATGTCTTCCATGTTTTTTAGAAGCATAGACTTGAAATAAATGGGCATTTGGTGCTTCATCTTGGAGTTCTTAAGGTTCTTATCCATTGTGTATGCAGCCCAAATTATTAAAATGGCCCTACATTTTCTCTCCTAGGCTTCACATTGATTCTAAACTAAAAATTGAGTAAGTGTAGAAAGATAATAAAAAAAAAGGGGCCTACCTATGGATATGTTTTTCCTAAAAATGAAAAATATGAACTTTTGTAGATAATTTGAGATGGATAAACTCAAAATTTGAAGATGGTATAAGAACATGAATTATCATATTTTGAGTGTAGTTTCCACAAAACTAATTTCTCTTTAAAAGGCTAAGTATAACTATATCAAACATCTAAAATTTGAAGAGGAACTTCCTTATTTTTTAGGAAAATAGAGTAGATAGTTAGTTGTATGGACCCTCATTTTTTTAGAATCAATTAATATTATTTGAAACCCTTTGGCAAAATTTAGGTAAGATCATCTAGTTTGTGACCTATATTGTTTTATAATTTTTCAATGAATTTTTTAATCAATTTTACAAATAAATAGATCCTAAAAAATGACAAAAAATGGATAGTCTATCATGTAACCCCTTTTAGCTACCTTGATAAAAATGAAAATTAATTTTTTTAATGCATGTAGAATTAGGCCTAGTTTGTGACCAAATAATGTTTTTTAATTCAGATAAAAAAATACATAAACATAGATAGGCATGTATATTTCTATCATGTAGTGGCCTAGAAAATCTGTAGTTAGAAATCAACATAGATAGAAACCTTAAAATAGTCTAAAAATTAAAAAAAATCATATATTTGGAAATAAGAGACTATGCTCTTCATTATGGTAATAATTTGATGAATTGTCTCATTTAAATTCATAGTGTATTTGGTGATGGAAGTTGAATTTTATTATTCTATGTCAAAGATCTTAGATTCATTTGTGTGTTAACAGGTCCAAGCCTTTACCTCAATAATCTAAGCCATTTCCAAGCCAAAAGGCTTAATTTTTGAAATCAAACATAACATATCATGTATGCACTATAATGTGTATGAATTATATTTACATATCACAAAAAAACAAATTTAGTCTATTTATATGAGTTTATGTTTAATATATGTATCTATTCTCATTTATAATTTTTATATTTTTATTTTAAAGTGGAAAGTGTCATTATATACACTATCATAAAAAGGAAATAGTGGATATAGTGGTGAAATTTTGGTGAGTTATGCTCATGATCATAATTTTAAATATATAGAACATGATTAATGTGGCTCAATATGTGGTTTGAGGTTAAATTAACTCATATTTCTTGACATATTGAGCCAATTATTTAATTATTGGAATTAATGATGCAAGTTGGATGAAATTAAACCTTATGAACCTAATTTTGCCTATATAATATGTAATTTAGGGGTAAATAAACCCTAATGTCATAATAAAATAAACCAAATAGTCCACCAATTCAATCACAAAGGAAATTGGGGCCAATTTAAGCCCCTTTAACCTAACTACAAGATTAAAACATGATTTGGGGCTGAATTAGGTTTGATTCTACCATGAATTGATCTTATTAGTAAATTAGTGAAACTAGGGACATAATTTGGGCCAAATTGAGCATGGTGAACCTAATTTATGGCTCAATAAATTATATAGGATGCAACATATAGATTAATCAACCTTAATTTTATTACAAATTTAAACATGAAGGTAATTGGGACTGATCTAAACCCTTTAAACTTAACTACAAGTCTAAGATGTGATTTGGGGATAAATTAGTTCATGTTTCCTAACATATTGACCCAATTAGTCCATTATTAAAATGAGTGATGCAAGTTGGATGAAATTAAACTATGTGAACCTAATTTTGACTATATAAGATGTAATTTAGGGGTCAATCAACCCCATTGGAATAACACCATAAATAAAATAGTATACTAATTTAGTCATGAAGTAAAATTGGCCAATTTAATCCCTTGAAATGTAATTATGAATGTATAATGTTGGTGTAGTATTTTATCCCATTGATTTTTATCTACACTTGTTTATTTTAGCTTACTTAAATTATTCTAGGTCATTAGTGAAAGTTTATCCCACATGCATAAGGATGTTGGGACATGTCTAAATTTCACCTATAAAGTTACCTTTCCTCTTTATTTTATGGATAACACAATATTCTTTCTACAACTTCTCTTTTTGGAGATAAGTTCATTTATGTTGAGGGTTTTAAGATTTTATGATGTTCTCAAGTTTTCTATGTAAGATTCATTATTCATTTGTTCTCGATGTCATCCAATATGGTATCAGAGCCATTATGATAGTCATTTATTATTCAAATATTGGTGGGATTTATTTATTGCATTTTTGTCATTTTCTTTATTTTAGTTTTTAAAGATTTGGTGGTGTTTCTTAAAAATCTATGTAGATTTTTACAGCTAGTGTCTTCAAATGCAAAATGGAAAATACCTTTGGATTCAGAGGGTGCCAAAACCTTAGGATTAGCTGTAAACACGACAAAATTTTTTTAAATGATTTTCAACTATTTTTTAAGGGTTTTGGGTAGTTTTCTTAGTTTTTATGCATTTATATACTGCCAGAGTCTTCAATAATAAAATGGTTTCTAGGTTTTGAATATTACCAAGTAGGTCTTTAACTATTTTTCATAAGGTCAAGTTAGTTTTTATAGATCTGGGTTCATCTTATAGGATTTTTTTGTCATTGGGTCATTATAGCAAAAAAATTGTACTTAGAATTTTTTTGAAAAAAATCATCCTTCATCTATGCCTACAGGTGATCTATGCCTTTGTATTTCCCAAGGTTCAGATGGTTGGCCATCAATAATATGATGATTTTGAACTTTAAATTCACATGTCTATGAATTCACAAGATAGCCAACCCACCATCATAAATATCATCTACATGGTAGTATGGCTTGTGACACATGCACATTCATGAATTCTTAGGTGCCAAGGCCTGCTGCCCTGACTACTTATGACATGACAACATGAAAACCAATGCCTACACCTCATAGGGCCAAATTACCATTAGATTAATGTTTTAATTTGTCGTTATGTAGATCACTAAAGGCCCACACCATATGTGCATGATAGACTAGCCACACCTCTCCATTTGTTGTGGGTCACTTCCATCATGTGATAATGGTTTCTAGGCCATCAATTTTAGGGCCTAAGACTCCTTCTTTGACATATGCATGACCATAAAATTTAACATAGTTAAGTATAGAACTATTCATTTTCAAAATGGGGCCATTTGGAAGGTGATTCAACACCCAATAAATCAAGGTCACATCAAAAGGGAAAGGGGTAAAACCCACAAAAGGCCTTGGCCCCTAATCATATGGGAAATTAGCCCTTAGTTGTGCCCAACCCATGAGGGATTAACGTTTCCTTGGAAAAATTATCATAACTATTTTCACACCCAAAATTTTCTCAAATTTGTGTATTTTATTTTTTCAATCATTATTGTTACCAAATTTTTCATGCAAGTATAATTTTAAACATGCATAACTTTTGATCAGTAGTTCAAATTTGAGTATCATCTTCTTTAAAAGTGATTATTTTTTCATGATATACATATTGATATTATTTTTGGGCCTTATATAGTTACCTATTTTCGTCACATATTTTACCTCTTGGATGCATTATTGGTTGATCCCAATGTCCTTCCAATTCCTTGTACTTACACACTTACTACTCAAGATGCATTATCAATTATGTCTGATATATATAAGAGCATGTTTGTATTTAAAAAATTATGGGTGGTCACTATTGATAGTTATGAGGGGTATTATGTGGTTCTATGCATTCTTTGGTGTTTATCTAGTATATTCCCATTTTCTACATTATGTTGATTCATGTACTTATTTCTCATTTGGATGCATTCTCAATTATGTTTGATGTCCTACTCATGAGTGTGCATTATTTTTTTAACTAGGGGTCATTATATTTGTTTTGTGTAATTTTACACTTTGGTGTCTTCTCTCAGTCATGTCAACTTCACTTGAGAGATAATTATGGGGGAAAGTTAATTCTACACAAGTGGTTCTTCTTGGAAAGACCAACTATGATTCTTAGCATGCTTACATGGAATACTTGCTCACATGAAAGAATCATACTCCATTATTATATGGATATATTCCTTCTCCCACTAATCATGTTTGGTTCAATAAGTGGGCTAGTACTTATGATAAGGTTTTTGGTACCTTACTACTACTTGTTTTTATGGATCTTCATTGTCATATGTAACATACAATGTGTTCCTACACTATTTAGAGCATTATTAAATCTATTTTCATAGATCCTACTAATATTTATATCACTCATCCTATTCTTATCATCTCTTTAGAGACTATTTTACTCTCTCCTCCTACTATTACTTGTGATGACACATTCATGGCAAATAGTGCTCTTTCTTCTATCAATCCACCACTATAAAATGATATTTTACCCTACCTTTTTTGTCCCATTATAGACTTTATTTTTATTCCCTTGCATGATGTTTTTCATATATATCTATTATATATTAGTACTTTAGAGGACTCTATTATTTCTAGTAAGAGTACACATTGTGAGAGCATTGATGAATCTTATCTTCTTATGGATATTCAGTCTATGTTTCCATGTGATTCATCTGTCATCTATTCTTTAGCTTTGAGGATTATTGAGTTCAACTATCCACTTCACATGGACAAACCTTAAGAAAATTCTCCATGCCATTCCTCTTCAACAAACTCACTTGAACATGATGATATTTTTATCCCAATCACACTTATGATACTAATGAATATTCCTCTATAGATGACTATAATAGTGATGGGGACACACTTTTTCCATCTCCTTTTCACCTTCTAGATGTTGAGGAGTTATTTCCTAGTCAACCTACCTCTGGTCCACTTCTAATATTATAGAGTATGGGTATGATAATTTTGGACTCATCAAACATTAAGAAGTCTATTATATAGGTACAAGGAATTCTATAGTTTATAAATGATTTTATCACACCATCGTTACATAGATTATTTAGCCATCTTACTATGAATGATGAGTACAATTCTTTGGTTGGAGCTATATTAGGCACTTAGTGGACACATTTACTATTCTAGGCTGATCCACTCTTCATTTCACCTTCTTCTAAGAGGTTCACTTTAGTGGCATTAAATTTAGTTCTTATGTGTGATCTTCCCAAACCTATGCCACACTTTTGCTTTAGACCCTACTTAGAATTATTTATAATATTTCCTATTTTATCTTCCATTATGAAATGGGAAGACTTCAAATATACCATTCATGTTATTCCTTTATACAAGGGAAGAAACATTGTTCCATGTGGATGGATCTTCTTTAGTCTTTAGGCAAAGGATCTTGTCAATGACATTCATCATTTTTCAAGATCTATTGTAGGTAGCTTTAACATCTTCTATGGGGACTTCACAATTATCATCTCTCTATTTACTTTATTGTTCTTACTTATAGACACATTCCCAATTTTTTTGATGTCTTTAGAGCATGCACTATTTATTGTTCTACTCTCTTTTGGGGACAAATTTTGTTCCTATGGGTTTTCTCCTTTCCCTTATTTTATGGGAGTTGTATTATTCTTGGGTACCTCATTAGGCCTTTGTGTTAGGAACCAATTCTTCTACCCACTTGAGCTAGGTTTAAGGGGTGGGTGTTAGTGTAGACTTTTATCCCACTAGGTTTTGTCTACACTTATCTATTTTAGTTTACTTGGGTTATTCTAGGTTATTATTGAAAGTTTATCCTACATGCATAAGGATGTTTGGCATGTCTAACTTTCACCTATAAATTTACCTTTCCTATAAATATTATGGATAATGTAAAATATTTTTTTTACTTCTCTTTTATTGTTATGTTGTGGAGCTAAAAGCTTCACCAGGATGTAAACAGGAGAAGTTAAGGAGGATCCAGAGTTGCGGGGAGTTGCAAAATTAGTTGCAGGAAAAATAGCATCGGTCTGATCAACCGACATCGGTCAGATAGCAAGAGGAAGCAACCGGCGTCGGTCACTAGCTGGCCGACATCGGTCATGGAGGAATCGACGTCGGCAGCCTGTGTGAGAATAGGTAGTTTGCATGTTGATGCCAGAGAGTCTATTTTTAGACTGGTCATTTGCATGTTGAGGGCTAGTCATAGTCTTGAGTTGTGAGTCTAATTATTGTAATTAGGTTATTCAAATTATTGTAAGCATGAGATCTATATATGGACTCATGAGCTGTATTGTAAATGTGTGCTAGAAAGACATTGGGCTTGGAGAGAGAGCTAGTGTAGTTCCTCCTAGTTACCAAATAGGGGTACTGAGAGTGTATGATCAGAGAGAGTTACAGGTGTGTAATTTCTTGGAGAAGATCCACCAGGTACTAGTTGAAGAATCATAAGGACTTGGTGAGGTAAGGACAAGGGTTATTTAGGTGTGTAGAAAGACATCTACATGGTGAGTATGATCTAGTTATTTGTAGGTAGCAGCAGAGAGCAGGGGATCTACTTGAAGTACAGATGTGTACTTGGTGAACTGGCAACGTGTTACTGACTAGTTAGAGAGGTGAACATAAATTCTATATTGGAATTGATTGTTGTGACCAAGAGAGAGAGGGAAGAAGGTCTTGAGGAGTGGTGAACCTTTGAGGTGGAAGAAGAAGTGGCATCTTCTTTATTATATATTCTTCTGAGTGATTATTAATATAATTATGTATTGTCTCTCAATTCCTGTGTTGTTTCATATTTCTAGTTACTTATATTTTTGGTTAAATTATGTGATTAGTTGCTAATACGAGAAGTAATCATATGTGCTCTAATTGGTAGAGCAAGATCCTGACAAGTGGTATCAGAGCCAGGTTGGGTTGACTAACAGGTGGTTTCAGATCTGGTAGTGTTTTTGATTACAGGTCACTCACAGGGGTTTCAAATTGAGTGGGAGTATAGCAATGGCAAAAGTAAGTAAGCTACAAATGGAGAAACTAAATAACACGAATGGTCTGATTGATGGAAAGAAAGAGTAGGTAAAAAGAGATCATTGGTTGGTAGAAGATTAGCTTGTGGAAGCATATGTTGCAGGTAATATTGCATAGGATGTTCTAGATAAAGTGGAATCTTTATTTACAGATTCTTTTGCCTCTTTCCATGCAGCCCAAAATAGAGCATCTTTTCATGGGTATGTCTTTGGAGACTTTGAAGAGATTTATTTAGGGGTTGGAGAGCCTTGTCAGATGATTGACGAAGGGGAAGTGAAGCTAAAATTACAGGCGGATGGCACATAGTGGTTGAAGGAAGTCATGCAGGGACCAGTCTTGGAGATGAGTCTAATTTCTTCAAGAAATTTGGGTGATGAGAGATGCACTGTAACTCTCACAGTGGATACACTTGAATTAGATGGTGGTAAGAAAGTAGGTATCCTTTATCTATCTACTTATATTGTTGATTCACCTTCTGTTGCAGAGATGTGGCTTCGTAGGCTTAGTCACATATGTAGAGGGAGAATGCAGGTTTTGAAGCAAAAGTCAGATGTTTTTGACAAGCTAAAGAACTAGAAAGCCTTGGTGTTCATGGAATAGATGACGGATAGAGATTAGGTGAGGAAGCTAAATTATTCTGAGCAGAGCAGGGTTGATTTGATTAGGATTTTGATCCATGGAGAGCTCACGGGTAAAAAGTTATCACTCACAGACAAACACAGGTACCGGCATTGGTCATATAGTAGCCAACATCGGCAATAGGAAGACCAACATCGATCATGAAGTAACTGATGTCAGTAGGAGGGATGCCGGTGTTGGCCAGGGAAATGACGTCGATAGTCAGGTTCAGTACAGGGAGCTGACATTGGTCAGAAACAGACTGGGAGATGGTTGAGATCGGTCACTGGTACAGATAGTGGGCAGACAGCAAGTCTCAAACACTCATGTTGAGGTCAGAAATGGTAAGTGAACCTCATATTCATTGTTCACCTTCTTTATATTGCTTTTTTGATAGTCAAGAACCAGGAAGATGGAAGAGGCAATGCAGGTAGAGTCCAGATACAGTGGGAGCTAGGCATGGATGAGGAGTGTGAGTCCTTAGAGAAGAACCAAATAGGTATTTGTTGGTAGATTTGTTAGCTAAAAGTAAGAAATGAGAGATATAATGGATTCCCAAGATAAAGAAGAGAGTGGATGGATATGAGAGATAGAAGGCCAAGGCATATGGTCTTGAAGAAGCTACAGGATAGTGGTACAGGTTTTGACAGGTGGATGACTAAGCATGGCTTCAGTCAATGTTAGTGTAACTATTGTGGTTTTATCTTACCAGGTAGATGATGGTCGCAACATCATCTTGTTACTGTATGTGGGTGATTTGCTAGTAGGTTTGTACATACAGGGATTTGCTGAGCTAAAGGTAAGGTTAGTTTAGAGGTGTGTCATGAAGAATTTGGAGCAGCAAAATTCTTTGGCATAAGAGACATGGAGATTTGATCTCCAGTGGGAGCTGATGTGAAGATGGTGTTGGCAGGGTTCATGATGCAGGATGCAGAATCAGAAAGTACACCAAGGGCTGGACAGTTCAAGCTTAGCTTGAAATAGGGTTTGAAATCACATGAGGTCTAGTGTAGACCTAAGTTGTTTTCCCAAGCAGTGGGGGTTGTCAAAAAGTATGGAGCCAATTCGGGGAAGGAGTACTGGAGGGTAGTTCAGTGGGACTAGCAGTAGGGATTCTTGTTTTACAGGGTCAAGTTATTCACTACATGGATATGTAGGTTCGGATGTGGCAGGTTACTTAAATGACAGGGATAACATCACAGGTTGTGTGTTGGTTGGTCTTCAGGATTGATCTTGAAGAGGAATACAAGCCAAGAAATAATTTAGATGGTGTATAAGTATAGGTACAGGTGTAGCTATTTATCTCCAAGTGGGAGATTGTTATGTTGCAGAGCTAAAAGCTTCACCAGGATGCAAATAAGAGAAGTTAAGGAGGATCCAGAGTTGTGGGGAGTTGCAAAATCAGTTGCAAGAAAAATGGCATCGATCTGATCAACCAACATTGGTCAGATAGCAATAGGAAGCAATCGGCATTGGTCATTAGTCGGCCGACATCGGTCATGGAGGAGCCGACATCGGTAGCATGTGCGAGAATAGGCAATTCACATGTTGATCTCAGAGAGTCTATTTTTAGACTGGTCGTTTGCATGTTGAGGGCTAGTCGTAGTCTTGAGTTGCGAGTCTAATTATTGTAATTAGGTTAGTCTAATTATTGTAAGCATGAGATCTATATATGGACTCATGGGTTGTATTTTAAATGTGTGCTAGAAAGCCATTGGGCTTAGAGAGAGAGCTAGTGTAGTTCTTCCTAGTTACCAAATAGGGGTACTGAGAGTGTATGATCAGAGAGAGTTGCAGGTGTGCAAGTTCTTGGAGAAGATCCACCGGGGTACTGGTTGAAGAATCATAAGGACTTGTTGAGGCAAGGATAAGGGTTCTTCAGGTGTGTAGAAAGACATCTACATGGTGAGTATGATCTAGTTATTTGCAGGTAGCAGAAGAGAGCAAGGGATCTACTTGAAGTATAGATGTGTACTTGGTGAACTGGCAATGTGTTACTGACTGGTTGGAGAGGTGAACATCAATTCTATATTGGAATTGATTGTTGTGACCAAGAGAGAGAGGGAAGAAGGTCTTGAGGAGTGGCAAACCTTTGAGGTGGAAGAAGAAGTGGCATCTTCTTTATTATATATTCTTCTGAGTGATTATTAATACAATTGTGTATTGTCTCTCAATTCCTGTGTTGTTTCATATTTCTAGTTACTTATATTTTTGGTTAAATTCCATGATTAGTTGCTAATATGAGAAGTAATCATATGTGCTCTAATTGGTAGAGCAAGATCCTGACATTTATGAGATAATTTTTTAAGATTTTATGTAGGTTCTCCATATAATTTATCTATGCAAGCTTTGTTGTTTAGTTGATATTGACATCATCTGACATATAATGTGAATAGGGGCTAAATTTGACCCAATTTTATCATAAATGTAATCATAGAGGAAATTTGGGGTAATTTAAACTCCTTGAACATAACTATGAGTATAGGATGTTATTTGAAGCTAGTTGAATGCAATTACATCTATATAGGATGTGATTTAGACATCAATAAAAAAGTAATTACATCAAATAATATTTTAATGACATAATTATATGATAAATAACTATGTAAATATAGTGTGTACACATAATAACATGTACATGTTATGTTCACAATAGAAAAAACTCTTCTTTTAGTGACTATTTTAACCTATATCTAGAATTTAATCCTCATAAACATTCTCTACATTGTTTTATAGCCTACAAGTCAAGGACAACAGTTATCAAGTTTTTTTTTGGACCCCACCTTCAAAATATATAAATTATCTAGTCATGGGTAATTAATATAATTCAAAAAGAGGAAGAAATTAAAGTAAAAAACACTAGAGTAATTACAAGAGTTTAGGGGAAAAAACAAAGGGTATAAATTCAACCATTTCACTTGAGACGTGGTACAAACACTATCCCTAATGAAACAATTTTACTAGATAGTGATGAAATTGGCAATGATGAATTGAAAAATGATGACAAATATTTACCTAAAATTAAAAATTATGTTACAAGTACACATTATTAATTTTTACTTTTTTGATGATGAATCTATGCATGATTATTTACCCCTAATAAGTAATAAAATTACATGGAAACACATAATAATGAAATTAATGATGAATAAATTGTCATAGAAACACTAAATAATAAAAATAATAATGAAGAAACTAGTAGTGAACATAACAATTTTGAAACACCCTCTCAACAAATTACACCATTAATAACACCTCCAAGGATTGTGTGTAGAAAAGGAATGTAATTAATTCAAGTTGATGAAAACTTTTTGAAAATAATTCATAAAAAAATATCTAACCACCATTCAATGAGACTTGCTAAATGGGATAATTTTTTTTTTTAAAAATAGACTTTAAAGTCAAAAAGATCAATTGTTTGTTTCATTGATGAAATTGATTAAGATGAGACCTACAATATACACCCTAATACTAATAAAATCTATCATGGATGGTGAAAATAATGAAATTATTAAAAATATACATGATGCATATCATATTTTAGGTTTAACATCATGTAATAAACATTGTAATGTTTCCTGAAGTATAATTACATCTTGTGTAGTAAGTGGTCAAACAAGGAGAAAATGATTGATTTCAAAAACTAGCTAAGCACTAAACATAAATAGAAAAACATTAATGAAATCAATTGGAATACACTAAAGACTTAATTATGAAAATACCAATGAGATCTAGGAATTCTCTAGTATACTTCCATGAAAGGACAAATTTATAGTCAATTCTCTCAAATATTTACTTACACGATATTGGAAAGATAATACAAGAGTTTCACCCAATATAAGAGATGTAGTCTAAAGAAGAGTTAGTTTGTGAACCACATCCGAAATATTTATTAGATATGACCCAAACATAATTATACTATAAGTTTTTGGAAAAATAACCACAAATTTATATTAATCAAAGATATTATGATATGGCTAAACCCTTTTATGTAAAAATAAATCAAACATGCACCACTTGTTGTTGTAGGCAACATGTTGAAATTTCAATGCACTCTAATGTTTTTCACCATATATATTGTAATTTTCATACTAATAACATTTTTTAGGAGTGTGACATAAAATTTCTACCATAATCAAATAGGGAATTTATTCCAACCATTTTTTTGAAAGAATAAATGGATAATTATTTTATAACAAAGCATGTTTGGATGGAAATTATAGAATTTGTGGTGGATTTCCAAAATTTAAAAAAAAATATCTATGAGGAGAGTATAAATGTAATCATACATGAATTAGTTGGTTTGATCAAATATAGATTTGTGAATTATCAAGTAAAATATGGAAAATAATCTAAAAGGTGTGAACTTATTGCAAAATAATATTTGTTTCAAAATTTATGGTCAAATTTAGGGAGAAATTTTTTTATGAGTATGCAAGGCACACACACATAGGGATAGATGGTTGGATTAAACTTTAAAGATAATCAAGGACACATTACCACTTAGTTATATTATTTTAGTATTTGACATTGCTAAGAATTACACATTCAAACCACAAATGGAAGTTTAGTCATAGTAGTATAGCTTAGTATAGGTTTCCATATTCATGTATACACCTGATAGTACATAGAAAGATCAAAAATATTAAGGGAGTGCCATTTATATGTCAATGATGATTGATCACATTTATGTAGTATGTGCAAGATTGTTTTGAGATGTTATATGGAAAGTTGACTAAGACAAACATTATTTTCAATCGGTGTTAGATTTTTTGGAGATTTGTTAATGATGTCATAGGGGTGTCTTGGTGAGTGGATGAATTACCTTGATAGCCTAAGTGACAATGACAAAGTGTTAAATATGCTTATCTTATTATTCTTGAAGTATGCTTGGTTGATATTCTATTTTGGCATGGTTAGGAATGCTTAGGGATGAGTTTGAGGTATTGATATTGTGAAAGAGGTCCTATCAAATGTCAAAGATGTATTGAGTGATTGTGTGCATAAGTGGAATTAATCTATTAGTCCATAGTTTTCATCTAGATATTTTGGGTCCAATGGTAGTAAATCTAAGTAGGTAATTTGATGACATCATAATTACCATGTGTGGATGATTTAGGGGGAGTTGGTCATATGGTTATGATCACATTAATCCCAATATTCTATGGTGAAAGTATAAATTCATGTGATGAATCAAAACCAAAGATATGTGTATGCAAATATGGGCTCCTAGGCATTTTTATAGTGTTTTTTATGTTCAAATAGAGCCAAGTAAGCAGTTTAGTGATGTCATATTATGCATGTATAAAAGTTTTAAGAGCAGTTTGATATATCAATGAATTAACCTATGAGATAATATCTTATGTGATAAATATTAGGTCATGAACCTAATCATGATAAAATATATGAAAATGAAAAGTTGGGTTCTCAGGCAGTTTGACTATTTTCTCATACTTAGCCAAATTTGCATGTGGTAAAAAAAGCTAAGTAGGCATTTTTGATGTAGTCATATTTCATACATGTGGTAGTCTCATAATGAGTTGATAATATGGTTTGTTTATTTTTTTCCTATTTTATATGTGTTAAATTTTAATTCATGTGATGAAATGCATCAAAAGATATGCATGTGCAAAGTTAGCTTTCCAGGTAGTTCTAGGCATAGTTGTCTTTGTGGTAGAAAAATTTGAGTGAGTAGATTAATGGAATTATATGTCACATGAATGAGGGTTTTAGGATCATATTGATATATGGTTGTATTTTCCTATGTGAATATATCACATGGTCCAAGTTTCACATCATGCATATTAGCACAGTAAAAGTTATTAAGGTCTAATGTTGGCCTTCTAAGCAGATTGCAATGGTTCCCATACTCAGTCAATTTGACAAGAGATAATTATCAGGACCAAATGAATATCTAAGAATGATCAAGTGTTAATAACAATACATATAAATAGTGTGTATTAAGATAGATAAGTTCAAAGTGTTCAAGGTTTTGATGTTGATTAAAGGTAAAGGATAAGGATCGAATGGTTTGTGTGTAATCATATAGATTCATCCAATGACACGAGTGGAGTCAAAGTGGTAAAAGTGATAGTTTTATAATGATGTTAATTTTATATATACTTAAAATAATATTTATGGTTTGTGATTTATCTAATTAGTGAGGACATGAGATGATAGCATAGTGTTTGAGGTTTAACTATGACTGTTGGCATTTGAATATTTGAATTTTGCATAGGGAAAAACTAGTGCTTTGTATTTTGTCCATAAATTTTGATCCAAGATAAATTAAAAGGTGATATAAAAATAAATTTTGAATAATAATACATGTCACATATATTTAACCTAGTTATAAGGTATGAATGTATGTATAGCCAAATATATTGAGCTCCAAATTTGAGTATGTGTTTGACTATGTTTTGCAAGTGACCCAAGAAGGATAATTGAGTTTATGTTGATGATATCTATATGTCTCATGATGAATTAAATATTGTATAATTTTTAATACTCTATAAGGATAATCAATTTATTAATTGGAGGTTTGACCAATCTATATTTTATATGAAAAAATATGTATAAGTTGATTGTGTTTGTTGAATGCACTAGTAGTTTGAGTGACCATCTTGTAGAGGAAAGTTGAAGGTGTTCTGAGTATATTTGAAGAATAAAATGAGAATTTAAATGTTATATAATTATATAAGTATTATGATAATTAATTTATTGTCATGATATACCTTTGATCAGATATGAAGAGTTAAAATATCTTGACTATATTCTAACTGTATATGACTTATCTAAGTGGTCAATTTTTTATGTTATTTTGAGTGCTTAGAACATGTGTTGATGTGTCTAAAGAACATGGAGGTATAGTTTAGGTCTTGTAGTGTTCACCCGTGTGATCTAATCATATGGATATGTTAAATATTTGAGTAGTTAGTTCATAAGTTTTAGGCTATGTTTTCTATGTATGAAGACTTAAAGAGCCAAGAGACCTAATTGGTAGGTCCAAGTGTGGAGTTGGTGTTACATATGGAATGGACCTATATGGGAGTGATCAATGGGATATTGGAGATATCTTTTATATTTTATAAGAATTATTAAAGGATTAAGGTGATCTAAGAAGTCTCACATTAAACATGTGAGTATGAAGGCCTATTGGTTTTAGGTCTCACCAAGACCTAATGGTGGTTTGGGGGTAATGAGGCATTGGCTAGCCTATAGAATATGTATTTATTACATGTAATGTATATGAGGATATATTTCAAATTTAAAACAAGTGTGGTAAGCATCTTCATTGACCAATATGGATTATACTAAGAGCATGGTATAAGTACAAGGCCTATTTACCCTATTTGTTCTTATTGTGTAAATGTGGAGCCAAGTGAAGGAGAGAACATTTAAAAGAGAAGTTTTAAGTTAGTGAGGACTATTAGAGAGAAAAGAGTATTATACTTTCTTGTTTGATCAAGGTAATTAATTTAATCACATAGGTCATTAGACCTAATAATCCTAGAAGAGGTAGAATGAGTGAGTATGTTCAAGAGGTTATTTAAGAGAGTGTGTATGGTGATCAAAGGCAAGGTGAAGGTTGCATGTACCTAGTGGATGGGTTTAAGGGTAGAGTAGGTTGATGATGGTGTGTATAACCACCAGGTCATATTTCTAATGTCATAATAGTGCTCTTGTAGGTTTGAATATTGAGTGTGAGTGAAGATTTGAAGAGTGGGGTTAGTTGGGATATGTAATGTGTCTTAATTGATCTTTTTGTGTTGGTTTAAGTATGTAATGTGCTTTGGCCAATAGGGATTAAAGGTAAATATTTATAATGTAAGGTACATCATTAGGTGTTGAAGACATAATTTCAAAGGTGGAGGTGTTCATATGCGTTATTTTGGTTTCTCAACATTTAAAGGGTTGAAGCCTCCTTACAAGGTGAAAATTGCAAAATTTCTAGTTATTGTGATAGCTCAACTATACAAGTGTAATAGATCCTTATGGGATTTTAGTCTCACTAAAATAAGGGATGGTAGTTATTTGATCAGCTGATTTTTGCTCTAAATTGGTTCTTTTTATTATAGAACTATAGTCTAATTATATGTTCTAGTGGGTTTTCTCTCCCAAGAGGGTTTCCCACATATGTCATGTGTTATGTGCTTGATCTTGCATTATCTATCTTGTTCATTTCTATGAATGATTTTTATCATCCATGAATCTATGTATTGAATGATTAAGGGTTTGAAATAATTAGAATTGAAATAGATTATTTTTCACCATTGATTCACCCCCTATCTCAATGTCTTGTACCTCTAATAATTGGTATTAGATCTGGTCCTTTGGAGCAATCTTAACAGCTTGAAGGAGATCCTAAGTTGGTACAAAGATGGCTAAATAGTTGAAGAAAAATAATACATAGTGGAAGGTTATGATCAAGGCACTTGAAAATAAGATATGTAATTTGAAGAAAGATGATAAAGAGGATGAGAATGTTATCAATGATCTAAAGGTTCAACTAGTAGATGCAAAGATAAGTTTGTGTTAAAAAAAATGACATCATGTTTGATAAAAAAATATTGACATAACATTAGAGAAGATGACAATAAGGAATAATAATTTGATCTATAAGTTGAGCTCATGAGTTCACTTATTGAACTAAAGGAGTAGAAAATTAGGAATCATAAAATGAGGAATATGATCAAAGGTTTTGAATCACAAGTTAGTTCTCTTGAGGGAAGTTTGTTAGGTATGTCTAAGAAAGAAGAAAATAAGTATTAAAAAAATCAAGTATATTGAAGTGAAATAATATAGATTGAATGACATGAACAAAAAAGGCCAAAGAGGATGAAATGAAGACCAATATTATTGAGGATCAGTTAAGGACTGCAAATTCAAATCTAAAAAAAAATAAGATGAGTGCAATTAGTTGAAGGTTTAAATAAAGTCATTGAGAAGTGAGCATGAGATTATTATATTCAAGCTAGATAAGTTGGAAGAGAACCATGAGAAGCCTAAGTATGTCAAGGAGAATGAAAGATTTAAAAGTAATACAAGAAGGTTTATTAGACAACCAAATGCTTCAAGGTATGTTATTTTATTGCATGGTCATTTTTATACATGTATAAAGTATTGTCATAGAGCTAAGGAATATAGAAGGAAGTTATTCAAGAATGATTCCTCCTGGAGCCTTGGAAGAAGAAGAAATTGGTCTTAGAGAAATCATAACTTAGATTAGTCAAGAGGTATGTTGAATGATATAGTTTGCAAAAGTTGTAATAAAGTAGGACATATTGCCAAATTATGCAAGAATAATTTGAAGATACACTCAAGTTTTGATAAGAAGAAATATGATCCTAAAATTCACTCAATGGTATTAAGACCAAAGACTATGAAGGATATTCATGATCAAGGTGGACTGCCTACTACATCAAAGAAGGAGTTAGATATGAAGAAGATACAAAATTTGTCTTCTATCTAGATATTAGATGGAGATCACAATCATCATAAAACAAAATCTATGAGTGATATTATTTATTTCAAATGTCATAAAGTTGGTCACATTGCTAGATACTACAAAAAAAAGAAAAAAAATAGTGTATAGAACTCCTAATGTGTAAGGAAGAGGTCACACATGGGTTTATAAACCTAAGTCTATCATGAGAGATCAGTTTGATACCAAGGATGGTTTGTTTTCCATGATAGACAAAAAGGAAAATCAAGAATTTATGTTGTCAACATTTATTGACAAATCTAAAGTAAAGAATGAAGTCAAGCATCCATTCAAAATCAATCAGATGATAAGGTAGGACTACAAGTTAGAGAAGGATATGGAGATATGGGATTCTCCTAAGTTTTTGGACTTTTAGTATCTCTATGTTAAAGGGGTGTCTTTATCTAAGATTTAAGGAGACACTTGTCAATCAAAGGAAGCTTGGTGGCTGTCAGATATTGTTTGATAAGAAGGTATGGAGGTTTTTATGTGCTATTAGGTTTATCTATCTTGTTATAGGTTAAAATATGTGATATATGAAGTTAAGGTTCCTAATGGTATGGAATCTCAAATATTGGTAAAAAAGTGTGTGATGGTTGTCTCCAAGTGTGAAAGAAGTTTCATATGTGAACATTGACTAGGAGGTTCATTGACCTTGTTTTTTTAGTTTCTAAGGTTTTGAGCTATGCTAAAAAAGTGGTTTACCTTATTAGTTGAGGTATGAGGCTTATTAATATATTTAATGGGCCAAATGGTTTTTAAAATCAATATTTACAAAGATTTTAAGGTTTTTGGTTTTTAAAATTGTTCATGTATTTGTCAAGATAGAGGCCTAATTGGCATGTTGGATTGTGAAGGAAGTATATTTCAAAAGATGAGATAGTTGTTGAAAATTGGTTTGCTTAAGTTGGAATATGAGAGTGCTCCAAATATGAATTTTTAGATCTTGAAGTTGGGTCTAAAAAAATTTGTGGGCTTTGCAAGTTCCAAGTAGGGCTATAAGGAGACTAGACAGGCCTAATGTGAAGAAGAGTGATTTTTGTTTAGTTTCTCCAAAAGAGAAAGGTATGTATGTTTATAGGTGATATATTAGTTTTTTTTAGAACATGTTTCCTATTTGGTGAGTGGCATAAAGTTATATTTATTATCCTTGAGGTGGATTGAGAGAAGAGGTTAATAAGCCTATGTGGTGATTCTTCATGGTATATGGAGATGCTCAAAAGGCAAAATTGCTCATAAATATTAGGAGGGTTCCCTATAAAAAATTTATTGTTGATTTACATTATATTTTAGTACTTTTGTGTGTTCTTTATTTATTGGTTGCAATGCTTAGTTGAAGAATGTTGGCATGTAGTAAGAAGGATGTTGTCAAGGCAAGAAGAGGTAGCCTCAAGGTAAGAGGGAGTTTATAATATATTTATAAGATGGTATTATCCTATCAATAGTATTTTTAGGTCCTTAGGATTATTTGGTTCCCACTTTTTCATTGTGTCAAAGGGAGAGAAAGTTCTTATTGTGGAGTGCTTAAAGAGAGAGAAAGAAGGTGAGCTATATAGTACTATATGATGGTTGTTGACATCAATGAAAAAATGGGATATTATTGGAGAGATATTAATGATGTCATGGTGATGTCATGGAGGTTTTTTGGTGATTGGATGAAGTACCTTGTTATCCTAAGTGATAATGACAAAGTGTGTAAAATGCTTATCCTAGTATGCTTGGTTGATCTTCTATTTTGACATGGTTTGGAATGCTTAGGGATGAGTCTAAAGTATTAATCTTGTGTAATAGGTCATATTAGAGATAAAATATTCATTGAGGGATTTTTTAATACATGTAATTCATCTATTAGTCAAAAGTTTTCATCTAGACATTTTGGGTCCAATGGCAGTAAATCTGAGTAGGTAGTTTGATGACATCATAATTAACACATGTGGATGAGTCAGGGGGAGTTGGTCATATGGTTATGATCAAATTAGTCCCAAATTTATATGTTCTAAGTATTAATTAAAGTGGTGAATTAAAACCAAATATATGTGTATGCAAATTTGGGCTCTTAGGTATTTTGATACTATTTTCTACGTTTAAATAGAGTTGAGTAAGTAGTTTGGTGATGTCGTATATCACATGTATGAAAGTTTTAAGATATGATTGATATATGGATGAATTATAATATGAGATAATATATTATGTGATAAATATTAAGTCATGAAAATAATTACAATAAAACATATGCAAGTACAAAGTTGGGTTCCCAATTAGTTTGATAGTATTTTTCCATAGACAAATTTGCATGTGGCAAGAAAAACTGAGTAAACATTTTGATGTAGTCATATTTAACACATGTGGTAGTATCAAAATTAGTTGATCATATGGGTTTATTTTTCCTATTTTATATGAGATAAATTTCATGTCATGAAATGAAGTGCATTAAAATATATGCATGTGCAAAGTTGGCCTTCTAGGTAGTTCTAGGCATAGTTGGCTTTATGGCAAAAAAATTGAGTGAGAAGATCAATGGCATTATATATCACAAATATGATGGTTATAGGAGGATTTTTAAATATGGTTGGATTATCCTATGTTTTTATATCATATGGTCTAAGTTTTAGATCATTCATCTTAGCACAGAAGAATTTATTGAGGTCTAAAGTTGGCCTTCTAGGCAGATTGCAATGGTTCCCATACCTAGTCGATTTTGCAAGAGATAAAGATCATGTCAAAATGAAGATATGATGGTGAATGGTAATTTGTAAATATATATATCAATGATTTTTATTTATTGATATTATTTCAAAGTTTTTGAGGTTTAATTCTAAACAGAGGTAAAGGATAAGGATCAAATGGTTCACATGTAATCATATATATTGATCTAATGGCATGAGTGAAGTCAAAGTGTTTAAAGTGACAATTGTTTAACAAAATTAAAGGTAAATATACTTAAAATAATATAAATTATTTTTTATTTATCTAATCATTGATGACATGAGATGATAGCATAGTGTTTGAGGTTTAATTGTGACCATTGGTATTTGAAAATTTGAATTTTGCAAAGGGAAAAACTATTGCTCTATATTTTGTCCATAACTTTTGATCCAAAACAAATTCAAAGGTTATATAAGAGTAAAAATTTAAGAGGAATTAATGGATCATTTAGTGAACCTAGTTACAATTTTTTAATGTATGTATAATCAAAAATATTAAGATCCAAACTTGATTGTGTGTTTGACTGTGTTCTACAAGTGACCCAAGAAGGATAATTGAGTTTGTATTGATGATATCTATATATATATTTATATATCATGATGAATTATATATTATATAGTGTTTTAGAATCCATAAGGATCATATTTTTTTAATATGGTGTTTTACCAATCTATATTCTATATAAACAAAGATGTAGAAGTTGATTGTGTTTATTGAATGCACTGGCAGTTTGAGTGACCAACTTGTAAAGGTAAGTTGAATGTGTTCTAAGTAGATTTGAAGAATAAAATGAGCATGTATATGTTATATAAGTTTCTAAGGATTATTATAAGGCATTTTTTTCATTATTTTCCTTTGATTAGATATGAAGAGTCAACATATCTTGATTTTATATGACTAGTCTAAGTGGTCATATTTTTATGTTGTTTTGAGTGCTTAGAACATGTGTTCATTTGTATAAATAATATGGAGGTATAGATAAGGTCTTAAAGGGTTCAACCATGTGATATAATCATATGGATATGTGAAATATTTGAGTAGTTGGTTTAAATATTTGAGATTGTGTTTTGTATGTATGAAGACCTGAAGAGTTAGGAAACCTAATTGGTAGGTCCAAGTGTGGAGTTGGTGTTTCAAATGGAATGGAACCATGTGGGAGTGATAAATGGGATATTAGAGATATGTTTTATATGTTTAAAAAATTAGTATAGGATTAATGTGTTCCAAGTAGTCTCATATGCAACATGTGAGTATGACAGCCTAATGGTTTAAGGTCTCACCAAGACCGAATGGTGGTTTGGTGGTAATGAGGCATTGATCAACCTATGGAGTATGTGGTTATTACATGTAAATTGTATGAGGACATATTTAAAATTTGGAACAATTATGGTAAGAATATTTTCTAACTAATATGGGTTATACCAAGAGCATGGTATAAGTACAAGGCCTAATTGGTTTATTTGTTCTTATTGTGCGAATGTGGAGCCAAGTAAATGAGAGAACCTTTAAAAGAGGAGGTACATGTTAGTGAATACCAAAAGAGAGTGAAGAGGATTATAATTTATTATCTGATCAAGGTGATGAAGGTGATCACATAGGTCATTGGACCTAAGAAGCCTAGAAGAGGCAGAATGAGTAAGTATGCTCAAGAGGCTATTTTAGAGAGTGTGTATGGTGATCAAAGGCAAGGTGAAGGTTGTGTGTGCCTATTAGATGGGTTAAATGGTAAAGTAGGTTGATGATGGTGTGTATGAGCTATAGGTCATATTTATTATGTCATAATAGTGCTCTTATAGGTTTGATTATTGAGTGTGAATGAAGAGTTAAAGAGTGGGGTTAGTTGGGATATGTAATGTGTCCTAATTGATCTTTGTGTGTTGGTTAAAGTATGTAATGTGTTTTGGCCAATAGGTAGATAAGGTGAAGATTGATAATCATAGGTTCATCATCAGGTGTTGAAGACATCATTTTAAAGGTGAAGGTGTTCATAGGTATTGTTTGTGGTTGCTCAACATCTAGGGGTTACAGCTTCCTTTTAAGGTGAAAATTGATAAAAGTTGAGTTTTTGTGGAAGATAAACTATATAGGCGTAGTATCTCCTTGGGGGTTTGCAATATCACCAAAATAAGGGATGGTAGTTCCTTGATCAGTTGATTATTGGTCTAAATTAGTTCTTGTTATTATAAGATAGTAGTCTAATTATAAGTTCTAATGGGTTTTCTCCCCCAAGAGGGTTCCCCACATATGTCATGTGTTATGTTATTGATCTTGCATTATTTCTCTTGTTCATTTTTATGAATGATGCATGTGTTCCATGAATGTATGTATTGAATGATTAAGGGTTTTAAGGAATTTTAATTGAATTAGATTATTTGCCACCACTGATTCACCCCCCCCCTCTTAGTGTTTTGTACCTCTAACATGATTTTGGTTGGACAATTACACATATAAATTTAAGAATACATGAATGTTTTACTAGTTGGGTAGAATACACATTATCACTAGTGTTGAACATATTTAGAGTTTAATTGAGGCTAGCCCTGGAAAAGGGTAACATGATGGTGTTGTACCATGTGTAAGAAGATTCATTACAAGAGAGGAGTTGAATTTTGAATATGGTATTCTTTTAACTGATGCAATAAGCATTATTTAATGGTGTAATGATAAAATGAGCCATGGTGCTCAATAAAATTCTATTGTTCATAGGAATTTATAGTTAGTGGAAGAATAACCCTTTGGATAAGTATGATTATTTTATGACCATAATAGTATTAATTGAGCTATACTCATTTCATAGCTCAATGCAAGTTATTATAATATTCATTCATATGAGACATTTGGCATGTTTTTGTTCTACATGCATGGACTCTATTTGGAATGAGTGTGAGTCACAAGAGTGGATGGATGAATGTAGTTATAGACCTTTAATTATAATAAATAAATATCATGTTATACTAGTATTAAAACTTATAGATATGACATCATCACATGTCTTTTACCATGTATCTAATCTAGTGCAACTAGGTATAATATTAATCATTATGTACTATTCCCTCTCATTATCAATATTAATACATCATTAACATTGTTTTTATGATATAGGGCATGTTTTTATAATTATTCTAAAGATCAAAATGAATATGTAAAATTTTAATACTTATGTCATGTTAGAGGGTAAAACATTGACTTCTCTGGTCATAAATGGAGAAAAATTTACTATCCCACTGGGTCTATGGTAGTCACTAGAACTTGGCTTTAAAAATTTAGATTTATGGTTATTTGAAGACTCTAAAACACATAGGAAGATACCACACCATTCAAATTTGGTTCTTATAACAAACATTCAATTATTCAAATATCATGGGAGGCCATTAAATAAAAACTTATTGAAAGTTTGTGATTCATACCATGAAGCTATTTTTTATGCTATCAAGATTAGAGTAGATCCTAGTGGTTCTTTGGATTGAAATTCCAAGGTATGTTGAATTTTTAGGTGATACATATAAATTTCATTTTTGATTACTTACTAACAAATATTTTTTAGGTTAATGGTGCCAAACAAGCTTCTGCCATCATAAGGTTAGCATTATTAGTAAATATTTTCATATTATTGAAGCTAAGAGAAGATTAATATAAGTACTTAGTTATTACATAAAGTGTATTTTTGAGGCAAAAATTAGTAGTGGGTCTCTTGAATATACATGATGGGAATCCAAAAACCTAGTCCTAGACATTATCTACCACCCTAGTTGTGTTGGCAATGTTAGATTCTATCGATGAAACACTAGAGGTGGTGTTCTCTAACTACAACTTCAACTTTGAAAACATTTATTATTAGTGTTTCCAAGCTCCTAAATAGTTTTGAAAACATGCATACATATAAATTTTGATGTTGTGGTCATGGGATAATGTGTCATTTTTCTATCTAGACATGTTTGAAGTGTTGTATTTTCTCCTAGAGGTCGTGGAGGTAGAAATTTAAGTTGGAGCTCAAGAACTTGTGCCTTCACTACAAAAAAGTTACATTTCATGACCCGTTACTCTATCATGTTCCATGGATTCATCTCCAAGGTTACATAAATGTGATTTGGGTAAAAATTACATGGATTTGACATTCATGTGAGGATTCTCTTGGTTTATTCAAATGAGTTATATTTTTTATTTTACATGCATCTAAAGTTAATCTAAAAAATTACATTTTTCTTGTATTAGAAATGGTGTTCTTGAGGCTGGAATGAGTAGTGTGTCTCTCAACCAAACATGGTAAGAGGCCAAAAATCTCATCATAGATGTTATCCACCACCCCAAATGTGTTGTCAATGCTATTGTCTAGCCACAAAGCACCAAAGGTGGAGTTATCTAATTATAAATTTAACATTGACAACATTTGTTATCAGTGTTTCCATGATTATTAATAGTAGATAAAACATGCATTAAAATATATGTGGACATCATGGTCATGGAATCACATTTAATATTTATATCCATATGTGTTATAAGTGATAAACATGCACTTGGAGGTCCCAAAGGTGGAAATGTTTGGTGGAAGAAAATAACTTGACTCTTCACTATTATTTAACTCTAAATTGAGATGGTTCAATATAATATATGGTTAATAATATAGAAATGACTAATCACAAGGGTGATAATATATATATATATATATATATATATATAAAGATAATTAATTACAAATTCAAATAAACAATATACTAAATCTAAATATTGAGATATGTTAAAAATAGTAAATACAACTAATGATTGGTATTAAAATAAATGGAAAATGAGAGTATTTAGTTAGTTTACTATGTGCATATATATCTAATGTGAAACAAGTTGGAAAAAGATTAGATATATATTTTGTAACAATCATCAAATTATATAATTTAACCTCTATGGTTGTGAACACATGTGTCAACCTCAAATGGTTACATAAATACTTATGTCTAATTTGGATGCAGGTGTCTAGTACTAAATACCTATTAGATATATATTTGACTACTTGGAATATTTTATATTTTATGTTGCTTTCACTTTGGTTCATTAAAATCTATATCATTATCTATCTCTCTTGTAAAATCATCAAAACCCTATCACTTCATCTTCATAATGACCTTAAAAAAAATGGGTTAGTGGGATTATAGTGTTGAGTTAACCCCAAATATTCCTATATTAATGGTTGTTGCCTACTTAGACACTAATTTGAAAAAGGCCTTAGATTTATGTATTTTTATCCTAAAGGCTTGTGTGTGTACAAGGATGCAATACATGGAAAACAAGTATAATAGTGACCTAGCTTATAACATGGAAAATATGACTCATGGGTTGCTCCTTTAGTACTTTAGACTTTTATATGGGATGTCCTAAAGACTAATATTAAGACAAGAGATAATAGGTAAGCTTTTATCACTTGAATACTTTATTGGGTACCTTTTTTAATTTTCCTTATGAGTTTTTAGGTATGTGATAGGTGAGAATTAATGATAGTTGATATTGTGTGTGTGTCAATCGATTTTGGAAATATATCTCATATAAGAACTTATGTTGACTATAGGTACATGTTAAAATTTACAAATTTGATGAATTTAGGGCACTATAAACCTATGTTGTCATAGGACACTTGCATCAATGTAAGCATCTAACTAGGTCACAAGTCTGCAAAAAGCTATAAAATAGGCATAAGACTTGCAAAGATAGAACATAAGTAGGTTTTATCACTTTGACCATGATAGAAGCCCTAGGTCACTATAATAACACTATTCAAACTAAGAGATAATAAATTTGGCATAAAGAGATAGATTATGTGATCCTTTTAATAGTAAGAAAGTCTAAGAACTAATGGGTACAACCATGATAGGTATTTTCCAAGTGTACAAGACCAAGGTGTTATATAATTTAGATTTAATGTCTACATTTCCACCTTAGCTTAAAATAAAATAAATGCATACGTAGGTGTGTATAACACACCTTTCCCTTATGTGATCCCTTCTTGATTTCTTTGTTCATAACTAACCTACAACCAAGAGTATGTTATAGTACATAAAAAATAATCTAAAACATTAAAATTATTGAAGTAGAAAGAACAAGGTTTAAGAGTACACCTATGTATCGATGAAACTACCTTTCCTTTTGGAAATTTGATTTGAAAATATGTACCATTATAAATCATTTAAACTAAAACTAGGACAAAATATATAAGTGCATGCATATAAAGGGTAAAGGATAAACTTGCCCCCAACCTTGGATAAAAGGTGAGTTACCACCTAGTAGTTACGATTAGCTCAACCATGTAGCCAATACTACCTATAGACTCATGAGTATGAGTTGATTCAAGTCAAACCAGATTATAAATTTGGTGATGTTGGATAATGTAATCAATTATAACCTATAAAATTGGCAAGATTGAGTGATTTAATCACCTTAACTATACCAAAATTCAACCAAATACTATAGTAGATTAGATCAATAATAGTCTATAATAGCCCATTTTTGTGAGCTAAAATCCATGGAAATATTTTGAAATCTGAAACTAAATTTGATTTTTCAATTTATGTACTTTTTGGATAGAATATACACCTTATATATGTCTCATAATGAAACCTTAGTATAATAATGGTACCAATGTATATAATTGTACCAAAAATGTGTATATGAATCATATAACTATACAATTTGGCCAATTTGCAACTATGTAAGTGTGAATAACATGTTTCCAAAATGTAGCCCCACTAAAAGATAAAACTAAGATCTAGTATAAGTTCGTATAATATGTTTCCATATCATGCCTCCATTGTATATCTACATTTGATAACTATGACAAATGTGGAATCTATGCCTCTATGGCATGCCCCTACTAATATTCCCCACCTTTTGAGATGAGGGGAAGTATAAATTGGTAGTAAATTACCTCAAAAGGATAAGATAACTATAGAATATGTGAATTTATCATGTATATATAAGAGTATCATGTCTAGGTAGATATAAAAATGAGGTACATAAATGTGCTCACATCAAGTTCCAAGATGCATTACGTGAATCATGGAAATGTCTAGATATTAACAATATAAAATCAAAAAGTAATTAAGCACATGCATAATATCACTCAAAATTAAATCAAAATAACATTGCCTAAGGAGACCTCAAACAAGGGCCATATTCAAATGCCACATAATTAAAGGGACATGATTTGTCAACTACCCACAAAGCAAGGAATGACATATATAAATGTCTATATAACAAGAAATAGAATAAGAAAATTTCAACGTATGAAAACAAAGGCATGGGGGCCACAAATAATGGAGCATATTCAAATTCTCAAAAAATAAGACAATATACTCAATGAATAGCAAATAGTAAAATTGTAAGCAACCAACATAAACATAACATACTAACCCCTAGATATATGTGTTATAAAAAAAGTTCAAGTACATAGCATATCAAGTACACTATGAAAGATATAAGCATGAATAAGGCATGTGTAAGTATATAAGCTTAATCATGATAATTTAAAGTGATCATAGAATCATATAACCTATGTGTATATCAATATAAAAAATGTGGATGCCCCTCATGTTTATATGACATGAGTGTAAGGAAGTCCCAACATCTATATAGGAATAGATCATGTATATATGTATGTTTTTTCCCCAATAAAATGATGTGTAAAACATGTGTATATATAAATTAATGATATGTCATATACCAACATGGTACCAACAACATATATTCTAAGGATATGATAATAATATTTAGATAATAAAAATATTTTTGGATTTTTGAAGTTTTTATTTTTATTTATTTTTTATTTTTGTAATATTTGCAAAGAAAAGACTATCTGATGATCGTATCCAAAGGATGCTCATAGGTATCTCCCCATTTCGATCCTAGTGTAATAAACTAGTGGTACCAACAAGGAGCATGTATAGGTGTAAAATCTGGCACTATAAGATATGTAATGCTTTGTGCATATATAATAGAACTATGTGGTCATGAAGTGATAAGAGAAGGATTAGGTGTTCATGTAACCCATCATTGAATTCTCTATGGTTTATTTGGGATATTAGTAATAGGAACATGTTTAGGTGTTTGAATATATAAATATGGTGTAGAGTAGATGAGGATTATATGGATTATGTTGCATATCTCTGATGTAATGTTATCACAAGTGTCAACTACCTAGGAAAGGGAATTGCTTATTACTTACCCTTTCACGGAGGATTAACCTTAGTAGGTTTGATAATTACATATTTGGGTATAAAATTATCTTGTTCAAGTGGATATTCATATATAATACAATAAATATATAACTACCATGTTTAAATGAATGCATTTAACAACCCATGCATTGTAGAAGGTATTTTTTTAAGAGTATATATCCAAGGTCATCCCAATAACATACCAAAGAGTCCCATTTATGGTATAACTAAAAGGTTAGTAACCACATGTGTTGGACCCACCTATAAAGGTAAGTCTATCTCACCAAGAACATGTTATGATGTCCCATTGAATGCTCTAACTAATTTTTGAAAAGAATGTAAATCATCATGTGTATGGCCCAAATGTGTAAGTAATGTCATAGTACAAATGTTATTGGTTTCAACATTATCAATCATAACATTGTGTATATAATGGTGATCAAGGTATACTTGAATGAATAATGAGTGAGGATCTAGTTCATCATCCATAATCTCAATATCATCAAAATTAATAAAGGATATTTGAACCATAAGAGGTGTATATTGCATATACATATCAATAATACTATTCAATGGGTGGTTGTAATTTTATGGAAGAGGATGTGTATTATATACCATTTTTACTTTTTGTTCTTTCTTGTAATGATATTACAAAGGATTATTAAATGTTTTTTTAATTTTTGGTGATCACCAGGTTGTGAACCTAATTCCTTTAGAGGATCATCAATTGTAATCTTTTGGTCATTGATGAGGTCTTGGATATTATTCTTCAAGGTAAAAAATTTATTTTAATGTCTAGGGACTTGGTGAAATTTACATTAAGTATTTTCATCGTATCCTTTAGGAATAGGTCAACTTATATTAACCTCTCTAAGAGGAGGGAGAGATATGAGGTGACACTCCACAAGCCTTAGATTATTGAATCTAGAGACTCAAGTAAGCATGTTAATTATCTCCTTTATGCATTGGATAATATAAGTTGATTATATTGTTGTGATGCCATATTAACCATGGTATTTGTTTCCTTTTTAGGTTCAAGATATTTTACCTTATAATTTTTTTGATACTAAACTCAATATTTTTTGTAGTCAATGTGTCTGCTACATAATATTTTTCAATGATATTAGTTTCATTTCATGATCACAAAAATTAAGTCATATGTCATCTAAATATTTGAATTTTCTAAAAATAATTAACTCATATAATTAGGCAAGCAAACATTTCTTGAACATGTATTGTATCTCTTTATTGGCCATTGGATTGGTCATTTTAATTAACATTATCTTGTATCTCAAGACATATTCATTGATAAGTCCATTGATTCCTTTTTTTATTTTTTTAATTTGGGCATAGTAAATATTTTAGATGATATTGATAGATAAATGTGTAAAAACTTGATCTAAAATAGGTTTGAATGCACATATTAATCATATTGGTAACTCATAGAACCACCTTAGAGCATAGTATTATAATATTCTTAGAAAAATGGGTTAGTGAAATCATGATGTTGAGCTAAACCTAAAGACCCCTTTGTCAATGGGTGTTATGTACATATCCAATACTCTAAAGAAGGCCTCAAACTAATGTAATTTTCCCATAATGTGTTGGCTTGTGTGTACAAGGGTGAAATATGTGGAAATTAATTACAAAAGTGACCTAGCTTATAGATTGGAAAATATAACTCATGCATTGTTCCTTTACTACTTTAGACCTATAGATGGGTTATCCCTATGATTTATATTGAAATAGGAGAGAATATGGAAGCTTTTATCACTTGAATTCTTGATTGGGTACCTTTGGTAAGCTACTTTATGAGTTGTTACATTTTTTCTAGGTGAGTAATGAATGAGAGTTGATCTTTTGTGTGTGTGTGTGTGTGTGTGTGTGTGTGTGTGTGTGTGTGTGTGTGTGTGTGTGTGTGTCTGTGTCCCTTTTATAAATATTACACATAAAATCACTTAGGTTGACCATAGGGACATATTAAATTTTGAAATTTTGGTGAATTTAGGGAACTAGATACTTATATTGACATAAGACACTTATGTAAACATAGGAATCTGATGATGATGTAAGTTTCCAAGAAAATGGAAAATAGGCATAGGTCTCAAACTTTTAGAGACAAAGATAAGTAGGTTTTAGCACTCTGAGCATGATATAAGGCTAGGGTCATTAGAATAACACTAGTCAGACTAAGAGATAAGAAATTTGGAATAGAGAGATAGTGTGTAAGATTTTTGGTATAAATAAGGTATAATAATTGATGGGTACATCCATGATATGTATTTTCTAGGTGTATAAGATTGAGGTTCTATATAATTCAAATTTAATGTCTACAACTACAAAAATTTTGCATTTTAGGACCTGTTACTTTAGTGTGTTCCAAAAAATCATATCCAAGGTTCCATCAATGTGATATGGGGTGAAATTTTATGGCTTAAACATGAACTTGATGGTTCTTTTTGTTTATCCAAATGACTTATGATTTCTATTTTACATGCTTCTAAAGTTAGGCCAAAAACTATAATATTCTTATCCTGGGAGGGGCATTCTTGAGGCTAGAATGGGTAGTGGGTCTCTAAAATGGGCATGATGGGAGGATAAAAACTTGGTCATGTATGTTATATACCACCTTTCATGTTTTGGTAGTTGTATTTTTGAGACATAAAGCATTGGAAGTGGAGATATCAAACTGGCCCTTCAACTTTGACAACATTTTTTATCAGTGTTTTTAAGCTCCTTAATAGTTTAAAAAACATGCATCATGTTTATTTATAGGTTTTGGTTATGGTATCACATGTAATTTTCATAGATATACATTTTATAAGTGATTTACTTATTCCTATAGGTCCCAAATGTGAGAATATCAAGTGGAGGACAAGAACTTGTCTCTTCACTATAAAAACATTGCATTTTAGGACTCATTACTATAATGTTTGCCATTAATTCATATTTAAGGTTAAATATAATTGATATGGGGTGAAATTATATATATTTTACATTAAATTTATTATTATTTATGTTATTTAAATGATTTATAATTTCCATTTTATGTGCTTCTAATGTTAGGCCAAAAGTATGTAATTTTCTTGTATTGGGAATGGCATCTTGAGGTTGAAATGGGTAGCGGGTCTCTCAATAAAGCATGGTGGGAGGATAAAAACCTAGTCCTATAGGTTATTCACTTCCTTGGATATGTTATTATTTCCATTTTCAAGCAATGAAGCACCAAAGGTGGAGATTTCAAACTTCCCCTTTAGCTTTGATAACATTTATTGTCAGTGTTTCCATGCTCATAAATAGTAGTGAAAACATGCATCCAAGTGAAATTGGAGGTTTTGGTCTTAGCATAATTATTTTTTGCATAAATATATGTGTTTTAAGTTATTTAATTACACTTTTAGGTATTGAATATATAAATTCTAGGTGGAGGATACAAACTTATCTCTTCACTATAAAAAAGTTGCATTTCAGGGCATGTTACTACAATGTGTTCCATAAATTCATATTGAAGATTAAATTGATGTGATACTTGGTGAAATTATATGTATTTGACCTGAATTTAATGATTCTTTTTATTTTTCCATTTTACTTATGGTTTTTATTTTACATGTGTTTAAAGTTAGGCCAAAAAATTATAATTTTCTTATATTGGGAAAGGCATTTTCGAGGTCAAAATGGGTAATGGGTATCTCAAATTGGAATGATGGGAGACCCATAACCTAGTCATATATGTTTTATATTAAGGTAAAAATAGGTTTTGAAGGGACCCTGAAACCCTGATACAAAGAAAGAAAGATGAAGCATTTACGACCACATGCAAAACCTAAAACCTACTATAGAGAAGTAGCATAAATAGGTTTTGTATGGACCTGAAACCACCTGAAAGACCACAAGTCAAAACCCAGGTTTAACATAGACTTGGCTACACCATAGTCAAAAGATTACAAAAAACCAAGAAACAAGACCAGATAACACAACCAACTAGAAGAACCAGTCTATTCTTCCAGTTCCAAAATCATTTTCACTATTTCCTTACCTTTCACAGCAATATCTTGAATGGCAGTAGCCGCCGACATGGATCCCTCTTGCATAGCTTTCTTTCTTGAGCTCTGTCTCATCCTCTTGCTAGGCCCCTCCAAGGATTTGATCTTCTCATTATCTCTTTTTCCAATATTAATAGCTGCAGCACATATGTTAGATGTAACTTCCTCCATTTTCATTCTGCTCTCCTTGATGAGTTCCCTTAGGTTGTTCTCATAGTCTTTGAGCTTGATGGGGATGTCTCTCAATTGTTTTTCCATGTTATTGATTTTGTTCCAAACTGCCTTCTGGTTGTCTTCCATAATTTCCATTTTCCTTTTGAGATCCAGTATCTCCTTAAACATCCATGAATTGAGTTGGAGGATAGCCTCTGCTTTGCAATTAACCCATCTCGTAGGTGTGTGCCTTCCATCATTCTACCTTTTATCACTCCACTCTTCTGTGTTCTTATTAGGACTATTCCCACCTTCTTCAATGTGATCCTCTCTTCCCCTTTGATTTTGTTTCTTAGTTTCAGTTTAAACTTCCAGGTCCATTTCTTGGTTGTCAGCTTGAATTGTGTTTTCCCTCTCATTTATCAAAATAGGGTCCTCAACAGGGTCATCCAGGACTTTATCATCCTCAAACACTTGCTAGTTTTCCTCAGAGTTATCTTCACTATTTTCAGACTCCTCCTCTATGGTGACTCCTTCTTTCTCATTCTTCTCTTAAACTTCTTCTTCCTCGTTGGAACTTGTATTCCTACTTTCCATTCCTCCCTCTTCCTCCAAGCTTTCCTCCCCAGACTTATCAGTTCTCTCCCACTCTGTGTCCTCATCACCATCTTTATTCTTGACATCAGGGGGCTTGATTTTGATTTTATCTTTCCCTTTAACAATTTCATTCTTGTTACTCCATGACTCCTTGTTTTTCCCTAGATAAGGGTTCTTAGCCATGGCCTTGTTCTTGCAATATCCTTCAATTATCAGAATTAATCCTTCATGCAGAATAGGATGCATTTCCTTCTTCTTGTGAGCAAATAAACTTTGGACCAAAGAGAAATGTAGATAAAAGGGAAAGGAAATTCTTACTTTGTGTCTGAAATGATTTAGGAATACAAAGTGGAATTTGTGGACTCTCTTGCTTCTTCCATCGAGGATGAAGTACTCCCAAATACAACATAAGACATCCCTCCATATGCCCTTAATCTATTCCAGTTCAAAGAAATCCCCATTCTTTTCCACCTTCTGCTCTTCAACGTCTGTCTTAGGGAATTTACAAAAGGCCTCATTTGAAATGCTAGTCTGCTTGGAGAATTTTATTCCTTCCGTAGGCAGCCCCGTAACCTCTGCTATAAATTCCTCTATTAGATTCACTGTGATGCCATGTAGAGTGACCCTATCATCAATCCAATTTTTGAAAAAAGCCATTGTAATATGAGGTTTTGAACCATGGAGTCTTTCCATATAGTTCACAACCTTCCCTCTCTATAGGATTCTCCAGACATCTTGTTTTGCTCTCCACTCTTCGCAATTTTTGGGTTCCTGCTTCCTTGGTTCTCCTTTCCTTATTTAAGCCATGTAGATTTCCTTTGATACCCATCTCTATAAACTATACAATGATCCCACCTGCTATCAATTTGGTTCAAAGCTTGCCTTTTTTTAGGCACGTTTGGGATCTGCTTCTCATTCTCGAGGGCCTTCCTTTTTAATGATTGTAAGCCTTTCTCCGCGAAGCCACTCCTCTAACTCATTAGTTTTATACCACCCTAAACATGTTATAAATTTTATTTTTAATCCACAAGCACTGTAATTGGAGATACTTAATTTCCCCTTAAACATTGACAACATTTATTATCAGTGTTTCCATGCTCTTAAATAGTAGTGAAAACATGCATTAGAGTTGATTTAGAGGCCATGGTCATGGGATCAAAGGTAATTTTCATATATATAAATTTTTAAAGTGATGTACTTACACTTGGAGGTCCTAGAGGCATAAATTTTAGTTAGAGGACAAGAACTTGTCTCTTCACTACAAAAACATTGCATTTTATGACCCATTATTAGAGTGTGTGCCATGAATTCATATTAAATTTTATATAAATGTGTTATGGGGTGAAATTATAGGTATTTTAATTCATTTTAGGGTTATTTATATTCATATAAATTAATTATAGTTTTTATTTTATGTGTGTGCTAGTTTTTCTAATTACGAAGCATGGATGGGTGATCCTAATCACATCAAACCTAGTGCTCAGGTAGTTTGGTCAATAGTAGGCTAAGAAATTTTGAATGGATATGTAGGTGGAGAGAGATAATACCTTAGTATAAATATTTTTAACAATATATTATCAATCCAAAACTTTACTCTGCTCATCCATCTCTCCAAAATGGGAGATATAAAATGACTATAACATTTTTTTAGATAGTTTGCTCTTTGGAGAGCACAGTACAATGAAAGTTGTTAGCTATGTTTAGGGGGTAAGCTATTTTTTGAATTTGATTTACCCTTGAGATATAAATAAATAAAATACCATATTATTATACATTTCCAAATTATTTTCTTTGCATATGATTGTCAATATATTGGATCTATCATGGCATAACGAAATGAATGATTGGAACATATTTTTTAGACGACTCCACTACAAAAAAAAATTAAAAATGTAATTTTCCCCTCTCCCCTAAATGTCATTTGTGTGTGTGTGTGTGTGTGTGTGTGTGTGTGTGTGTGTGTGTGTGTGTGTGTGTGTGTGTGTGTGTGTGTGTGTGTGTGTGTGTGTGTGTGTGTGTGTGTATTTGTGTATAATATTAATGAAAAACTTCCTCTGTATATGTAAACATTATCTAAGTAACATCAATAGATGTAGTATTCGATGGCTCAAAAACAAGCTGTTAATATGATAGCATCATATCCTCCTAAAACATAAAAAATTACATAAATATTATTGAATTACAATGTAAATTAATTTTTACATTTTAATTAAAAATATAACTAAAATTTAACATTTCAAATATATAATATACTTGCATATTCATAGTTTATGTGTGTGCACCTATTTCCTACTATTTTTAATTTTACTTTTAACTTTTCTATTTTGAAAGGAAGAAAAAAAAGATGAGGGGTGTGTACATAGTTAGATGTTGCACTCATTGATGACTAGATGAAGTAAGAGATCCTTTTTTGTGAGGAAGGACCACTTGAAATAAGACCACACTAAACCAACTTGTTTTTTAGACAAGTATGAAGGGTGGATTGCCTAGAAATGTTAGATCCAAGAAGAAAAAGCTCCCTTAGATGGATATAAATCCACTCCCCTAATGATAAAAATATTTGATAATAGAAATAAAGTATGTTTGCATTTAGATTGACAAGAAAGAAAATGCTTATGCAACAAAATAAATAACTTACTTATTCAATAAAATATGTAGGATGGTGGGTCAATACCATGTACAAGTGTATCATGGTTAGGTTTAAATGGTTTGGGTAGGGTCTATAGATAGTTAAAAAAATATAAAATAGGGTCTAATTGGGTGTGAAAGAGGAAAAAATAACAATCTATTATTTTCCCTGATAGTGACCATCAATAGTCAGGGTGACCGATAACAGTTGTCCTGACTAATGGTGGTTAGATAACTGGTGAAAGTTGATGTAAATTATGGTGGTTATATAAAATAGTGATGATTGACTATAGAAATATATTGGATAATGAAATGGAGTTAGAGATTAAAAGGTAAGTAGGAATAAGGCTAGATATGGGTTCTACATGTGAGCGGTGATGTGCAGATGATCAGATTGAGATAGAAAAATATGATGGAGAAACAAAATACTAAAACTAAGAGGAATAATACCTTGATGATGCAAAATAGAAGCCAATGTCAAGTTGAATGAAATTGGGTAGCATAACAGTACTTTAGCCTTCAGAATTCACATGTACAGAGTTTTGGGATGTTAGGATGCCTACACAAAGAAAATAAAAGAACCTATATGTAAATTTTTGAATCCCAATCTCCTCCAAGATCCCTAAATTTATAGCACAAAACTACTAAGGAGAAATAAAGTTGATAAATTGGTCAAGGATAAAGATGCTAATTTGAAGAGAAAGAAAGCTGTAAAGTATGCATGGGAAATTTTCCATTTTACTTGTTTACACCTAGCCTACAACTACATGTTTTTTGTGTTTTAGGATGGGATACTTGACCATTGATGGTCAGGCTAACCATTGATGATTAGGCCAATCATCAATGGTCAACCCCTAAAGTTAAAATGGTTAAAAAATGGGTTTAAGAATGGTGTTACTAAAAATGTTTGACAAAGGGTGCCTAGGAGTTTTAACAAGTGTAAAGGGTATTTTAAAAGTGAGATGGTTAGGTAAATAGTCTAAGGTCAAGAACCAATCTAAGGTAATGCAACATCAAAAAACTATCCAAGGCAACATTTTCAAATGTCTATATTTTTACCCTTTTATTGTGTGGCTTTAAGTCAATAATCCATAGAATAAAAATGGTTTATTGAATAGTTAGGGTTTGGTTGCCCTAAATATAGGAGGGTATTCCCCCTTAAACTAGGAGTCAATGAGGTGACACCAAAATTAGGTCATGGTTTGATAAAAAGGTGAAATGGAGGTTACAAGGTTGGTGATGAAGAGGGTGTGGGTTATGCACATAAAATATGACTAGGTATAAGAGTCAAATCATGCAAAGACTAAAGGTTCTAATGTTGGTAATAATAAATTTGGATTTTAGGATAAATGACCATGGTAACTAGTCTCCAATGTTAATCATAGATGATCAAGTTAGGATTATCAAGTCTCTTATAGAAGGTTGATGTTTGCTCAGGTATTTAGGGTAGGAAGTGCTCCAAGAAAAACACAAATGGTTGGGTTATGCATGAGGTGGTGCATAATGAAAAAGTTCAACATGGAAAAATTGGTCAAGGTGGTCATTATGACCAAAAAAAGGTTGTTGTAATGTATATGAATAAGTTGATTCAAAAAGGTACCAATGTCAAGGTGGATGAAGGCAAAGGGGTCAGGTGGTTGGCTAGGTAAGTATTCATCAAGTTGAATCCTAATGAACTAGGCAAGAGGATGTTTCCTACATAGTCCCATAGCTAGTATCCCTAATATGGAATTTAGGCCTAATGTAGTTTTGGGTTGGTGGGGAGAAGGTAACTTCTAGATATGCACAAGGGTGGAAAGAAGTAGATTATCTCATTTTCATGCATTAATAGTTTTGGGTGAAGTAGCAAAAGTGTAGGTTTGGAGGGGTAAAATAAAATCACTATAACCATCAATAATTAAGGGGAACTAATGGTGGTTAGGTAACCATCAATGGTTAGGGTGAACCATCAAGGGTTAGGGGGAATCAGTGATAGTTAGGTAATTGTCAATGGTTAGGGTGAACCATTGAGGGTTATGTAACCATTAACAATTAGGGTCAACCATCGATGGTTAGGCAACCATTAATGGTTGGGTGGAAACCCTAAATCAGTGGTAAAAAGGTCAATTAGGCCTATTTTGTTATCATTTGCAATGTTGAGAACTTGTGCTTTGTCTAGTTTGAGTGTCTGTACGAAGATTACATGTGAGTGCATGGAAGTGTGGTGAGTTATCAAGAGGAGTGTGGTGTGTGAGAGGGATGGTGGGGTTAAGATGGATGCTGGAGATGCTCATGGGAAATTGAATAGTCATGGATTGAGGTAGTGCCATCAGTCATGAAATAAGGTAAGCTATGTCTGAAATTGGAAGTAAATTATAATGTATGAATTAAACGGTAAAAATATAACTAGATATGCTAAATTAGGGAATTATGGGTTTTTAGCTATGGTGTTAGGGTTTTATTATTTCTATTTTTATTTGCAATATTATATGTTTGGGGGGTGTATGATTTGTATAGAGGTAAGTAGGAAGGTGTAAGGGTGTAGAGAGTAGGTTTTCAGTGTTATAAATGATTTAGGGTTTTAGGAGGAGGTTAGGGGGTCAAAGCTCATCATTAGAGGTTACCTAAAAAATATTGTTAGTGGTTGAGCTAACTAGAGATAGTTGACCTTTAGGGTAAATGCCCCCCCAAGGATCATTGATGGTTTGGGAGATCTATCAATGGTTGATGGGTTGGGTAGGAGTTGTGAGTTGGGATAGAAGAGAATTAGGATAGAGTCAAAAGAGTTGGGTTGAAATGAGTTAGGATAGGAGTTGGGTTAGGAAAGAGTTGAGATCGAGTTGAGAGAGTTGGGTTGAAATGGGTTGGGATAAAATTTGGAGTGGGTTGGGGAGTGTAGGAATTTTATGTAAATGTGGGTCTACATAGGATAAAAAGGGTGGAAATTTTATATGAATAGTTAATAAGGGTTTATACACATAATAAGTGTTTAAAGGGTAGGTTGATATATGAAATTGTATCAGTATGGAAGTAGTGGGTAATAGTTGTTACTCATATAGGTAATAGTTGAGATAGGTTGCTTACTTGATTTATGATATACTTGTTATTATAGGTGTAAGATCAGATCAAAATACAAGATTGAGTTCTCAAGATTTTTAAAGAGGTAAGGGATGTCATGTTTATGGAGGACTAGAATCACATGGATAAAGTGGGTTTTAGAGGGATGCAGCATTACCAGTGCCTTTTCAAGGATGCCATAATGATAGTCACCCTCATCAAGAGATGAGACTTGGTGACTAATACCGTTTGGTTATCGACTGGGGAGATGAGCATCTTGTTAGAGGATGTCTACTAGATTACACATATACCCATCTATGGATATATAATCTACCACACAAAGGGGGGTGGAGATTAATGATTTCATGGAGATGCTATATGGAGATGACCAAGATGATGCATAGTTTCACTCTAGATGTTTCAACATTAGGCCTCTATACTATAGGGTTCCTAGAGATAAACATTTATTGACCATGTTGTAACTAGTGATTACTTATTATGCACTTCTAGATTCTATGGGAAGGAGATTCCCTGGTGTGTTATTGGGGGTGTTGGTGGAACTATTTTTAGGTGGTATAATTTTTAGATGGGCATAAGTTTTATTGGTTTAGATATATAAATATTTATGGGGATTTAGAGCACACAGGTGCTATGGCATTAGTGTGGGATTTGTACTTCACTACTAGGCCTGTGAGTATATAAAGGTACTAAGACCCTTGGGCCTTTCAATATAGGGTTAAAAATTGATAGATTATGTAGTCAAACTTTACCGATGGAGGAGAGATGGAACTATGATAGGTGTTAGTGGTGGTTCTAAGGATATTGATTGGTTTAGAAGAGCCTTGGAGGACTTAGTTCTTGGTGACATAGTATAGAGGCCATATAAATATTAGCCAATATGGGTTGGGTACAAGTACCACACCTTATCTTTATATAATTGGAGATGGGCCTATGGGAGGTGGGTATCAGAGTTGTTTCTAGAATTTGGATAATGTGAATGTAATGGAGATGTGATCACATGAGATGAAGCTAGTGCACATCACATAGATGCTAAATTAATTTGAAATTATACAAGATAAATTGCACAAGACAAATAGGAGAAAACCCAATATCTAATTAACATGAGATGGCCAAAGTGAAGAATACATATAAGAGAGCATGTAAGTAACTCCTCCACAAAAGGTGGTTAAGGCACCCCAAGAATAGACTGTAACTCCTCCATGAAAGGTGGTGACAAGGTGCTAAGAATAGAGAAGTAACTCCCATCAAGGGAGTTACTTATGACACCTATGACACATCTATGACACACATCTCCACATAAGCTATCCTATCCCATGAATGTAGGAAAATTCCATGTATGCACAAAAATATAATTTCCCTAATTAAATAATAGGGAAAAATAAAAACCTACACTAATATCCCCCCATAAGCATAGCTTTGGTGGGCAGTGTGGAAATATAAAATGGGTCCCAATAACTAGGCCTGATGAGGTACCCATGTACAAATGCAATCTCCCACAAGATAGAGAAAAGGAGACAACCCGTAGGAAAAAAACTCCCCCCCAAAAGAGAGACATAAAAGAAAGGAAGAGGCTAGTAGCCCCCCAAAGATGATGTTGCTGCAAATGTGGACCACACCCCAAGAAGAGCTCATAGATGAATGAACTTGCTCTCAGTGAAAGCTTTGGTGAAGATGTCTGTAACCTACTTTGAAGACTGGTAAAATATCAAGTCAATGACCTGACTATGAATAAGCTCCTGAATGAAATGCATGTGAATCTCTATGTGCTTGGTCTGTTGGTGCTGAACTAGATTCCTACAAATTTGAATGGTACTCTAGTACTCTAGTTGTCATAATTAATGATGGTGGGCTACTTGATAGGAATGCCAAACTCAGAAAGTATCCCCTAAAGCTAAATAGCCTCAGTAGTTGCATTAACAACTCCCATGTACTCTGCCTCTATGGATGATATAGCAATATCATTCTACTTCTTGCTAGACTAACTAATAGGACCAAAACCTAAAGAGAAAATGTAACCAAAAGTGGACTTGTGAGTCTATGAATCACCAGCCCAGTCTGAATCTATATATCTAACCAAGTCAACCTTTATGCCAAATTTGTAATGAATCTTATATCTATGTGAACCCTATATGTAATACAGGATCCTCTTAGTTGCTTTCTAATGCAACTCATGAGGTTCCTACATGAATCTAGAGACAAGTCCCACTATATATGATATGTCAAGCCTAGTGTGAGTCAAGTAGATGAGACTACCAACAAGTTGTTGATACTGAGTGGCATCAACCAATGGTGAAGAACAATCAGCCTCAAGCTTGACTCCTGATAGAAAGGGAGTCAGAGATGGCTTGAAATCAGCCATGTGAAACTAAGACAATAAAACAAGAGCATACTTAGGTTGTCCAAGAGAAATCCCTAAATCTGACTATGAGATCTCAATGCCAAGGAAGTAGTGTAACAAACCCAAGTCTGTCATGTCAAATCTATCCTAGAGAGATGCCTTCACTACTGCAATAGCTAATGAAGAACTCCCAGTGATCAAAAGGTCATCAACATATAGAACCAAAATAAGGAGCAAATCATCTTTCCATAAGAAGTAGACATTGGGGTCAAAATGGCACCTAGTAAAACCTACTGTGAGAAGGAAGGAATCCATCTTGGCATACCAAGCCTGAGGGCCTTGTTTGAGGCCATAGATAGATTTCCTAAGTCTGCATACTAAGGAAGAATCTTGAAAAAATCTTGGTAGCCATTCCATGTAGAATTCCTCCTCTAGGTCTCTGTGAAGAAAGGCACTCTTCACATCCATCTGGTACACATCCTAACCATGTGTTGTGGTAATAGCCAAGGTGAGTTGGATAGAAGTCATCTTTGCAATGGGTGAAGAGGTCTATGAGTAGTCAATCCCTACCACTTGTGAGAAACCCTTGGCAAACAATTGTGCCTTGTACTTATCAACTGACCCATCTACTACAAACTTGGTCTAATATATCCACCTACATCAAACCATCTTTCTTCCCTTAGGAAGTGATGTCAAATCCTAAGTGTGATTTCTTATTAAGGAAGAATATTCCTCCTCCATAACACAATCCCACTTAAGTGCCCCTGATGCCTCTCAAAAAGTCTATGGATCTGAAACTGAAGCAAAGAAGGCATGTGGATCTCTCCAAAAATCCCCCTAGTGTGTCTGTCATCTGCGAGATCTCCTGCCCAAGTGCCAGCACTCTCAAGTGTCTGTCTAGCCCAAAGTGGCCCAAAAGTGGGTGAGTCAGGTGTTAATTCCTCATCCTCTGACTCACTAGAGGTGGATGACTCTGCATCACTATCCTCACTATCTGAACTTGAAGAAGATGATGTCTCTGGCTCAAGAACCTACTGTGGCTGATCTAAATTTGATGAGGAATCATTATGAAGACGTAGATCTGATGAGGGAGAAGAAGTGCTAAGTGTTGAGTCTCTAGGACTCTCCTGAAAGTGGACACTTCTCTCAATGAACAACTCATGAGTGATTGGGTCTAGAAGGCGATACCCCTTAATACCATCTGGATATCCTAAAAAGATGCAAGACTTGGACTGATGTTCCATAGATTTATGTTTCTTCTTCAGTATGAGGGCCAAGGCTGGGGATCTGAAAACCCTATGGTGCTCAACATCAGGTTTCCTTTTATGCCAAGCTTCAAAGGGTGTTATCCCTTTCAAAGTTTTGTGAGGAACCTTGTTTTGAATGTAGCAAGCACAATTGATGGCTTCGGCCCAATACTGTGGTGTTATGGATTTAGAGTGAATGATGCAGCTACCCATCTCTTTCAAGAACCTAATTTTGTGTTTTGAAACCCCATTTTGTGAAGGACTATAAGTGACTATGTGCTACAAATCAATCCCCTCTGTGGTATAAAACTACTCAAACCTATTGTTGACATACTCCCCTCCATTATTAGTTTAAAGAACCTTGATGGATTTCTCACTTTGTTTCTCAACAAAAGCCTTGAAGTCTAGAAAATTTTCAAACACTTCAGAGTTTTGTTTGAGAAAATATATCCAAGTGTATCTAGAGAAATCATCAATGAAAGTGAGGATGTACTTGGCCCTTGTAAAAGATGGTTTGGGAAAGGGTCCCAATACATCACTGTGGACTAACTCCAAAGGTTGTGAAGCCCTCCAAGCTTTGCCTTTGCAAATTTTACTTTGGGATTCTTCCCAAGGGAGCACCCCTTGCAAAGTCCTTTTGAGAATTGGACACGAGGAAAGCCAATGACCATGTCATGTTTGCAAAGTTGCTCAAGGTAGTGGTAGTTAAGGTGGCCAAACTACTCATGCCAAAATTTCCTAACTTCATCTGAATGAGTTAACAATGCTATTAGAGAAGAATTTGGTGAAAAATGTGAGAAGGTGTATAACCTTTCTTGGTGATCTACCTTACCCACTACCACAATAGTATCACTATGTAACTCCCTAATAGCCACTGAATCTGGTGAAAACTCAACTCTCATGCCTTGACTAATGTGAGTGATTTGGTACACTGATAAGAGATTGGTTGAAAGAGAAGGAACACTTAGAACATTATTGAATGTTCCTCCTTCCATTTCAATTGACCCTCTCCATACAATATAAATTGATGTGTCATCACCCAAACTAATTGAAGTCATGCTACAAGGCTCTAAAGATAAAAACTCAACTAGTGAAGAGCCTATGTGGTGAGAAGCACCCAAATCAATGACCCATGATGTTGTAGAAGCTACAATTGCTACAAGGGCCCTGCCCTTTTCTTTCTCCTTACCCTTGCCTTTTGCCTTGGTAGAATCTTTGGTAGATGAATTCTACTTGATGGACTCAGGAACATCTATGTTGTGCTTCTCTAGAAGATGAGTTTGGTGATCATTTTATTTCTTCATGTATTTATGTTCATCATGCCATATCTTCTTAAAATATGCACACTTAACCTTCTCCTTCTTAGGTTTAGAATTGGAGGAGGAAGACTTAGTGTTGTTTTTGGTAGGATTGTTGTTTTCTTTCTTCTTCTCCTAGTCCTTGTTCTTTTTCTTCTTCTCCTTTGTTGAAGTCTTATCCTTACCATTTATAGCTATCAAATCTTAGGGTTGAGTAGAATTCATTGTACCCATTTTAATTAGTTTATCTTGCTCCCTAATCAAGTTGGCAATGAATGAATCCAAATAAGGCATTTTCCATGTAGTGCCAAGGGCACTTTTGTGGCATGGAAAGTGGAGACAAAGACTAAATAACTTGGACCTAAATTTGTGAGAATAGAAAGGATGAGTTGATCATCTTTCTTCTCTATCCTGCATTCTTTCAATTTCAATCTAAGGGCCTTAAAATTAGTGGAAAAGTCCTGTAGGGTGTCAAAGTTGCTAGGACTTAGACTTATGAATTCATTTTCAAGCTCATGACCTCTCATCTCATCAAGCTTTCCAAATAAGAGTTCTAAGGTGTCTCATATGTCTTTGGAGGTCTTGGTGGTTTATAAATGGAAGAGAAGTTTTAGAGACATGGACAAGCTCAGTAATCCATAGGCTTCATCACTACGGTTGTACCACTTGACCTTTTTAACATCAGTGTTGGGTTTTACTTTAGTACCCATGGTGATCTTATACAACCCTTTACTTCTAAGAATGATTTACATTTTAACCTTCCATTCATGATAGTTGAAGGGTGTTAGGGGTTTAAGTTGAAAATAATCCATTTTAAGCTAAATTTAGGTGAAGATGTGTTGATTGCAAGTTGTGAATTTATGTAGAAAAGAGAATGAAAGTAAAGATTGCAAGTGCTAAAAAAAAATCACACCCCCCCCAAATGTTGTTCCCCCCCCCCAAATATGCAAGTGCATGCTAAAAATACATCAAGATCAGTTGATAATGCATCTTAAAGCAATTAGTGCAAGACTTTAAGCAAATAGGACGTTAGACTCAGCAGAAAATGTGTCCTCGGAGACACAAAATTTTGGCACTTTATAAAGTAGTGCATTTTTGACAAATAACAAGCATACACTATGGATAATTGAATTACAAACACTTTTGAAAAAATGGCACCTAAATCCAAGCTACCGTTTGCAAGATATTAAAGATTCAATTTCCCATAAACTAGTGTTTTTGCAAAAAAATAGCACTAAAACATTTTTAAAATGCCTATTTTGAGAGAGAAAGTGGCCTTCCAATGACTCATTATATTTGACATAGAGTGAGGAATCTAAAGGAAGTCTTTTTGAGGGGGAATTGGCCTCCTACCAACTTGGGCCTCACCCTTCATCTTCGATAGGCGAAGATACAAGTTTAAATTTAAACCCCCAAAATTTCAAATTGTCTAAAATACTTAATATTTAGTCAAATTGACTGATTTCTTTTTTTTGACAAGTCAATTTTAACTAAAAATTTAAAGTAAAAGATAGAATGAAGTGGATGGCCAAATATTTGATGGCCCACATGGGACACCAAACAAGGAAGGGGGGTATTTTCAAAAAAAGATAGTAGGTGCAGAATTCTCTCACCAAAATAAGGGCACACATCTAATTTCTTGACAAAAAAAATTGTAGGCAGTGGCACCCCAATTTATCTTACAACTATTCTATCTCTAGACATGCATCTAATGCAAAAAATAAGTAGAAGCTGAGAGAGTGAAAGGACTAGCTGAGATGAGGAAGAGTTAAAATGCTCTCTCTCTCCCCCAGGGAATTGCTAGACACTATGCAGTGCCACTTCACCCTACTAGAGTCCTACTCCATGTGCAAATGTGCTTCTTGGAGAGCTAGCCCAAGCTGAAAGTGGCATCTAAGAAATAGAAACTAGATTTGCATAGATCTTTTTTTTCTTGTAGAATGACAATAAAAAAAAGAATTCCACTGCCTTTGCTAAAGCCACAACAGATCTATACAAGATGTCTTGGCAAATTTTAACTCAGATATCTAAAGGGAGATCTGAATGAAACTCAACAGAAGTAATTTTTTTAACAGATTTCCTTATGGATTTGCATGAGTTTTAGAGAAACTCTACCAAAACTCTCAAATGCAACTGAGTTAAACAAAAAAATACTAATAAAGTAAAGTAAAAATTTCAAAATAAAATACTAGCATAACCAGACACATGATTACTGGGGTGGCTCTAATACCATATCAGAGTTGTTGCCAGAATCTAGATAATGTGAATGCAATGGAGACATGATCACATGAGATGAAGCTAGTGCACATCACATAGATGCTAAAGCAATTTGAAACTATACAAGAAGATAAATTACACAAGATAAATAAGAGAAAACCCTATATTTGATTAACACTAGATGGCCAAAGTGAAGAATACATATTGGAGAGCACGTAAGTAACTCCTCTATAAAAGATGGTCAAGGCACCCCAAGAATGGACTGTAACTCCTCCATGAAAGGTGGTGACAAGGTGATAATAATAGAGAAGTAACTCCCATCAAGGGAGTTACTTATGACATTCTTATGACACATCTATGACACACATCTCCACATAAGCTATCCTATCCCACGAATGTAGGAAAACTCCATGTATGCACAAAAATATAATTTCCCTAATTAAATAATAGGGAAAAATAAAAACCTACACTAATAGTAGGATGGTGAGACAAAGTGCATCCCTTTTGAGTGAGTGCAGCATAAGTTTGGGCTTATACAAGGTATCCCTAAATATTATGTGTGATATAAGAGGGAGGATGTAGAGCTTTATTTACTAGATCCACAGTCATATGAGGAGGAGTTAGATCATGAGCTAACCTTGAGGGATGGAGATGATGTAGGTCATACATTTGACTATCCTACATGGTTTCACATGAGATACATAGCTATTAATTTTGGTTTAGGAGATGGAGGTTAGGGACTTATGGATTTTGATCCAATATAAGGACTAGCATAAGGTGATCCATAGGTAGAGGTGGCACTGATGGTAGCACAAGCCCAAATTACTATGTTCTAGGGGTAGATTGCCACTCTTTAGGGCCATCTAGGAGGAGTGATAGTGTAGAGAGATTAGGCCTAAGAATAGGTCACCACTTTATAAGGTTAAGTGGCCATTTTATAGGGGTAGGTTACCATAATGATAAGAGAGCAAGAACAGGTGAGGGTCTCACTTGGTTTAGTGACACAAGAGAGAGACTCTCTATGATAGGCTAGTGGAGTAGTAGTGGCAGCCCCAATTTTTGTTACATAGGCTAGATACATAGTGGCCATATAGGAGTTACATTTTTATGGGGGCATTATTCTATCATAGTGTCCTAATGAGCCAAGGTGGGAAGAGTATTAGGTTGGTTTAACTGGTCGAGCAGTGATTGTGACTCTAGGCTAGTTGGTTATGGTAGTAGGCCATCTAATAGAGCCTCCACCTAAGATAGGTATAGGTTCTAGGATATGCAAAGGTATAGGTATAGGTGTAGTTGTAGGTACAAGTATGGATGGGGCTAGTAGTAGATGTGCCCCAAGATCATGATGCACATTGTTGAGATGTTTTTTATTTATGATTTTGATATTGACTTGCATGTTGAAGATGTAAAATGTATATGAGTGAGAGATATGTACATGTGTAGAAACTTATTGATGTATATACATATGTGATTTAGATGAACAAGATGTTTTTACATTGTTATATTTTATGAGATGGATGCTTATGTGTTGATAATGTGTTGAGGATGACTAATGTCAATTTTAGATGTTATAGATGATGATTATGTATGAGACTTGTGATGATGATGATTACTTGTATAATATAGGCATGTGATGACATATGGTTTAAAGTTTAAATGATGGTTTGATTTTAGTTATATGATGTTCCTATTTTAATATGATGAAAATATGTGATCATAATGTTAGAGATTGGTATCTTAGGTGATAAATTTAATTTGATAATTATGATGTTGTGGTTTGATTTATAATTTTTTAATGTTTGAGAAAGAAGGATAAGAGACAACATCCTTGTGAACCAATATAAATAGAAAAAGGCATGTTGGGTTCATTGGCCAGGACCCTGTTAGCCTAAGGCTAGATAGAATCTTAATGAAAATAAACCTCTTATAGGATTCCCTTGAGGACATTTTTGTTTAAAAGGTATCATTATAAACACCATATTTCCAAGTGAGCTCATAGTCCCTTGATTTATAGAATGTATATAGGAAAAGGGGGTGATAGGTAAATGAAGGGGAAAAGGGATAATGTAGGAACCTTATGCATATTCACTTACACTTTTCATATGTGACTTGAGAACGAGAATAGACAAGTCCATGTAATTTTAAGGTGTAGACTGATCAATGTGGGAAGCCTAAAAATTATAGATAGAACTGATTGCGACCCTTTAGTGGGATAATAGGGTCATGTATTGTTTGTTTTTATAATAAAGGTGAAGTATATCAATGTGGGAAGCTTCAATTACTTTAATTAAGCCATGTATGGCTTGTATGAATAGATTATTCTAACATTTGGGCTTAGCCATCCTTCGATGGAGTGGTCTAAGTTTGATTGTGATATTTATATTTTGAGGGATCAATCTATCTATTTGTAACTTTATTTGGCAGTCATCATTCAAGGGAGTGGTTTGTATTTAAGAAAATAGACCCAAATAATATTTTATATCCCATGTAGAATTTTTGAATACTATTTTAGGCATAGACACACCTAATCATGCTTAGAGGTTGGCCTTCATGAGGGTTTGATTTTTACCACAAAATAAGGTTTCTAGGTAATGAAAAGTTGTTTTGGGAAGCAAATGACCATGGGATTTCATCTGTTAAAGATGAAAAGTATCCATGAGAACCATCCCATGGGTAGAGCCATGGTACCCATGTTTAAGATTAGGTTAAAAACTTATGATGAATAATCTCATGGATCTATTGTAATCAAATGTCCCTAAGAGGAATAGGTTAATAAGATAAGGGAGGTGAGAATCTCATAAATTAAGGAATGAACTTAAGTTAGAAAACAAATTCTATTAGTTATTCTTTAATAGTATAAAGGATGCAGATGCAAAGCATTGAGAGGTTTAGGTTCTAGTTTGCCTTAAATAGAAGACAAAAGAAATTCTCCTAAGCCATATTTATGGGTGATGATGAGGGTCCAAGCTAATTGAAAGAAAATTTTGCCTTTTTTATTTTCTCCATGTTTGTCACATGTTAGTTTTTTTTAAGGATGAGGTCATCGATATTGAACTCTCATTCATTCAAATGTTTGTTATAATCATGGTTGATATGCCCTTGGTAGATGCAAAGATTATTAAGAGCAATAAGGTGATGCTCATCAATTAATTCAAGGCATGTGAGGTGTTCTTGATGATAATCATCATCAAATATGATATCTTACAAAGATATGCAAAGAGAGGGGATCAAAACTTTGAGAGGTAAGATGACCTCTATGCCAACGACTAGGGAAAAAGGTGTAACACCTATGGAGGTTTGAATGCTAGTGAGATAGGCCCACAAATCAAATGGGATGTGTATATGCTAATCTCATCCTAAATATTTTAAAACTTTGGTTACCATCTTGATGAGAGTTTTGTTGGAAGCTTTTACATGTCCATTTTCTTATGGATGACAGGGTGAAGAATAACTTAGATTGATGCCAAAAGTGTCATAGAGGGTTTGAAATTTCTTTTTCTTGAAAGATTTTCCATTATAAATAATGATTTTATGAGGGAAACCAAAATGATAAATGATGTGTTGATTGTTGAAATTGAATATTTTTTTGGCTTTGATGGAGATAAGAGGAATGGTTTCTATCCATTTAGTGAAATATTCAATAATGGTAATGATGAATTGGTGTCATTTAAATGAGTAAGGATTGATTTATCTAGTGAGATCAAGCCCCCATTATGAAAAGGGCTAATAGTATTTGGATACCTTAAGGCCATGATCAGGGGCATGATGTAAGTTATCATGTTGTTGGAATTTAACACACTTATTTACATAGTCATATTAGTCTTCATTGAGGGTAGGCCAATAGTAACCCAATCATAGGATTATTTTAGTGATAGTGAGGCCACTAAAATTTCCCCTATAAGCTCCATCATGATTTTCCTTGATAGCATGAGGAATCTCATGACTATGTAAATAATGAAGTATAATACCATCAAAGCCATGTTTATATAGGATTCCCCCAAGTATGGTATAATGAAAGGTACCCTACACAAAGGCTTTTCAAGAATTCTTTGAGAGGTCAGGTGGGATGATGCCAAAGTTAAGGTAGTTAAAAGTTTGATCATACTAGTCATCTAAAGGAGATGCCTCCACATTACAAATGGTTATAAGGTCTAAACTGATATATGAAGGTTTGACAAAGTGATGGATTGTAACAAATAATTTAGATTAAGTAGGTTGAGAGGGTATTTGAGATATAAGGAAGACCATCATATCTATGACTTTGTTAATAGATCATGGTACCAACTAGATCTGATAACATTCAATATATGTCAAGAGCTTGTTAATGATAATCTTATACTTCTGCAAAACATCATTTTTGCATTGATAAGAATAATTGATTTGGTTGATTACAAGTTGAGAATCATCAAAGATAGAAATGGTTTTTATTTTTAAGGTGAGAGTGGTTTGGAGACTGATGACCAAAGCTTCATATTTTACCATGTTATTAGTATATTCAAAGTCAACTTTAAAGGATATTAGAAGAGGTTCACCATGAAGGGGTATGAGGATTACACTTGCACCCCCACCCTACTACCATTTAGAGGCATCAAAAAACATTGTCATTTGATAAGGAGGTTTTTCTTGAGAGAGTGTTGCAATGGACACATCCCAAAAGGTTAAAGGAATGGCTTGGTTATTAGGTAGGGGAGCCTTAAACAATTGGTTAATGATGACCTATCCTTTAATGGATTTTTGGTAAAGAAACTCAAGATCAAACTCAAATAGAAGCATCAGCCACTTAGCCATATGTTAATTTTAGTATGTATTGTAGTGCATATACTTGAGTGGGTCAGTGTTATTAATAACATAGGTTTTTTGATTGAGAAGGTAATGACGTAGTTTAGAGGCAAAAATAATGAGAGTAATACAAAGCTTTTCAAGATGGGTATATTGTATCTCATAATCTAGAAGCATGTAGATAATATAATAAATGGATTTCTCTTTATTTTATTCATCTTAATTAACTATTATTGTACCCAAAGAGTGATCAATGACAGAGATGTAAACATAAAAAGGTTGGTCATCCCTAGGTAGGATAAGAAATAGTGGAGAAAGCAGGTAATCCTTGAGTGAGGCAAAGGCTTGTTGACAATATTTGGTCCATTTAAAAGAGGTTTCCTTCTTTAGGATGTGGTAAAAGGGATGACATATATCTAATAGTTAGGAGATAGAGTAATGGATAAATTAGAGTTTTCCCTGTAGAATATGAAGTTATTTTAGGTTTGTTGGAGGAGGAATTTCTAAGATGGCTTTGACCTTAGTAGGATCAATTTCAATTCCATGGAGGTAAATGATAAATCTAAGAAGTTTTATAGAAATAACCCCAAAAATGCATTTCTTAGGATTGAGTTAGACATGAAATTGGATTAGTCCATCAAAAATGATAAAAAAGAATAGCTAAATGGTCCTTATGGTGTTTGGATTTCCCAAGGAGATCATACACATAATATTCTACAATATTATGGATAAGATCATGAAAGATATAATACATGGCTCATTGATAAGTTTCACTTGTGTTTTTAAACCAAAAGGCATGACCTAATAGCAGAAGGTCCCCTAAAGAATAATTAAGGCAATTTTATGTTGATCTGAGGGGGTGATTAGGATATGATTGTATATTTAAAATCCATCCATGAGGAATAACATCACATGGCCCATGGTAAGATCAACTAGTTATTTGATGTTGGGTAAAATAAAGTTATCTTTGGGTCATTCAAGGTTAAGGTCACATAAATATACACAAAGGCAGAGTCCCCTAGTGGGCTTAGTAATAGGAACAATATTAGAGACCCATATGGATAGTCAATGGGTTAAATGAAGTTGATGGATAGAAGACATTGAAGTTATTCTTTCATGAGAAGAGCTATGTGAGGGTGTATTTTTTGAAGCTTTTTCCATATCATCTTAGCCTCGAGATGGATAATGATGTTATGGAGAGTGATGGAGGGGTCAATCTTGGGCATGTCTTGATAAGACCATGTGAATGGGATGCTACAATCTTGAAGTAAGGAAAGATAATCTTGACACTTATTTAAGTTTAAAGGTTTCCCAATTTAAATAATATGAGGTTCCTCCTAGGTCCCCAAGTTAACATCGATAATTGATTTGTTGAGTATGGTTTGGTTTTTAGGAGGGATAGATTTATAGATAGAATAATCTCCTACACCAAGGTAGGTGAGGATAGAATCATCATCATGATGCTAAATAGTATGAATGGTGGGTGAATCAAGGTTGATAAGTTAGGATGGATGAGAGGAAAGGTTTTGGTTCAACCATCTTATTGATAATTCAATGGGCCTAAACTAATAGTATTAATCAAAAAAGTTGGATGGGATGATATCAGGGTCTTTAGATTGGGAAGATGGATTGGGTGAGGATGGAATTACTTTTGTGGGGGTAGTAATAGAATTTGATGAGGTGGGTTCTTCTAGTGGTTCAAATCCAAGCCCAAAAAACTCATGAGGTTTATGAGTTTTGATAACTGGTAATTCATGAGGTCCTTGTTCGTAAAGGCCCATACCAAATCCTTCCTAATCACAATGATGAAGATAGGTTTTAGTGAAGGATGGATTACTTAGATAGCAAAAATTGGAAGTAAAATGTTGAATATATAAAGTGATAATAGGAGTGAGGAGTGGTCGATTAACTCCCCCATAGACAAAATATGTTTTATTGTTGGGAAGTCCAAAGGGGATGATGATTCCTATGTTGGTATCATATGAAGAGTCATTTTGAAGGTCCTCATATTCATGCAGAGATGGAAGAGAATCTAAAGCTAAATGTTGATATTCCCCAAAGGAGAGACATTATAAATTTTGTGCCAAGGAGTCCTCAATGGGAATTTAGGAAGAGGAGATAGATATATTGGTTAATGCTTTATCATTATTCATGGTAGAAGCATCATAAGTCATGGTTTGTGGTATGGTTGTGGTAATAGGGTTGGTTGATTTTGTAGGAGATGAATGTGGAAGGACATCATTAGGCTGATAGGTCATGATGTAAGATGTAAAAGGACTAGGATTAGCCTTGATGGTTATAACATGTCCCTCATATTTGAACTTAACACAATGGTGTAAAGTAGAGGGGATACAACTCATAGATTAGATCTAAGGGCATCTAAGAAAGATGTTATATTAGAACTCACCCTCTATAACATAAAATAGATTATGAATAGTGTGAGGCCCCAAGTGTATTTGAAGGTCAATAGTCCCCAAGGTAGTGACCATTGTGTCATTAAAAAAGTGAAGAACTATTGTGATTTTAGCCATGTTATTCTTTAGTAAACATATTTGACTAAAATCATGGGAGGATATGATGTTGATGTTGACTCCTCCATCAATCATCACCCTTTTGACATGGGTGTGATTAATATATGTGGTGATAAAGAGAGGAGGATCACATTCCTTAAAGTGTGTTGGAGGTATCTCAGAATATTATAAGGTAACAGTGACTAAATGTCGAAGGGATCCAATGAAGGATGTAAGAGGTTGAAGGTCATTTGGTTAAACCTTTATATATTGGAGATCCTCTATTAGTGCCTGATGATGATGGAGGTGATGTGTTGATTAACTCATAAAGACTCATCTTGATCGATGTTTGGTGGAGTTGCTTCAACATAGTTCATTGAATGGATTCAAAAGGGTTAGATGGAGGGGGACCAAGGATAGACACCTTGGGCCTTGGTGATGGCATAGGTTAAGGCATTAGTGTTGTGGATTAGCTGGAAGGTTAAGAGTCTAAAGGATATGTCCATAGAATGAATGTATTGGCTCTTTCTTTACCCCTTTGTTGAACCTAAGATCAGGTAATCATGTGAATGGTATGGACAATAGGATCAATTAGACTAGATGGTGATTTAAGTTCTTCCCCCTCACTTTTAGATGAAAGTGGGGAAGTATGTTTTGGTTGGGATGGTAGTTGTATTAGTTGAGTTGGTAGTTGTGTTGGTAATGTATGTGAAATTGGTTCATCAGATAATAAATCACCATCATCATATAAGTGATGGACAAGAGCTTAGAGAGGTTTATATTTCTTCATGTCATGTCTTGGCATCTTATGGTATGCACAGATATGAGTATCATCAAACCAAGAGGGTTTGGTAATAGAGGGGGTGAATGGCTTAATAGGTGGAAGCTTAATGGTGGATGTTTGCAGTAAGTTTTGTAAAATAACTAAGTAGGATTCATTCATACGTGTTGGGGGTGTTAGAGTTTTGGTTACAAAAATGATAACCTTCTTAGGTATAGACTTTACCTTAGAAGGGGTAGGTGGTTGAAAAAAATTGGTAGATGGTTTGGATTGGGTTGGCTTAGTTATGATCGGGTTACTAGTGTATGGTTTTGAAGTAGAGGATGGGGGATTGATAATAGGTGGAAAAGTGGAACGGGATAAACTATCTAAGAATGATGAAGAAGTTGATAGCCTAGGTGGTGGAGTAGACATAGAAAAGGTCATTGGTTTAATTTAAATAGAATAAATGACTAGGATGGTAGAAGGGTGGGGTCCCAAAATAGATGGTAGATGAGAAGGAGGTGGCATAGGTTGAGCTCAAGAATGAGGCTTAGGTAGCTTCACCTTTCAGTCCATCTTAGTTGGTGGTTTGTTAGGTGGACTAGAAGAGGTTAGGTCCAATTTGATAGGTAGATGGGTGATGCTAGGTGTGGGAAGGATACCTAAAGTCTTGGTTGGTCTAGCAAGAAAATTATGAGATGATCTAGGTGGAGGTGGGTGATATTGTTCTCTTATGTCTTGAGATGAAGAAATATTTAATGGTGGGGTGATAATAGGCTGGAGAATGGATGCCAAGAAGGTTAAGGATTCTATTTAGTTTTGGTATGAGAGCCCCAAATGGTGCCAAAATGTGGCCCTATCTAGGTTAGGTTGTGAGGCAAATTCTAAACTTTGCACTAACTAGGAGAAGGGCTTGTAAATAGTTTTGGGTCCTTGATCAATCAATTCAGACGTTAAGTCATTTGGTGAAGAAGAGGAAATGGTTCCTTCATCTTTACTTGAGTTATAAGGTTCTAAAATAATGGTTTCCTATGGGATGATTAAGGAAGGAGATGGTTATTTGGTCAAGGGTGTAGGTATGGTCCTGGCTCCTTCTTTTACTAGAGGATCCAAAGGAAAAGAAGAGAGTTGTACCATTTCATTTGGTTGGGTAGAAGAAGAGATGGTTAAAGTAGCAACTACTTCTATGAGAGGAGAAGATGTGGGATTTATAAATCCTTCTATTTGGATCTCCAAAGGGATAAGAAGTGAATGGAAATCCTTCTTCTATAGGTGAGGTTGGTGAAGGAGTAATGGAAATGTGAGGCTCATCTGCCATGGGCTCATTTATGAGGAAATTAATTATGTGTGCCTTATGAGATGAAGAGGGCTCTAATTGATTATCACGGGCTTGGGTAGGTGAAGGATGGTTAGGATATGGTTTGTGGAAAATATCAAGAGAATGGTTGGGAGATGCATTAGGGTTATCAAACAATAATTCACCATTATTAATCAAGTTTTGGACCAGACTTTTAAAAGTGTTACACCAATTTATGTCATGTCTAATGCCCTGATCAAAAGCACAATGGTCATTTTCATTATGCCGTCTAAGCACAGGGTGAGAGGGGTCAAATTGTTGTGTTGGCTTGATGGTGGAATCTAAATAAGGTTAGCTTTGAGTAGTTTGTCTATTACATAGGCATAGGGTTCTCCTATAAGTGTGAATTATTTAGGGGGTGCACGGTTTTGGTTTTGGTTTGGTGGATAAGTAGGGTTAGAAGGAGTGGTTTGACAAGGTTGATTAATGGTCAGAGGTGGCATAGTTTTCAAAATAATTGAATTTGAAGAAACTTTGGCTTTGGAATTGAATTAGTTGGGTTTTTTTATAAAAGAGGGATCATTGGATTTAAAAGTGGAATTATTATTCCATAATTTCAGTTTACCCTCATCTATGGCTCAGTTCTCAAGTTTATGTGCCATTGTGAATTCTTCATCAAAGGTTCTAAATGTTTGCACCTAAAGGGTGGGATCAATGTGTTTTATGTAACCCCTATATAATAGCTTAATGATTTCCATTTGGGGTAGGGAAAAGGATAGTTGATTAATGAGGCCTCACCATCATGTAACAAAGTTGGTAATTAATTCATCATCAAACTACTTGATGGAATAGAGGTCAGTTATGGATACCTTCTTGGATATGTTTACTAAGAAAATTTCTAAGAAAATTTGGGCAAGTTAGGAGAATGAAAAGATAGAATTCCTAGGAAGGGCACTATACCAATCCATGGTAGGCCCTAATAAAGACATAGGGAAGGTTTGGAGGAAGAGGGCATCATCATATGGAATTAAGTAAAAATAATGATGAAATGCCCTCAAATGTTACTGAGGATCCTCATCACCCTAAAATTTAGAGAATTTGGGGAGCTGCCATTGGGGAAGATAAGTATGAATTGGGATAGATGGGTTGATAGGTTCATTATAGATTTGGTTATAGGATCAAAGGTTATCAGACCCAAAGATAGATGACTCAAGTTGGGTCATCTTATCCATGAGCATCCTTATTGGTTGGGTTGAGGTTTAACAACCACATAATTCGATGGTAAGTTTTTTCGAGGTTGAGTTGGAGCTAGGAATTGGTATGCAGTAGGAGGTACAAAAGTGGGCACATAGTGGTATGTGGTGACTTGAGTTTGGGATAGTGCCCCAATAAGACTTATAGGCATTAAGGGTTGGGTGGAAGGTGAAATATATCCCAATGGCTTGGGGATATATTGATAGGATGCTATGAGGACTTGTAGGGGAACTGATAATAGTTGGTTTAGGGGCACATTTGGGTTGGTTGATGGGGGTATGGTTTAGGTTGGTAATAATAAAGGGTTTAGGGGTTCTTGATGGGTAGTCACCCTAGTGCTAATGGTGGGAAACATTTGGGGTATGGATATTACTAAGCTCTAAAAGGGGTAGAAGTTGGTATATTAGTCAATGTTGTAAGGATGGTAGGAGTGGGTGTGGAAGACACTGCACTAGCAAAAGGAGTAAAAGTGACAAGGGGTAAAGCTAAGCCAACATTATAGGTATTAATTGGGGTAATAGGTGTTTAGGTGGTGGTCATAGATAAACCAATAATAGAAGATGAATCTTGGTTAATAGAAGGTTGATAGGATGTAACATCAATCATGAGGTGGTGTGGCATACCATAAGATGGATCCATAAGAAGAATTGAAGTTGTCAAAGTATGGTAGGATAAAGTATTAAGATAGTGTTTCAAAGAAACTAGGTTGTTATCTAGAAATAAAATCTAGATCACCTTTAGGAATCATGGGAGGTGTTGTAGGTGGGGGAGAATGGTGTAGTGAAGTATGGGGTGATCTATGAACATCTTAGGTGTAATCCATAGATGAGGATGAAGAAGAAGATGTTGGTTGGTTATTTTGATTTATCATTTGTTGCCTAGTTAAGATCATATGAGAAATTAGAAATGGATAATGAATCTCTCACCTCAAACAATGAACAAACAAAGAAAATCTTAAAGCAAGCAAAGCACACACTAAAAGTGCAATTAATCTTAGGATTTTTTTTAAATCATTTTTGGCTTATGCCTTAAAAAGTGTGAAAGGGGAAATTGGATTATAAGTTGGGTACTAAAATATTTTTCTAAGGAAGGTTTTGGGTTAAGTTTTGGTGCTCAAATAATATGCACTAGATCGAGTACATGACTTAGTGTTGGGGGCTTGCTCTCCACACTTCATGAACCCAAAGCCGAGCTGGGCCACTTAGCCAATATATTCCATTTGTCTATAGTTTATACTCCACTAGATAATGGAGTGGGTCTTCCCCCTAGTGATGAAATCCAAGTGGGATCACTGAGTAGAGTAAGGTGATCCAAAGGGCGATGAAATCCTAATGGGCCTTGTCTCAAGTAAGTTTTGATGTTTACTTTGTGTAAGTGGTTTGGTAGTGTAACATATGTTTGATACAATTAATTCATAATGTGCTTAACTAATCTAGGTGAGCTAATAATTATGCAAGAAAAATGATGGATGCACTCAATTTTAACCTAAAATATTTTTTTGATGTATTTGTATGCAAACAAGAAATAACTAAAAATGCATCTATTGTAAGATGAAAGATGCAACCTATCCCTAAGATGAAAACTTTTTTTTTATAATTTTAGGGTGGGAAAGAGATAAAATTTCTATCTTTTGAAATTTGGAAATAATAGAAATGAAAAAGAATGAATTTTCACTAATGCAACTATATGCCTAAAGAGAACTATGAACCCAAAAAAGTGTCTCACTAGGCATGCCAGAATGTTTCTTGTTATTTATAACTTTACTTTTAACTTTTATATTTTGAAAGGAAGAAAAGAATGATGAGGGGTGTGTACCTAGTTAGACATTGTGCTTGTTGATGACCAGATGAAGTAAGAGCTCCTTTTTGGTGAGGAAGGACTACTTTCAATAAGACCACACTAAACCAGCTTATTTGTTAGATGATTATGAAGGGTAGACTACCTAGAAACACTAGATCCAAGAAGAAAAAGCTCCCTTGGATGGATGAAAATCCACTCCCCTAATGATAAAAATATTTGATAATAGAAATAAAGTATGTTTACATTTAGATTGACAAGAAATAAAATGTTTACGCAAGAAAATAAATAACTTACTTATTCAATATAAGATGTAGCATGGTGGGTCAATATCATGCACAAGTGTATCAAAGTTAGGTTCAGAGGGTCTAGGTAGGGTCTACAGATAGGTCAAAAATATAAAATATGGTATAATTAGGTGTAAAAGAGGAGAAAATAATAATCTATTATTTTCCCTGATAGTGACCATCGACGATCAGGGTGATTGATGATGGTTATCTTGACTGGTGTTGGTTAGATAACAGGTGACAGTTGATGTAACTAGAAATAGTTTTAGTAACCAATGATGGTTGACTATAGAAATCTTATGGTTAATGAAATGGAGTTGGGGATGGAATGGTAAGTAGGAAGAACGCTAGATATGGGTTTTATAGGTGAGGGGTGATGTGTAGATGATTAGATTGAGATAGAAAGATATGATAGAGAAATAAAATACTAAAAATAAGAGGAATAATACCTTGATGATACAAAATAGAAGCCAATGTCAAGCTAAATGAAATTGGGTAGCATAATAGTACTCTATCCTTTAAAAGTCACATGGATAGAGTTTTAGGATGTTAGGATGCTTGCACAAAGAAAATAAGAGAGCCTAGATGAAAATTTTTAGATCCCAATCTCCTACAAGAGCCCTATATTTATAGCAAAAATTGATAACTAAGGAAAAAATTTCTAAGTTGGTCTAGGATAAAGATGATAATTCAAAGAGAAAGAAAGTTGTAAGGTGTACATGGGAAAGTTTTCATTTTGCCTGTGTATGCCTGGCATACAATTGGATGTTTTTTATGTTTTAAGATGGGAGACCTGACCATTGATGGTTGAGCTAACCATCAATAGCTAGGATGACCATTTATGGTCGATCCCTAAGGTTAAAATGGTTAAAAAATGGGTTTAATAATGGTATTTCTAAAAATATTTGATAAAGGGTACCTAGGAGTTTTAACAAGTATAAAGGGTATTTTAAAACTGAGATGGATAGGTAAATAGTCTAAGGTCAAGAATTGGTCCAGGGTAATGTGACATAAAAAACTAGTCAAGGAGATGTTTTCAAATGTCTACAATGCTAATTGTATATGCCAAAACTCATTGCTCAAAGCTATAGCATCTAGGTCTTCAAAAGAACCACCATCATCATATAAAGGACTAGTACATAAAACACCACAACATTGTAATGGTAAGGTTAGGCACACACACTAGGTAGAGTTTCCCCATGTCCACCCTCTCAAGAATCAGTCTTAGAAAGCTTAATCACATGCAGAATAAGTGTTTATAAGCATATTAATCACATGTAAAGTGTCAACATCCATGACCTCCTTCACTATAGAGGGGATCTTAGGCTAAAGTGGCTTTTGGGTATAGACTCTTGTAGGTTGATTAGACACATGGCATGCCCCTAATATATATTATGTATATCCTTTTCCTTAGCCATGAAACTATAAATAGTTAACATAGTTGTGAATTTCATCAAGGACATACTCATAATAGAGTTTCCTAAAAAAATACAATGGAACCTCATGATTTTGCCAAGGTGGGTAATCAAATACCATCCACCATCAATCCCTAAAAATGTTTCTAATCAAATCATGTGTGTATCATGGATTGGGAACTATTTTTTGTATAGCAGAAAAGGTGCATTATTTTTTAGATCTAAGAATAAGGCACAAATTAGGTATTTTGATATTTTTTATCCTTCACCTCATGTGATAATAATTTGTCAACATATTAAGCCTTAAATATATCCTTATACAATCACATCAATCAATTTGACTTGTTAACAAGTCAACTTGGCCTTTTAACAACTCTAAAGAATTATAAAAAAAGGTATGGTGGGTGTTAATCGAAGTAGGGTCCCTCATTCTCATAATTATTTATTCAATTTTTATTTTATTCTTGACTATGTGTGTAACTAAATACTCCTAACTACCTAGGGATAAATTGGAATTATATGAGGTATATGATAGGTAGGAGGGATATGAGGTCTAGGAGGATGGTTAGGCTATTTCCTTTCACTTAAATAGGTTTTTCAAAAAAATGGTTTTAACAATAAAATAATGTAAATTAAAAAATGCTAAAATCTATTGTTAAAAAGCTTAATTTTTTCTTGTTTACCTCCCTTCCATGATGGCATTGTTGATTAATTGAGGTAATAAGGAATTCTAGTGTGTTTTATCCTCCTCCAAGCACAACATGAACATGGTCTAGTGTAGAGATGATGAAGGCCAAAATAAAATAAAAATGAAGTAAGATGGGCTTCAACTTCAACTTTTTATGTTTTATTTGTAGTTATTATAGCAGGTACACTTGGGTTTTGTTATTTTTGTTTGTAGTTACTTTAACACGTATATGTTATGTATAATATACATAAAGTATATGTGTGATGTATATTATGCACAATAGTTACATGTTATGGTTTAGTAATTACCAAGATTTGATTCAAATAACATGTACACATTATTGTTATAATGCATTATTATTATAATGCATATGTATTAAACAATACCACATATGCATTACGATAAAATTTTCATATAATTATCCATCATCTCTATGCACTTACCCATTATTGAAATAACATCAACCAATTAGATATCCTCCCTCCTAACATGGGCTTGTTTACCATATTACTAAAACCTTGATGATCAGTAGAAAATTCAAATGGTGTTGTTAGAAGGTAGTGTCTAAACTTTTGGAGTGAGAACACCATTGCCAAGGCTTTTTGTTCAATAATTGTGTGATTTTTTTTGTAGCTAAGAGTTTTCAAGTTGAAAAATAAATAGTATGATCCAATCTTCCATCTCCTCTTTATGCTAAAATAATTACTACCATAGATTCTAAAGTGTCTACATGAACATGAAATGGTTTGTTCCAATTAATAAAGACCAATATGGGAGTTATTACCAATCTCTGATTTAGATTCACAAATGTTTTTTGAAACTCATTAGTTTTTTTTAACATGGTGTTTTTTAACAATTAGATTAGATATAGTTATGAGCCTTTTATGTATTTCCTATAGTATTTTCTATACCTAATAATGATCTCACCTATATAAAGCTTGTAGGAGATGGCTTACCCACAATAAATATGATTTTGGCTTGGTCAATGGAAATCCCATCATTGCATACTCTAAGACCCAAAAGGACACCAAAACACTTCTTCAGGTTTAATACAATACACAAATCTTAAAATCATTTAAACATTAGTTGTATCTTAGATCGGTTCTCCTTGAATAATTAAAAAATAACCTAATCCTCTAGATATACTTCTAGGAAATCATGCATGAGATCTTTATATGTGGCGACCATAATAATAAAGAACATGGCATGAGAATTATTCAATCCAAAATGAATTTCCTTGTATGAAAAAGAACCCCATTCTATTTCAAATGTGTTTTTAGTTTGATCTTATATCGGGATTGGGATCTGATGGTGGCCACTAAACCCATATGTCAAGGAATACACCTCATGTCCTATGAATGACTCTAGGACTTCATCTATGAATTTGACTTAGAATGGATCATTAATTAAAGCATCATTTAGTCCATGATAGTCCCCACATACTCTAATTTCTCTATAATTTTAAGGTTGCACCACCATTGGGATAACCCAATCTACTTTTTCCACTAGATAGATAATGCCTACTTCTTATATTTGGTTCAGGTCAAGCTTTACCTTCAATTTCATGTTGGGGTATAATTTGTATGGGTGATTTTTTATAAGTCATGCACACTCTTTTAGATCTATGTACATCTCCCCCAATGAAGGGTTTACACATTTTAATTTTATGAATAATCTCACAACAACTACAGTCTTTGTAAAATCTCATTTTTCTTCTATTAGTCTCTTGAAGTTGCACTTTTTGGATTAGAATCTATCTCAATAGTCCCTACCAATTTATTTAATTGATCATGATATACTTTGTTGGAGTCATTTAGAATTGAATTTTGTAATGTTCTTTATCCTTCTTGCTATTGAATATTAAGATTTTGTAATTATTGATCTTTGGTTTGGTATGTATTATTAAGTTTAGGCTCCTCCATTTCTTGCTCAAGTTCAAAAAATAACGTAATGTCTAAGTCCTCATAATTATCATTAGACTCAGCTTGTTCCCCATTATTGATGATTATATTACAAGGTTTTATCAAAAACTACTTTTTTATTTTTTGTCCTTATAAATTTGAAGAGTTACATTAAACTCCTTAATTTCTTCCTCATATGAAGTGTTTTCATGTGTACTAATAAGATCCTTCACTCATCCATGGAATAATAATACATTTAATATCTAAAGGGATTACTGTACCAATGGATTCTTATCTTCAAATGAAAATGTTTAAATAAAGTCATGTTGGACTTAGAGCCAATTATTAGTCTCCTTTATGTACTCCTAATGCTTGTACCACATTGTTGGAATAGGTTCTAAAGTATTCTTGAATACATGCACCTATTATCTAGGTTTTACAACCTACAAATGACACACATCTACACATTTATGAATATGCATTTTAGGACATTTTCCCTCCAAAAAAAATTGCCACTGAATCATGATCGTAGGTGTTATTTGAAATCAAGCTCATAATAATTCAAAATCATATTACATATGTACTTTATTTGACATGTGTACTACCCACCATGTTTCAATAGTTCCATTTAGATCATAATTTAGTGCATTGACTCATTGATCTATATTTATAACATGTTTCTTTAATATGGAAATAAGTTAGCCTAAATCATTGATTGTAAAATATTGAGGTAAATTTCATTTTGTAGTGAAAAACATTCATATTGGTCTCACCTCATGGTCTCCTATTACTTAATTTAGCATGAGCATATTAACCCATAGTCACATAAAATGTATCTTCTGATGGTAGAATATCTTCCTAAGTGGGTTCAGTGTATTCCATTTCTATCATACCTACTTGATATATCAAATCTACTTTGAACCTTATTAGTGATCACATAGAAGGTGAATTCTATTATACTATCTATAACTATATAACTTGTGCCTTTCTTATCATAGGTATATATGAAAGGTTTTCTATTTATTTTAGTTGTTGTTATAGATCTATTTTTGGATGGAAATTTTTTCACTTTTTAGCTCGCAGTGTGTTATGCTTAGATTTTATGCCCACCTTAAATTATTTATTATCTCCATAGTCATAGGGTGAGTTTGGATCTTTGTGTATGATGTATGGATTTTTATCAGTTTTTTTTATGGGTATAATAATAATTTTATCCCCTTGGTTGACCTTTAGTTGATTGCACATTGTATTAAATGACATCTAACAATCATATGCCATCTTACTAATCAACATAGTGTAGTGTGTTTCATCAATATTCATGTCAGTTAATTCAAAATGACCTCATAGTTTTCACTCAAAAAAATTTATTCCCACTTCTTTCAATTGAGAAATAGGCTATAACCTCCTGTGGTATGTGAGACTTAGCATTACTAGATTATAGCTAAGAATTAGTCATCCAATAGCTTCCCATGTGGATCAAGGAATCACATTGATTGTGATTATAAAATAAAATATAGTGTTTTTTACTTCATATCATAACAATTTAATTCCATGAAGGATTAAACATCCCAAGGTTTATTATTCTTCATGTACCAAACTATTTTTTCAGTGCATTATTGACCTCTCTATGTGCACTCCAATAAGTTGTGTAAAATATTTATGATATTCTACCATATGTCATAATTTTTAGAGTGATTAGAAGTTTAATAAGATTATTTATAGTAGCTAATCCCTCCTACCTCATTCACACAATTTTTTTGTGCATCTATGCATTAATGGTTGTGTCACCACCGTCTGATGCAATTTGTTGTAGTATTTTTTATATAACATAAGCTACTTGATATATCAAACCCTTTTATTTCACAGGGTCAAGATATTTATCCTTTTGGACCTTTTTATTATTTAATATTATGACATTTATAAGGGAGGAAATATCTACTCTACATATTAATTTCATGTAAATTTTTAGATGAACATAAGACCCTTAGGTTGTGAATTTATCAAATTCACATTCTGAATAGGCTTATCTTTTTTCTATTTTTTAATATTAGATAATATTTAGTGTGGTATTGTCCTATAAATATACAATAAATGTATTACATATACCTCTAAGGATTAGTTGGGTAATTTCATGTGAATTGGTTATATTCTCTACATAAATAATATACAATCAATTGACTCACCTATCATTCATCTTATCTACAATTTTTCCCTCGATATCGACCATGAAAATATCATTTATTTCCCCTCTTTTTTTTTGGAACTTTTTACTATCATATCTTTCTTATCACTTTAGTGAACCCTCCCCTTATTTTTATTGACTATCATATCCCATATATGGCCCTTGGGGAGAAGATGGGGTACATCATTTTGGTTATTTTTATGGTGATGTAGTGTTATATGAATGTTAATATTAAGGATATGGCTGAGTCCATCATGTTTCATACTATGAAGATTACAGTGTCCATATTTTTAAACCATGAGGCGAATATTGAGTCATAGTTGACATTTTTACATCTAAGCTAAGAATCCCTAGTTTCATAGTAGGGATCTATTTCATAGCTATTGTAAATACCTTCTTGGTGAGGTATTACTTCATTTTTTAGAGATATCTACAATTATTATCATCATTATTATGTGACTTACATAAATTACATTATAGACTCTGTGATTTTTGGGTATACTCTTGTAAGAGATAACATTTAAAAGTTTAATCTCTTACTATTTGATAGATCTCATAGAATATTATTTTGATTTTTGAATGGTCATTCCTATGGTGCTCCTCTCTTCTTCACTCCATACACCATAATCTTAGTTTGGACCTATTATTTTCATGCATCTCATCCATATTGCACAACACATCGAATGTTGTACCAACATTTTTGGTAGGTTACAAACTTTCCCCATAGTCCTCTACCTACTCCACCTGAAGTGTAAATGTTCTAGCATTGGACTTATAAGTTAACTAGGTTTGATTAATGACAACCTTAATCTGAGGTCACAAACCCTCTAAAAACTACACAACCTTTATATATATATATATATATATATATATATATATATATATATATATATATATATATATATATATATATATATATATATATCTTACAACATAAATCTACTATTTTCATTACATTAGATAACCTGTGATCATAGTCCCATACTGACTCTATAATTTATTGATGAATTTCTTTCAGATCTTGAATTATCTGACTCATAAATTTCTTCATATTGAACTCTCCTATCAAGTGGTCTTTAACATCTTGAAATATAAATTTGGAAGCATCCCTTTTATATATGAATTATAGATATCTTCTTGTTAAGGCTCCTATGAGCTCACACTTCTTCACATCATCTGTAGTTACATTTTTAATATACCATTTCATTTTTTAGGTTAATAGATATTAATTGGGGTTAGTAGAACCATCATATGGTGCCAAAATAAAAAAACTCTTGAATTGAGATTCATTGTCCCTATGTTCACACTTTAAACTAGTGGTTGTTGTGGAATAGACTTTTCTAATGTCTTAATATTTTTTTGACCAAAAATCCAATATCAATCAATTTATTCTTATCTAGCACTTTCTTAGTGTCTTCACTATATTTTCAAAATTTATCTATAAAATAATCAAATCATGTACTATATTTATGAACTTATACATATTTTATTATTATTTTTGTTGATAAATTAGACACAAGTAATGTGTACCCTTGACATGAATGATCCCTATCTATGAATTCTAATTCATTTAAACTTGAACCTACTTTAACCCTATGACTTAACACAACTTCTTCAAAAGACTATTCATTATATTATCTAAATAATATCCCCACCTATAACTTCAATCTAAAAATACCTTCTAACTAATCTATTCACCCCTCTTCTCTCTTTACACTCTCTTCCATGTCTTCCACATCCCTTTTCTAATCTCTATTTATTTCTAAATTTTCATTTGTGCCTTATCTTCTTTCAAGCCCTCTCATTTTATCATCTTCGTCCTCTCCCTAATCTCTACTTTTTTGTTGATATCCCATTCCTTATTTATCTTCTAAACTCTCTACTCTACTTCTACTCATAACTACATTAGGATTATTCTATTTATCCATCTTATTTGTTTTTTCAGGTTACTCACATTTTCCCATAAGGACATCTCACTCAACTCTAGTAGAAATTAGAAATAATATCAAATCATTTAAGATTCATTACAACTTATAGAATTCATAAACAAAATTACTTTGGACAAAGAATAAGTATCAAGAAACTTAAAATGGAAAAATAAAAAGTGACATTTTTTATCTAATTAACTAAGATAGGCACCATGGATCCATTGGGTAAACAAATAAAAAATTATTCATGAACAACACTAATAAATCCTAATGTCCTCCATATTTTGGGTTTAGGTTCATGTTTCTCTTTTATTTTATTCATCATTAACTTTATTACTACACAAATCCACCTAATGCCTAAATTTAATACTACATGTTAGCCAAAATAGGTGCCATGGCCTTTTCCACAACCAACATTTGAAGCATGGTAGGTATTCATTGTAGAAATTTTAATTGGATACCTCTTAGAAATAAATCCTACATAGTTTTGAATGTGATATACCCTTTCATGACAAACTTAGTAATATATCCATCAATGATAGTCTTTATCCAATGATCTATTGTGCACATCCAATTGGTATCCAATTTTTTTAGTTTTCTAATCTTTTCCTCAATCTAAACAAAGTGTTATGTTTCTATCGAATTGAAGAAATAGTACTTAATTCTTGACAACCATATAACTAACAACCAAAAAAATTATACCAAAATGTTTTACATATCTTGCCATGTATATACCTACTTAAAAATTCTCTCATAGATCTTCCTATCCTTTTTTACTCCTATTATATGAAATTGTGAATTATCCCATACAACCATCACTAAAAATATCTTTTTCTAGGTAACCATCTAAGTATGTTTCAATGTTCCATGGTCACCACACCATTGTTAGAAAGGGTTCATCAAAAACCCATTAGAACATGCTAATTGGATTGTTTATGTGAATTAATAAAAAATATACTTAATTAAACTATTATAATAGACTAAAGTTAAACTAGGGGTAGGATTGTATAAGAATTAACATGATTCATATCCTTAATTTACCCAAAACATTCAGTACTTCAAATTATTAACAAATTAAAATAAAACATATGGTGACTATGAAAAGGAGTAAGTGTAAACATAAATAATAAACATGATCGAATCTATATATTGATCTCTATATTTCAAAAACCTTTTAAAATACAAGTGAGTGTTATATAGAGAGCTTATAAAGGCTCTCCACTTCATATTCTATCCTTTCAATAAAAATAAAAGAAAGACTCTTCTCATTATGTAGACTCTTGATGTACATTAGGGTGCCAAATATAAAAAAAGATAGATAATATACAAAATAGTGCAAGGCACACATGTGTCATTAAATTATACTCTATGATTTTATAACCATGTTATATTACTATTTTCCCCCAACTTCCCTCTTTAGGAAGCATCTACACATAACTGCTTTCAAACTCATTCATTTTCCTACTAATAAAATGGATAGGGCCTCAAGTCCCCTTATATCTCTCCATCCTCCATAGTGGGAATAATATTCTAGAGGCATAATTATGAGGAATGCATACATGTGTATTATTTCCATTCTCTTTATTTTTTAGATATTTTGATTATTTCTAATTTTTAGATTATATGCACTAATTATATTGTAACGTGTTTTTGGTTGTAAGATAGGATATACAAAGTTAAGATGGAATCACCATGAGATCAAGGTGTGTTTACACCCCCAAGTATGATCTTCCTTTAATTATAATAATATTATTTCATGCACTTAATTTATTAAGGTGGGGGACTGTAGATACCCATATTTGGTACAAGATTATTTTTAAGTCATCTTTTTTAATATTTTTTGATGTATAGACCTTTTGATAAATATTTGAGTACTTAGTCACATAATCTTGCATAGGCCTCTTGGGATTTGTGTGTATTCTTTTTTTTTAATTTTATCTTTTAGATATATTTTTTCACTCCCCCATGCTCTATCCAATGTGTTATAGGGATACTTGAGTGTTTATGGCTTTGATTTTATCTTCTAAGATTTTAGACACTAACGTCAACTTCAAGACACTAGAATTCATGATTTTGTCTTAAATCTGAAGGTAATGTCCTACCTTATCCTCTTTTCTTCCATTATTTTCTCTTTGTGAGGATTGTAAATGGGTTGTATATTTTTTATATTATCATCTTTCACATGACACTAGGTATAAATTTAATTTTCAAAGGATCCTTATATATACAAAGTCATAGAATAATATTTGTTATCAAGAAAGACCCTCAATTAGCATACACATTATTTTTTCCAAAAGATATTGAATCATACCTTATACTTAGTTGTTAGAGAACAATTATTAATTATCAAAAAAGGTCAATTAACACTCGCATTTCTTATACCAAGGGTTATAATAGGAGATAGAGCATATATTTACACAATCACCATTACACACACACCTTGGAGGGATAACAACATGTAATTCTAGGGCCCTCTTCAAAGTATATGGATATGTAGGTATCACTTAGCAACAACATGATTTATAGGGTTAGATAAAATCATGTTCTAACCCTAAGTATACAATAGATAATTAGTTTTGGTTTAGTTATTTAAAGTGCATAGTGATTGATTCAATTGCATAAATAATAAATACAAGCACATGCATAAATTTAAGAAAACATTGAGTGGTATATAGTCAAAATATTGAACCATATAAATTAGGACACTAGAATCAATGTTAGTATCATGTAGACACTAAATTTGAATTATATATCACCTCAATATATTACACTTGGAAAATACATATCATGGTTGTACCTATCAGTTTCAAGACCTTCCTACTTTGAAAAGGCTTGCATACACTCTCTTTATGATAAATTACTTATCTCTTAGTCTGACCAATGCTATTATAATGACCCAAGTGTTATATAATACTTGTAGTGTTAAAATATACTTATTTTGTACCTCTAAAAGTTTGTTACATGTGCTTATTTTCCATCTTCCCAAACACTTGTGTCCCAATTAGATCCCTACGTTGACATAAGTGTCATGTGAAAAAGTAAGTGTTCAATGCCATAAATTCATTAAATTTTCAAATGTTAACATATCCCTTTGGTTAACATAAGTGATTTAATGTAATTTATATCCATGTTATACTATTAACACCCCCAACTTCCCTTTTTAAAAAGAATTCACACATAATTACTTGAAAACTCATTCATTTTACTTGCGATAAAATGGATGGGGCCTCAAGTCCTCTGCTATTTATCCATCCTCCACATTGGGGAAAATATTCTAGAGGAATAATTATGAGGCATGTATAAAGGTTTATTATTTAATTTCTCTTTATTTTTTAGATAATTTAATTATTACTTATTTTTAGATTATATGCATTAATAATGATGTAACATGATTTTGATTGTAAGACAAGATCTATAAAATCAAGTTGGAATAACCATGAGATCAAAGTGTGTATACACACCTAAGTATAAGATTATTTTAATTTTAGTATTTTAATTTCATGCACATACTATTTATAAGTGGTGGTGTAGATACCCATATTTAGTACAAGGTTATTTTCATGTCATCTTTTTTCATATCTTTTTATGTATAAGCCTTTTGACAAAGAGTTGAGTACTTAGTACATCTTGGGATCCATATGCCTTTTTTCATTTTTTAATAGTATAGATCTATTTTTCCACTCTTCCATGCTTCATATAATGTGTTATAGGTATCCTTGAGCATTTGTGGCTTTTATTCTATATTATAAGCTTTTGGACACTGCTATCAACTTCAAGACACTAGTATTGATTCTTTTATCCTAAATTCAAAGTTCATATATACAGACATTTAATTTTGGCCACTCTCATGCCTAAACTAGAATTAAGTTTAAGTTATATCAAAATGACATATTTTAATCCTATAAATCACTTTAAATACCCAAATTCATTAGTTTAAGGGATTTAATTACCCAAAAACATGATGAGGCTAGTTTATTTGGTGTATTATCTTATATGCATCACTAGCCTAGTTTAGTTCTAACTCTAGTCTAATTATGACCTAATAATTTGGCACTTTTTGCATGATAATATACATATTCATGACATTTAAATAAATTTCCAAAATATAAAAATTAGTAAGTAATACTAATTATATTTCAAATCCTAATTAACTTACCTAAGCAAAAATTCCAAATCAAATTAGTGAATTTCATTTACTAAAAAGAAATTTTTGCTAAAAATGAAGTTAAAGAGTTAAAGGATCTAATAAAATGATTTAATATCTAAAAAATATCTAAAGTGAGTTTTCATGTCTCATAAATATCATAAAATAAGGTGTCACGATTTAATGAGTTCCTTAAACCCTCATAGAGTTAGACTAAATTAACCAAGGTAAATTTAGACTCAACCCAAGTTAGAATTTAACCTAATCTACCCATGGTTAGATTTTTTATTTGAGCAATAAATTCAAGTGCCCACACCATTGATAAACAAGATTTTGTGTGTAAGGTTATTATACTAGAATACTTTCTTGAAGCCCTTAAAGAGTAGAGTTATTATGCCAATTTTTTGCCAAGCTTCAACACCAAGCCATAAGTGACCATTGGAGAGATGTTACCACCTTGGAAGAGCATTTCTAAGATACTATAATCTAGGATAAGAAAAAATAATATTATGCCAACAAGTAAGCATCATATGCAACAAGGGAGGTAATACATTTATATTATCCTCTTCTCTTTTTTAAGCTCTTTTTTATTGTGTTATGCTCCCCCTGAGTTCTTGGACAAGAGGTTTTAGTCTTAATGCATTATTATTCTTGATGTTTTATAATTTTGACTAAAAAGAAACTAATCTACTTATTATTTCCTCTTCAAACTCATAAGGTACATAATTACATGCCAGTGGGACCAAACATCCCATATGGCCAAAGAGATTAATATGTTAATCTTGGTTTTTCAAATGGATGCATCTAAATCTTCAACTTTAAATTTTTATCTTTGTTTTTTATATTTTGTAGTAATCTTGTAGGGATCAATGTCAATTTTTTAGATCAATGTTGATTATAGGAATTAACCATGTTATTTGTGTAGAAAATAGAGAAAGGCATGAAACATGGATAACAATGTTTTTTTCTTTATTTTACTTGCCTTCATTTTATGTTTGATGATTTTTAGGTTGTCTATATAACCCTTTTCTTGCAGAATCCATGAGATATTTGGGTTTTAAGATCACTTATTAACCATTTTTCCTTCAAAATAGAGTTTTTTTTTTGGGTTTTGTTAGGCAATGTCAATTATCTACATTAAGCAATATCAATTTCTATAATCGACATTAATCTTTGTAGATCAATGATGATTGGTCTCTGAGACAAAAAAAATTGGAAACCCAAGAGCTAAATTTAAATTATTATTTTCTCACTTACTTTTGGGCTCCTAAGGAGATAAACCCTCTAAAAATTTATAGGTCCTAAGGTGGGAAGGGTAAAGTTTAAGCATTGTTGAATATTACACATATTTTATTTGCTACTTAAAATCCACTTAGTTATTTTCATGTCTTAGTTATTTTCTCTCTTAGTTATTTTTTAAGTTTTTTTTTTATATAAGAATCAACAACAAAGGCAAGGGGAGAAATTTCATCTCACATTTCACGTAATGTTATAAAAAATAACACAAATCTTAGACTAAGTGCTTCTAAGAGCTTTATTTTTGTTTATTATTATTATTATTATTATTATTATTATTATTATTATTATTATTATTATTATTATTATTATTATTATTATTATTATTATTTTTCTTTTCTTTCAAATTGAACTTTGCGTGTATGTTCTCCCCTATCCCTTTTAGGTAAATAAATTAACCAAAATTATTTCATTTATTACCTTTTTTCTTAGTCCAAGCCTAGAAGGAATCTTTTTTATTCTCCCCCCAAGTTTGAATAAATTTTGTGATTCAAAAAATAACCTTTAAAGTCCTAGTTTCACTTATTTCTTTTATGCATTTAGCATATAGGTGGGAGTTCATTGCCTTCACATAAGTTATTTAAGGTTGCATTGACCTAGGGTTTCATCTTTCAACATCATATCAACCCCATTCTATGGTGAGGTATATAAATTAGGGTATATGATACTATAATTTCTAAAGGGTTAAGTATATAGCCTCTCTGATCATAATGAAAACTTGAGTAAGGTCTAGCTAAACATTAGAATCCACTAAGAAGTACATAGATGGATTTGATATGCAATATAATATACCCTTGCATATTAAGTTATTTGGTATTAACTCAATTGACATGATTGCATATCTAGTGTTAACCACACTTGGGACCATCTAAAATACATGAAACTTATAGTTTATAAATAAACCCCATTTATAATGGAAGTATTACCAATATAGAGCAAGTATCCTAAACTTACATGTCATCGTATGAATTCTTGAGAGAAGAGGGGTCCTAAAAAACCCTACTTTTCATGTGCATCTAAATTTATTATATTAACAAATTATTTCCTCTCATAAACGAGTATATCAATAGAAGTTGATAATACAAAGTAACTTTGTTAGATTTTAGGGATAGGATGATACACTTAGGTATTTTGTGTCTATTTATTTTACTTCCATCAATTTTTAAGTCTACAAATTTTTTGTTTGTCAAAAACATGTCAAAACAAGTCTAAAGCATTCATGTTATTTTTACACACCTTTAACCAAATAGGTGTTACTTTGAATATTTGTGTGTCACTCTTTTATCCTTGGAATTTTGTTACAAAACCACTTATGTGTCTTTTATTTAAATGGGGTGTTATTACACTGCATGTTTCATCTCAAAATTTTACATTGGATATTCTATTCCAAACCTTTTGCCATGTAAATTGTTTGAAGAAGCATCATTATGTTGCTAGATCAATTTAAATCTCTTATTATTTTTTAAACCAAGATCCAAACTATTTTTATACCTCTCTTATTTCAAATACATGATTATGCTTCTCATTTTGGTCTAGCGTCTTCAACCTTTCAAAGTGAAAATTCCAAACTAATTGGGTTCACACCAAAGCCTCATCTAATTTGGGCCTAGTTTGTTTACCTTTTATGTTTGTATTGTGTTAATAGGGTTGGTATATTATTTTATCTAAAATACCTTCGCCTAGACCTATCACTTATTATTTTTGTTGAGCCTTGTTTAAATCATCCTTTTTTAGCAAAGTTGTTGCCACATACTTTGCTTGAATAATATTGTGCCATTTTTTTAGTGTCTTAGTCTCTTTTTTATAATCATTTTTTTAATTCAAACTTTGAGTCTTAAGTGAGACAATTACCAAGTGTCATTTGAGCCAATTACCTTAGTTTAGTCTACTTTCAATTTCTTATTCTTGTTTTCTATTTCCAATTCTAGCCTTGTTTTAGCATGATTATAACCGACTTTGGTCAAGTCATTTTTATCTCTTGTTCATAGTTATTAATTTTTCTTACTTGTTTTATACACTCTTGTAATTAATTATAAGCACCTATGGGAAAATTATTACTTTATTCATAAGTGATTTTGAGCCTTTATGTTACTTTTGGTGTTGATTATAACCACCTTTGAGCAAATCAGTATCATTTTTTTAGACTGATTTCACTTTTTTCCCCTATCCTTTGTGTAGTTTAGTTATTTCTCCCTTTATGTATCTTTACAGTTCTAAACACCCCTTTTTAGATATTTATTGGTTATTACTTTTTGAACTCTTTTTTTATCATGTAACCTATCCATGGGTCTATATTTGCCTTATTACAAATATAGTAGAGTTATGTATAATCCTAGCTACAAGAAATTTGTGATTAATGACCCTTTTATTTAAGATTCATATGATAATGTTACTTATGAGATGGATCCTTATCCATATTATAACATCCCATACATTGAATAAATGCATGAACATTTAGTATAATATTTGTTAATTATGCCTCCTTATCTAGGCCAAATACTAGATCAAACATAGCAATGCCTTGCTCAAATGATGACCAACATTAAATAAACCCAACAAAAAGAGCCCTATTATGTTACTATGTGGACATAAACTAGCTATGATCCATACTTGTTTGAATATAATTTGTTGGAAAATAAAGATTAAGTGCTAGTTAGAGATATCTAATTAGGGGCTAGGTTTATGTCAAACTTTCCACAAGAAAGTCTAAATAATTTGATCATAATACCAAGTAATGTGTTATGAATTCAACCATTTGAATATTCATATACTATTTATATCTAATATTTGGACCAAATACCATAATAAGACCATAATACACTCATAAAAGGAAAAGGTATTATGAATGAACAAATGGAATAGGTACATTAGGTGTACCGAAACTATCTCAAACTAGATTATAACCTTAATGCAAGGGTTATTTCTAACAAAACACTTATTGAGATAGCTCCATAAATAGGGAATCAAATAGATACCTCAAGATATGAAAGTCAAAATGTAGATCCCTTTAGCCAAATAACATTGGTTGGATATATGTATAACATATTACTCAAATGGAAGACCTCAATAAAAATGTTGAAAATAACATGCAAGTGTAATGCAATTTAAACCAAAGTGGGTCTAATGTACCACTAAATAATACCCAATATGTTCCTTTGAATAATACCATGAGTGAATTGCAATAATGCAGAATAAGTACACCTATTTCCCAAAATCAATAAGTAACCTCCACTCCTCAACCAATTGATTCCTTGACTATGTAATAGAGGGCAAAGATCCATCAACTAACTAACCTACTGAAACAAAAATTTAATAACACGATGCCACCTTAACAAGTGAAAATGAATTTTCTTCTACAATAATCACAAACCAATGTACATTCTCAATTGCAAACATGTCTTAGCCAAAAATGTATTCTAACTAGTCAGGATGTGCCAGTTGGTCAATAATAACACTTTCTAAATTAGAAAATTTAGAACCCCCAATATTTTAAAAACCAACAAACATCATTCCAACAACAAATTCTAATCAATAAGTTCCATTTCAACAAATTCTACATCACCAAAAAATGTCATTTCAATAATTACTGATCTAATAATAGGTGTTTATCCAAAAATAATGTTCTTACACACAAGTACCAATTTCTTGACAATAATTTCCTTTCACCCAATGGGTATTGCATGTGTAATAAGGATCCAATTACCAACACCTCCAATATTAGGGATCTAGTTAGCAATGTGTTCCATATATCCCATAGGGTTCAAAAAGTAGATAGTAAGTTCCCTCCCAAGCCTAACAATACTAACACATTCTAAAAATTCAAATATCATTATCATATCCATAATTCACTAATTAGGGTTATGTATCCAACCCAAACCAAAATATTCTTCAATAACAACATATTCTATAACCACAATATAACTATAATGCATGGATATGCATACCTAGTTATCTAGCCAATTCAACCAATATCCCATAATATGCCTACCTCAATCAAGTTAATCCACCTTTGACTACACAACCTCAGCAACAAACCACTCATAAATTCCTATCCCAAGAGTTACAATAAATGAAGGATCCAATTCAAGAGATATAGGTTGGAAAACAAATAAATAAATTTAAACTAGAGGAGATATGATCTTACCCATTCAACAAGGAGTATTTACAAATACAATTTACACTAGGTTATGAGCTACCTAAATTCAAAAAGTATAAAGGTAAAAGTGATCCTACATAGCATTTTAAGGAAATCTTTGTTGCCTACTAGTTAATGGTCTATAGTAATATATACCTATTTTTTCTCTTCCCAAGGAGTCTAGTTAGATAATCCTTAGAATTGCTATTGAAATTTCCAAAGAACTCTATACCTAAATTTGATAATCTATCATTGAATTTTGTGAAAAAAAAATTATACAATCTCAATCAAAATATTACTATTATGGATCTAGCCTAAGATAAATATAAAATTGGTGAATGCTTTATTGCATACTTGTAACATTTGAGAGCCCTATCAAGTTGGTTTACACGTAATTCTCTATATAAACAATTGGCTATGATATTTACTAAGAGATTAAATAGTGAGATATCCTATCATCTCTAGTTGCAATGTGATCATATGTTCAAAGAGGTCATAAAAAAATGAATCTAAATTGATAAATCTCTTGTTAATAAAGGCATAATCAAGTTATCCTCTTCCAATTAGAACCAAAACTAGAATCGAGACCAAAACCATAATTAGAATCAAACTCAAATATTAGCTTCGATGCCACCTCAATCCAATAATAATGAAATACCTAAACCCTCAAACCACAATAAGAATGTTGTTTGCAATGGAGTTACTAAATCACATCATATTAAAATGGTTCAAACCCTAACTGTCTATATACTTCCACCCACTCAATAATGACTTCCTTCATACATTCTACCAGAACCTCCACAAAATCAATTGCCACAAAATCAAAACCAATTACAAGCCCCTCCTCCAAGGAGAAGACCATCCATTGCCTACTAGTTCAATGACTTTGGTGAGCCCATTGATTTTGTGTTTTGAATATTATCTCAATAAAATATGATCAATTGGCTTATACCAAAGATGTTTCTTGATGATAATCCTTTTCTTAATTGGTACAAAGAAAATTAATTTTGTGAGTATCATCATGTTGACATTCTATAAGATGGTGTATCCAACTCATACACTGATTAAGAAAATTTTAGAGAATATCAAAATCAAAATTAACATCCATGTTTCTAAAAACAAACACAACTTAGGTATATACCAAAATCCATTTCCTTAACATAACAACAACTAGTAGAGTACCAAAACCAATGACAGAGAACACCATAAAATCAACAACAATAATGCTAGCCATAACAATAGTAGAATAGTCAAAACCAAGGTAAAAATGATTGAATCAACTAATTAGGTCATCATATTATTGCATATACTTACAATAATGTTGTAGGATACATATAGTGGTCATGTTTCCACCATCACTATCAACCCTAGACAAACTACCAACAAAATGGGCTTTCATATAACTATGCTTATTTTCCAACTAATACCTACCAACCTCCTTATTTTATTGATTCTTTTATGGTCCATTTTGATGATAAAGATCCATACCATCCAAAAATCATCATTCCAAGCCTTCTTACCTACCCAACTAATTACCAAATCCATGTTTTAGATAGAGACTACAAAATCACAACTTGATGAGCTAGAGTCACTATTAGAGGACTACAACCAAATACTCTAAATGAGCCTAATCAACCTTCTATACCTATCATAAATAAACAAACTAATAAAAATGAGGGGAAAATGTATGATATTTTAGAATAACTAAATAAGACACCTACATACATATCCATCATGAATTTATTGCACATGTCTACCATCCATAAAGACATCCTAAATGAGTATTTAAACTAATACCTTACGCTAGATGATATCACTCTAGAAAAATTCCAAGCCATGGTAAGACACTTGGCCCTTGACTAATGTCTCACCTTTGACCATAGTGATATGTCTTATCTAAACTTGCTACATAATAACCCACTATACATTGAAGATGGTATAATGAACTATAAGTTTAAATGTGTCCTTGTAGACAATGGTTCAAGTCTCAAAATTATGTCTCTAAAATTGGTTAAACATCTCAGATATCTAATAGCCAGATACCATCTTTATCAAGTCATATGATAATGAAGAGTGAGAATCTCAAGGTACCATTAACCTACTAATAGTCATTAAGGCATTAACCCATGATACTCTAAGCCATCTTTTATATCTAGAATTATCTTACAATTTATTATTGGGTAGACCTCAGATCCATGAAATTAGGGATGTACCTTCTACATTACATTAGTGTATAAAATTTCCACATTTAGGGATGGAAGTGACAATACCTATTGATCATCAGCCATTTCAATATTTTAAATGCCTTGAGGCTAAGTATAAAAGATACAACTACCAATTTGGCATGAATCATATGCCCAAGTCAGGCAATGATATCCAAAAAAGGAAAAACTATTGAATCATACCTAGAATCTAATTACATTGACCCATATAGCTTAGTCTCTACCTTAGCCATGCCTCCACTAGAAATTTCCAACCATTTTTATATCAATGACAAGGGCCTTAGAGAATATAGTACCCATAACTTATTTAATATTACCAAATTACCTAAAAATCCTAAATCTTATGGGATACCTATAGCCAAATATACTCATATGGCATGGGACATCAAAGGAAAATCTTAGCTTAATAAGCCCATTATTTTTAAACTAGACTTTGGCCTAAAATAAGATCCCTTAGTGAAAGATGATTCATGGGTCTACATTGATGAATTATTTTATTGTTACCAAAATGTGAGGTATTTTATTCCTAACCATATTATGGATCACCTAGATTATGAAGGCATGTGCCTTCAGTTACATCAACAAAGAACTATCAAACTTGTCTTAATGACCAAATATAAGGGAAATCATGGTATCAAACTTAAATTACCTAGGGGCTACCCCACATACCTAACTTATATTCTAATACCAATGACTAGTAATGATGATGCCAGTAACAATGTAAGATCTAATTATAGTGTTTATAATGCCTTAGCTTCTATAAAATTATTTTAACCTCGTGTCATTTGTATTATTATCCATATTTATCAACCTTTTTATTTAACCCTTTACCAACCTCAATTGATAGATTGGGACCAAAAAGAGTCAACATTGCCATTAGACGAGTTCAAAAATGAAGAGGCCATATGTGACTTTATGGGATTGAGGATTCACATACCTCTTGGAGAACACAAATAGGGATTTTATATTAGATTGGATCCTATTTCTTACTTTATAGATTGGGTGAAATTCCTTAGCTATAAACAAAAATAAAATCAAACATTGAGGTCTAAAAGTGAAAACCTCTTTAGGGTGATTTTTGACTAGGGAAAAAGTAAAGAGAAAGGCTAGTCTCTTGGTGAAATTTGATTTATAGTGCCATTAGATGGGTTTTTTCACCCCTCTTCCTATGAATTATAAGATACCTTAATTCCATATCCTAATTATGGATCATATATCAACACTGAGGAGAAGCAAACTTTTGCATAAATTATTCAAGAGTGTCCTGAGGTATTTGTATCATGGTCAATGCCAGCATTAGGAGATTCTAATTTGTCTTACTTAGGAAAAATTATAAAATCTAATCCATATAGATGAAATTATTGTTACCAATCAATTCAACTCCATGCTAACTCTTATAAATGATGGTTCTACACTTATGGTGGAGGATACTTTAGAGGTAAATATTAGGACTCTAAAGGATCCAATGTGGATTAATCTAAGTGTGTTTTCTCACTAGGGAGGAATGTGAATATTTCACATCCCTTTTAAGTGAATTTATTAAGATATTTACATGGGTATATTCATACATTCTAGGTTTGTACCTAACCTTGGTTGTACACCATATCATTTTACATCATGATGCCAAGCCTATTAAATGGAAGTTGTGTAACATGATTCCTTATATTATTCTATTAGTAAAAAAAGACTTGGAAAAACTCTTAGACATGAAATACATTAGGATGATCAACTATTAAGAGTGGATATCAAACATTGTGCCAGTAAGTAAAAATTCAAAAGCTATCCAAATTGTCACTAATTTTAGAGACGTAAATAAAGCCTTCTCAAAAGGAAACTATTCATTGCCTAATATTGACATGATATTTGTCTCAATAACTAGTTATGAAATGCTCTCTTTAATTAATGGATTTTTAGGTTATAATCAAATCAGGACATCACTAGAATATAATTATAAGATAGCATTCACCACTATATGGGGAATGTTTTATTATCAAATAATGTTGTTATGACTTATGAATGTTGGAGCCACCTAACAAAAATCTATGATCATGATTTTTCATGACATGATGCCTGACATTATTGAAGACTATGTTGATGATATTTTAGGTAAAAAAAGACCCATGTTGATCATCTATTCATGCTATAAATAATTATTAAAAGAATTCATGAGTAAAATGTTAGGCTTAATCCAAATAAATGTGTATTTGGCATCACTTGTAGTAAACTACTAGGTTTCATTATCTCTCATATATACATTAAAGCAACCTAGCTAAAGTTTGTGAAATTACATAAATGCCACCATTGTCTACCTTGAAGCAAATTTTTAGTTTGTAAGGTAAGATTAAATCTATTATATGTTTCATCTCATAACTATTAGATAAATTCCATCCATTTATGAACTTATTGAATAAAGGTGTTATGTTATCCTAGAATTAAGAATGACAAAAAGCATTTGATCAACTTAAATAATATCTTATCAACCCACCTATTTTATTACCACCAACATCAAACAAAGAAATCCTTCACTCATAAAGCCTATCTCTATATCATACTTGTACCAACCTTGTATCATATAAGCTATGATGTAACTCTACTTCATTATTTACATTCAATAGATTATGAAGTAGTGTTGATGGAAATCCATGGAGTGTGTGAAGCCAATATCAAGAGGGAAATCTTAGCCAAAAATTTACTTCACACTAGTTATTACTAGATAATGATGGAATTAGATGCAGATGCATATGTGAAGAGGTGTTTCAGGTCTCAAAATCATGCCAATCTAATTCATGTTCTAGCTAAGACACTCAAGCTATTAATAACACCATGGTCATTCTCAATGTGTGGACTCAACCTTGTCATAAAAATCAATCCAAATTCTTCAAATAGCCATAACACATCTTAAATGTTACCTAATACTTCAATAAGTGGGTGGAATCCATTCCCCTCACTTACACCATTGGTAAGTATATCTTCAAGTTCATATTCAACCATCTCATTTGCTGCTATGGGATTCTCTCTAACATTATATCTAATAATGATGGATCATTCAAGAATAAATATGTGAAATAACTTTGTTACCAATACCACATCAAACAACATGTATAAACCACTTATTATCTACAATTAAATGTCCAAGATGAGGCTTATAATAAAACCATTATTAATATGTTGAAGAAGATTATCAATGACATTGGTTGTAATTAGCACTTATAACTATTTAACACCCTCTAAGCATACCATATATTCTATACTCCTATAGGAGCTACACCATATTCACTTGTTTATGTAACTAAATCCATTATTCTTATTGAGTTTGAGTTTCCTTATATTTGAGTTTCATTGTAGCACATCATCGATGATGAAGACTATAGAGTGGCTCACCTTCAAGAGCTAGATCTCCTTGACGGTAAATGCTTAGCCACCTTGAATAATATTCAAGATTATTGAAAATGACTCAAATGACAATATAATAGGTGTGTAAATCATTATGAATTTGAGATTGGTGACCTGGTAATAAAAAAGAATCAAAATAATGTCAATGTTGAGTCTAAAAAAAGGGAAAGTTTCAACCAAACTGGTTAAGACCCTATGTGGTTATTACTAACTATGGTTCTAGAGAATATAATATCACTAAAATAGAGGGAGATGAACTTGATGAGTTGATCAACATAATGCACCTCAAATTCTTCTATGCTTTAGGGATTCATATTATTGTATACAAGGATCATCTATGTTATGCCACATTATACCTATTCTTTGTACTATACCTCTTTATATGTTCTACCCTACCCTTAACCCTTTGTCAGTCAGTTATTTTACCTAACCTTGCTTATCACATTCTGCCTTGGTTTTTATTCATTTATACTTCAATAAAATTTAGTGGTTGATGATAGATTTAGTTCTAATAATAGTTTTAGAATTACATGTTTGAATGGTAGTATATGAAAGCATTATGATAGTGGATCTGGAAATTGCATCCTTCATTTGTTTTTATGTTTTACTAGTGCCACTAATTATAACCACCTTTGGGAAAATTAGTTTCCCACTTTGTGATACTAATTACAGCCACATATGGGAAAATTAGTTCCACTTACCCTTTATTGTTGTTCCCTAATTATAATTACCTATGGTAAAATTAGGATAAATATATTTACTATGAATTAATGCATCACATTGCCATTCTTATTATCATTTTCATTTTACCTAAGCTTGTTATTACTTAATTAGATGCCTTTTGAATAGGCATAACTATTATGACTTGAGGTCCCAATTGGACTATGTAGGTAATACTTGATTTATGTTGAGGTCAGCTCATTCATCCCTTTGCTACACTCTTACCATTTTTTTAGTTTGGACCATGTTGTATCTCATAATTCTTGATGGAGTTTAGATACCAAAAACATAAAAACATTGGAGGAAATTCACCACCTTTTAAGTAGGCAAAACTATAGTGATTTGAGTTCATAATGGGACTATTTAGATAGCACTCAATTAACATTAAAGATAGCTCAATCACCCCTTTACCATGATCTCATCATTTTATAAGAAACCTAAGCCATGCTTTCACCATTTTTCAAGTTGGAATATTATGTGCCTCATAATTCTTGATTGAGTTGAGATGCCTAAAAAATTCCAAAAATATTTGAAATAGTTTCAAAACTCCTAAAAATTTGTAAAATATCTTAAAAATTCTAAAAATCACATAATCATGAAAATTGGTTTAGAATTTATATGTGAGATATAAAGCCATCAAAATTTTCTAATATGGGCCATTTTATTGTATTTAGTTTCATTTATAGACCACCTTGGTCTTTTCCCCCCATTTCATGGATAACTACATCATCCTAAGGTCTGAACGGACTATGTAGGTAACACCTGGATACATGGGGTATATTAGTTTAGCTCAACCATACCTTCCTTTATTTTTTGAACACTTCTTTGCCTTAAGGATCCTCAGACTCCTAACTATCTTATGAGTGACCACTTGTCATTTAGTTTTCCCCATTATTATTATCCTCAAGTTGTACACTCTCACCATTTTGTGAGTTTATGTTGTGAGTATTATGTATTCAAATTTAATACACTAATGACCACTCAGATTCATCTTATTCTCTTGCCATTTTGTGAGCTCATTCTCATTCTAAGCCTTAGATGTAGTAGACACTATGAATTACCAATTTAATTAATTTGTAGATACTCATCTCTTATCTTTTAGTGTGATTTTAACCTTAACCATACTCTCATGCTTGCATTATTTATTTAGGTTGACATTTTCATGATTGTGAAACACCATCCCTCTTTTCTCACACTCTCATCATTTTGTGAAATCATTCCCATTTTATCTTACATGTCAATCATGTTTTCTTATCATCCATTTTCTTCTATCCCATCCATTGAAAGAACTACATTTGGCCTAAATTTCACATCATATATTGTGTCCATATAACTCTATACATATCATCTATTTATTTAGTGCATCTGGAGTCAACTTGACTACCCCTTCCTTTTCTTCTATTCCCCCCCCATTTTGTTTGTCATCTCATTTTGTTGTTGTCTCCTATATCCTAGGGGAATTTTTTATTTATCTTGTTTGTGTTATTATTTCCATATAACCAAGGGGAAACCTTATGCCAATTATTCTTGTGTTTTACTTGTGTCATTGATACCTAGCTTAGGGGTCACCCTATCACCAAGAGTAACACTTTTATTACACATGCATGAACAGTTTGTGTTTTATTTTCACTAAAATTGTAATTAACCATTGTCTAAGTATTATTGTGTGTTTGGAATAGTTTATTTACTACACTTTTATTTGATTTAGATAGTTTAGTTGTTTTCATTATTTTTTTTACTTTGTTTGTTTTGTTTTTTTTATTAATGTTTTGTTGTGTACTTGTTTGTTTATAATTTATTTGATTTTATATTTTCATGTGTTTATTTTTTTATTTTATTATTGGTTGCCATAATATTATTACATTTTGTTTTTACTTAAGTCTTGATTATCCATGTAAAGTACTTTGGTTGTGAATTTTTTTATTTAGTGTTATACTTGATTTATTTTTTCTATTTACACTTGACATTTGATTGTTCATATCTTATTCCTACGTTGTTTATATTTAAATTTAAATTAAGTTTTTTATGCTTAAAATATGAATTATTATTTTAGAATATGCATAATATCAAAATCTAAAGCAAAACCATTCTCACGAAGTCTTCTAGAAATGGAATAATCTCTTCAATAGGCAAAAACCCAACTAGCATACCAAAACACATGCCTCAATCCATGAGTAATAAACAAGTGAAACAAATGACTTATTGTGTGTTTATATAGATGATCATGTATAAATAAGCATCCATATGAGTTATAGAACCTAATTAGATTATAATCTCAAAATAACATCCCCTTATTTAACCAAATTTTAACTATGATCAAGGAATCCAAGAAGGGTGGTTAGATCATATGTTAACTTCACAATGAAAAGAAATTAAAAAAAACACTAACATGTATAACACTATCTTTCCTAGATCAAATGGGGGAGCATGGTGAATAAAACCAATTGACAAAGCATAACTAAAAATGGAAAGAACTTACAAATTTCCTTACCAATTCCTTGAATGCCCCAAGAAATTTCTTTGTTTGGCTTACTTGACTTATTCTCAAAAAAACTTTGGAAAATGTAATTTTATGGATCCTTCTCCTCTTGGCACCATGGTTGGTTTGTATTTAGCTTGATGTTTTCTCAAAGTGGATTGGCTTATCATTTTGACATTATAACACTATAGTCTAGCTTCATGCACTAAATCATGCATTATAACATTACTATGTCCAAGCTATCTAAATGAATAGGTAAATGTTAATATTTATAGTTTTTAGCAATGGGGCTTGGAATGGGTTCAAACCTCACCTTATTTCATTAATTAACCCCAATAGAGTTAAAAGGGGTCCAATCCTCATGATTATCATGGAATAGGCATGGGTGAGATATTTTAGATTTTGGACAACTCATAAAAGGTAATTATGAATTCTTAGGATATTTTTTTATTTTTGAATTTCATTTTTGATAATTCATTTAATTTCTCAAGTTTAATTCAATTTATGCATTTGATTTGATTTTTCATGTTAATTAATTATTTTTAGGCTTTTTGACATTTTGAAGATTTTTGAATTAATTGATGTGTGCAATTTTGTCCCATTTAATTATTTTATAATCTAAATTGTAGATGTTTAGAAATTTTTAGATAGATGTGCAAAGGTTGGTAAGAATTGATCCAAATTCTAGTATGAGGCCATTGGTGGCCAATTTTAGATGTCTAAATTTTACCCCTATTTGGTAAGGTGTTTCAAGTTATAAGCATAGTAACATATTCTCAAAGAATAAAAAAGTTAGGTGTGCTTATGACTTCAACAGTAATGGATTAACTATAGGGTGCCCCCTCAAGAGAGTAGGTGGAAAATGGGTCAGCAAATGGTCCCTCAAAAGAAGAAAATTAATGGATCAAATGGAAACATAATGATTTTCCTAAATGTAGTTAAAATCATTGAGAATCAAGTGGGATGGTGTATAATGATTTGCCCATAGTTAGTTATAATAATTAGACCTTGATTATGTAAAATATGATGTGAAATATGTAAGTGGGATAGTATAAAATGGTTTTCCCAAAGGTAGTTATAAGTATTATACCTTGATTATGGAAAATAGGCCCTTATTGGGTAGAAAAAATTAAATGATTTGCCCAAAGGTGGTTATAATCAATAACCCTCAATTTGGTGGAAATGCAATGATTTTTCCTAAGGGTGGCTATAATCACTAGAAATTCAAGTGGGATGGTGTACAATGATTTACCCAAATGTGGTTATAATCATTATACCCTAATAGTGGCAAACAAGCCCCTAGTGGGTAAAAGAAAGTGAATGATTTTCCCAAAAGAAGTTATAATCATTAACCCTCAAATTGGTAGAAATACAATGATTTTCTTAAAGGAAACTATAATCACTAGAAATGCAAGTGGAATGGTGTGCAATGATATGCCCAAATAGGGTTATAATCATTGGACCCATATAGTGGCAAATAAGCCTCTGGTGGGTAGAATAAAGTGAATGATTTGCGCAAAGGTGGTTATAATCATTAACCTCAAATTGGTAGAAATGTAATGATTTGCCTGAAGGTGGATATAATCACTAGAAATTCAAGTTGGATAATGTGTAATTATTTTCCCATAGGAATTTATAATCATTAGACCTTGATAGTGATAAACAAGCCCTTGGTGGGTAGAAGAAAGTGAATGATTTGCCCAAAGTTGGTTATAATCATTAACTCTCAAACTGGTGGAAACATAATGATTTGCCCAAATGTGAATATAATCACTAAAAATTCAAGTGGGATGGTATACAATGATTTTTCCATAGGTGGTTATAATCATTGGACCTTGATAGTGGCAAACAAGCCCTTGGTGGGTAGAAGAAAGTGAATGATTTTTCCAAAGGTGATTATAATCATTAACCCTCAAATTGGTGTAAATTAAATGATTTTCTTGAAGGAAAATATAATCATGGGAAATGTAAGTGAGATGGTTTACAATGATTTTCCCAAAGGTAGTTATAATCATTGGACCTTAATAGTGGCAAACAAGCCCCCGGTAGGTAAAATAAATAGAATGATCTGCCCAAATGTGGTTATAATCATTATCCCTAAAATTTGTGGAAATGTAATGATTTTCTTGAAGGTGGATATAATCACTATAAATACAAGTGGGATGGTGTACAATGATTTTCCCATAGGCAGTTATAATCATTGGACCCCAATAGTGGTAAACATGATATGAAATGATGATGGAAAATATGATGATGTCAAATTGATATGTTGGATAAAGATGAATTATGAATCTTGTTAGTAGGGAGATGTTTATCTGAACTATCAAGAAGGAAAATTCTTTCATTGTTTAATTACTCTATTTGGGATATAATTTGGATTTGATCAAGAATATTGTTGGTGTTGATGTCAAGGAGATATTGATGTTACATTTACCATGTAGACTTCTCAAAGCTATTTTTTTTGTAACACATGATAGTAGACATCATGATATCCCATCATAAGGACTTGTCCTAAATATGCATAAGGACTAACTTTTGATCTAATAAATAATTTAAATTAATGCATCAATGATAAAACCACGATGATAATATTTACATATGAATATGGATGGATTCAAGAATAATTCATAAGGAATCACCCAATGATTGCATGTAGACTGAATTGAGGTAATAATACTAAAATTAAACAAATAAAACATGAAGAAAAATAAACCAAACAAAGAGAAACAAACAAATAAACAAATAATGATTAATCACAATGTAGTAAAATCAATACAACACAAACAAAGTGACAAATATTTATCTTAAAAAATAGGAGACAAATTAACAAACAATCAATATGGGGAATAAAATAAAAGGAAGTGCATGGCCGAGCTATCTCTATATGCTCTAGGAAAGTGGATGTTGCCTATATAGTTCCATAGATGAAAGATCCAATAAAAAATTTAGGCTAAATATTGTTCTCTTGGAATATGGGATAGAAAGAACATGATGAGAAAGATAAACATGATGAATGTGATAGAATAATATGGGAATGAACTCACAAAATGGTGATAGCGTGGGTTAAAAGGCCAAAAAGGATGGAGAAACTAAATGACAAGTGATTTATTGTGACTTAGTAAGGGTTCATAAAATCTTAAGGCAAAGAAGTGGTCAATATTTTTGGATTTTATAAATGATTTTCAATTTTTTTTAGAATTTTGGATCATCTCAACTCGATCAAGAATGATGAGATACTAAATGGTCCAAGCTTGCAAAATGGTGAGAGCATTGAAACTTAAAATTTATTGAAAAATAGTGAGAACATTTCTAAAGGGGACTAAGATGACATCAGTAAGTATTGAACACTACCCACATAGTCCCAAAATATCCTCAAGTCATATTAGTTTCACCTTACAATAGAGGAATCTAACTAGTGTAGCAGCCAATCCCAAAAAAATAGGAATAGTAGGTATATTGGCATAGTATGACATAGGAATGGTAAGTTGGTATGTCAAGGCACAATAAATAAATGTTTCCCCTAGTTTTCCCATAGGTAGTTATAACTAGGATACAATGGATCAGATCAATGATACTAATTTTACCATAGGTGGTTATAATTATTAGTAATACTGGTGAGACATTAATTTTACCATAGGTGGTTATAATCAAGCCCACACTAAAAAACATGATATAAAATAGAAAAAGAAATGAATGATGCAACTGCCAAAACTTCTATCTTATTATTCTAAAATATGTCCTCTATCTAGAATACTTGAAAAAACTATTGAAATTGATTTGACTCTTCATGTTGAAAGCCTAAACTAATGGATGAACTAAGGTAAAATAGGTTAAGTAGGTAAGATCAAAACATGTTAGGTTGATAGAATGGAATGGTAGAATGAATAAGTGATAAGCAAATTGATTGGATGGTAGAATGATAAAATGGTATAGTACAAATAAGAATGTTGATAATATGGTATAACTTGAAATGGTCCTCATAGATGATACACCAAGTCACTCAAGTGAAGTAACACTTGAGGTGTATAATCTTCATTGGCTCATCAATTTTGTCTTCGTCAAGTGTGGTGAGACTATATGCTCTAGTGGCATAGTTTGAAATAATGATGAAGGGACTTACCTAGTTAGATTTGAACTTAACTTTATGCTTCTTTTTTACCATGGTATTCTTTTGGTTTTATTTAAGGACAATATCACCAAGTTTAAATTATTTATGTATCATGTGTTGATTGTAATGGACATGAAGTTGATTATGATATGATTGAATTTTTTTTTACTATGTCTATGTGTTTCTTATCATGTAACTCTAGATCTTATATGAGATCTACTTGATAGTATTCATCATTTAGGACATGATTCAAAGAGATGTGTAATGAAGGTAACTTGACCTCAATGGGAAGAATGTCCTCAGTACCATAAACAAGTGAGTATGGAGTAGCACCTATGGGAGTGTGATGATTAGTATGGTATGCCTAGAGGGTGTGGAATATATGAAGGTGCCAATCACAAATAGCATCATCAAAAATAATTTTGATTATGTTGATAATGGTTTTATTTGATGCTTTGACATGGCCATTAGCTTAAGAGTAATATGCCATGGAAAAATGCTAAGTAATTTTATACCTAACACAACAATTCAACATCTTTGTTCTTGAATGATCCTCCATTATTAAATATAATGTCAAAAATTATACCATAATGATATATGAGATGGTTAAATATGAATTTAATTTTTTTCTTTTCAATCAGATAAGTGAGGGATATAGCTTCAACCCACTTAGTGAAATATTCTATGGCAGTAAGGATATGTTTATGGCCATTGGTTGAGGTGGGGTTTATCTTCATAATGAGATCAAGACCCCATGTATTAAATGCCCATGGTGTCAACATTGGTTTCAAAGTCTTGGCTATGGAATGAATCATATTAACATGTCATTGATATTTATCACATATTTTGACATATGCAGCTACATATGCATCCATCATTGGCTAATAATACCCAATATGCAAGATATTTTTAGATAGGACAACCCTGGTGGTGTGAGCTCCACATTATCCTTCATGAACTTCTCATAATGCTAATGTATATTCTATCGAAGGTAAACAATGAAACATATTTCCATCAAAACTATGATGGTATAGGGTTGGTTTGCTTAGTATAACAGTGGGAATTGTGGATGAAGGATTTGGATTGTTTTCAAGATAAGTTTGGTAGTAAAACATGGTCATGTAAATAGGCATATAGGTCTAAATACCAAGTAGAGTTGGGCCTAATAATATCATAGATGATCATGATGGTTGATGGTTCATGAGCTAGCACTAGCATATTTTTAATGAAAAACTAGTATTCCTTGGTTGTATCTATTTGTTGAATGAGTAACCTAATAGTATCCATGGCATCTATTATTCTATTACCCTTGGTATATGTTCAAATTAGATATCGGCAATTTTTTTCTTGAGTGTTTCAACCATGGCCTTGTAGGGAACCAGTTTGTCATATTTGGTCTAAAAATAATCTATAACATGATTGATGATTAATTAAGAATCACCATAAACCTTTAGATGTGTTATATTCTATTATACTACATGTTAAAGCCCTATCATGAGTGATTCATATTCATTTATGTTTTTGGTATAAGGAAAGTTTATTTTGAATGAGTTAGGAACTAGATCCCCTTATGGAATGATAAACAAAATGCCTACCCTTGATCCATGAGTTGTGAATGAACCATAAAAATATATCTTCTAGTGTTACTCCTCAATAGGTGTTTCAATTATAATCATAATGGATTCATCAAGAAATTGAAATGTAAGTGGCTTTGTGTCTTTAAGGGGTACTTTAGCAAGCTGATCGATAATAATTTACCCCTTGATGGCTTTTTAGTTCACATATTCTATCTCAAAATCACTAAGAATCATAATCTATTTGGCCATGCAGCCTTGTAAAGCTATTTTAGGTAGTAAACACTTGAGTGGTTCTACTTTTGAAATGATCATGGTCTTATTATTCAACATGTAATGTCATAATTTCTAAGTTGTGAAGACCATAACTAAATAGGTTTTTTCAATGGGTGTATAATTACTCTCATACATGACTAGTGTATAGATTACATATTACATGGTATGCTATTTTCCATTATCATCATGTTGAACTAGAAGTGCCCCTAGGGCTTTGTCTATTACTGAGAGGTATAGAAGGAATGACTTTCTTAGAATAAGAGGCAATAAAATTGGTGGGTGTACTAGATATTCCTTTAGCTATTGAAAAGTTTTTTGACAATCCTAATCCCAAATAATTATGACACCCTTATTTGAAATATGTGTAAAAGGATGGAACTTATCAACCAATTGATATATGAAGCATCTAATAGACTGTATCTTACCCTAAAAACTATGGAGCTACTTCAAATTGGTTAATGGTAGCATGTTTGTTATGGATCATACTTTAGTTGGATCAGCTTCAATGCCTCAATGAGACATAATGAAGCCAAGAAATTTGCCTAAATTAACTCCAAAAACACATTTCTTATGGTTGAGCTTAGCTTTTTATTTACATAGTCTCTCAAATATCCTCCTCAATGCTTCTAGATGATTGTCCCATCTTTGATTTGCCTAGTATGTCATTGACATAATATTAAACAATGACATGCATCATATCATAAAAATAAGACTATCATGGTTCTTTGATAGGTGGCCCCTAAATTTTTAATACCAAATCGCATAACCTAATAATAGATTGTTCCCCATGGAATAGTGAATGTTATTTTATGTTAGTCTTCTAGTGTGATTTAGATCTGATTGTAGCCATAAAATCCATCCATCAGTGAAAGCATATCATAACCCACTATGGAATAAACAACTATGTCAATGTTTGGAAATGGAAAGTCATCCTTTGGGAAAGCTTTGTTGATGTCTCTAAATTTAGTGTCAATTTTGATCCTTCTATATTTTTGTTGATTGGTACTATATTATAAATCCATTCTAAATAGTCAATTGGCCTAATACATCTTTCTTCTAAGAGCTTTTCCAACTCTTTCTTGAATAATATAACAATATGAGGGTGTATTTTGCATAAATTTTATTTCACTGATTTAGCATCATGATGTACCACAATGTGGTAAACAACCAAGGTGGGGTCCAAACCAGGAATATCAGAGTAAGCCCATGCAAATATATTTATAAATTCCCATAATATGGCTATAAGGACTTCACACTCTTCGTCAGTAAGGGATGCACCTAATTTTATCCATTTTGGGTCATTTGGAGTCCCAATGATTACCTTTTAAGTATCTTCCACTAAAAGGGTCAAACTATCTTCAAGGATAGTGGGTAAAGATTTGAACTTTTTGGCTATGTTAGAGTCCTTTGTTAGGACTAGTTTTTCAAGTTATCCTAGACATGATGAATAAGAATCCCCCAATGAAAGGGATGGCCATGTAAAAAACATTGGTGGGATCTTTTAAATGATGTGATCAAATGCCTAATGGTCTTTAAGATTGAATTCAAACCCATAAACAAGTTCATCATTATTGGTATGCTGGATGATTTGATCAAAAGCCTATTGTTATTTAAGGATAAACTTGAAACCATAGACAAGTTTCTCTCTGGTGGTCTCCTCATCTATATTTTAAGAAGGTTGAACACCCCCATCTATTGGCACCTAAAATAGGTTTTCACCACTAGGTTGGCCTTTATTTTTACTTTTTCCCTAGTTCAAAAGTGCCTCAAAGAGGATTTCACTTGAGGACCTCAATGTTTTATTTATTTACTTTTAGCTAAAGGTGTTCACCCACTCTCCAAAATAGTATTTAGGATCTAACTTGATTGAGAGCCATTTTTTTTGGTCTCTCAATAGAACATTATTTAAGGCCTAGAAAATCATAAAATTCCTCATCATCAACTGGTACATTGGATTCTTGTTGGTCCCAATCTATGAGTTGGAGATAATATAATGGTAATGGATTATGATGAATGATTGGTCAAAGGGTACAATGGCATTATTGTCAAACAAATTGGTATGGGTTAGGTCATTGAATGGGATAATATTGGAATCTACTTCATTATCAACATTGTCATCACTAGTCATTGGTAATTAAACTCAAATAATATACATGAGGTCACCCCTAGGTGATTTAAATATAGTTACATAAGTTCCTTTGTACCTAGTCATAAGAATTAGTTCAAGTGTTCTCTATTAATTTGGCTTGATTCCTCCTCTTTTATAGTCCTAATTTTTTAGGATCTGATTAGGAATGGGATACTTTGAATTCTTGTAACAATTGGCCAATTTGTCATTATAAAACCATGATTCATCACCTTTGAGAGGGTCCTTTTCTTAGTAAGAGGCTGGTATGAAAGTGACAGGTGTTGGACTATATTGATGGCCTTTTATCTTTATTTTACATTACATGAGTGGTCTGGATTTTGGTCTTCCAAAGGACTTTGGGTTATATGGAATATTTTTAATGTGAAAGGTGTCATGGGTCAAGTACTCTCTTGGGCCATTATCTAATATGGTATAATGATTGGACATTTTAGGAGGTAGCATATGGGAAAGTGAATCAAGGATATTAGGTTAAATGTAGTTGACCTCTAGTAAATAAATCAATATTACTTTCCCCTTATCCTTATTGGTAACTAGATTCATGCCAAAATTATAGTTGTATATTTTAAACTTAGTCTCTAGATGTTTGCAATGCTCGTATGGATGCAAATCTCTTGAAATAGTAACCTCCATTCATAAATGGGAGAACTTGATACATTGGTGCAATGTTGATGGGATGACACATATCTTGTGTAGATAAGGTCTACCCAAAATAATATTATATGATAAATCAAGGTCTAACACATGACATAGTGTATCATGTTTTAAAGGCCTAGTGATAATTGGCAGGCTAATAGTGCATTGTAATTCTAATTCTTTATTATCATAGGATTTGATGATGATTATTTATTCTTATAGATATGTTGTCATGTATCTAAAAATCTTGATGTGATTAAGAGACACAATATTCAAACTTGATCTATTGTCTATGAGGGCATGTTTCACTTTGTGTTGCATTATGTAAACTTCAATGTATAATGAATTATTATGTATTGGGCTAAGGGATGACATATCACTTTGGTTGAAGGTTACTTGTTGGCCTAGAGATAGGTGTCTAACCAAAGCTTAAAATTTGTCAAGGGATGTGTCATTGGGAACTTTTAATTGACCAAAGAACTCTATCAAGATGTTTTTATGATTGTAGATGTATGCAACAAATCTAAAATGGATATTTATGTTGGTATATTTTGTAATTGTTTCATAATGTCAAATGTCTTTTCTTGGACAATGAGAAATGGCTTGTTCCAAGTCCAAATGGTTGTTTGTATGATGGGTGAAGTGGAAAATGATTTTGGGTGTGGTTAATCTTTGATCATTGAGTTGTGATTTCATAATTGGGATTAGGTATAGAACCATTATTGCTAACAAATGATGATGGAGGGGAACTAGGTATGATAAGTCTTGGTTGTTGATGTACTTGTGCATGGTCAAAGGCTAATGAAAAGTTATCTATATAAGGTCCAAACATGGGAATCCTTACTTTTTGACACACATGTATGTAGTCCCAGGTCAAGGAAGGATTACCATCATAGGTTGGTTGAGTAAGAATGATTAGAAATAGTCTTGTCTGATTGGTACTTGGTCTCAAATTAATAGAAATGGTATTAACATGACCTCCTGTAATATGGCCTATAACTACATTGTAGTCATATGCTACTACATGGTAGTTTGTTGGTTGTTTTCACCATTTTGACCTTAGTTCTATCCATTATTTTTATGTTGTTGATTCTACTATTGGTTTTGTTGGTTCTATTTATCCTATTGGTTTGGCCTTGGTTGTTGATACTACTATTGTTGATGTTACACTAGATGTTATTATTGTTTTTGTTGTTGGTTGTTATGTTGAGGAAAATAATCATAATAAATGTTAAGGTTTTGATTAGAGGTAGAATCTCCATGATCTAATGTGATATCTCCATTTTCTAACATATGTTCAATGACATGTTTGATTTTCAAACAACACTACAAATTATGTCCATTGAACTAATGATATTCATAGAATTCATTTGGCCTATACCAATCTAGAATGTCAATACCCTCAAGAATTTTCCCTTTTAGAATAGGCCATTTAATTAGGTTAGTTGTAATAAGTTTTCAAAACGTTGATTCAATGGGTTCTCCAAGTTTATGAAAGGCACAATAAGTACATATATTTATTCTTGAATAAGGGTTTTACAAAGGCATAGGTTGTTGCATTTATTGCATTTGTTGTACTCATCTAGGTTGTAGTGATTTTTTTGAATGTTATGTTTGTTGAAGAGGTTGTTGGTTAGGAGTTATTTGAAAAGGTAGCATAGACTAAGAAGATGGTTTTTTCACCATTTAGACATGTCATGACTTTGTTACTCCATTACCTACAACATTATTTTTTCAATTAAATTTCTTGGGTTTGTCATAGTTATTGGCATGGTTTATTGTGACACTTGCACTTAGACTAAACTTTGATTTTAGACATTGTTCTAGTTTTGGTTTTGATTTGATGATGTTAGTTTAATAATACCTTTGTTAATAAGGGATATTTCAATCACCAAACCTTTGTTAATGATCTCTTTGAATGTATGTTCATAATACAACTCTAGATTATAAGATATCTCATCATGTAGATATTTGGTAAACATAGTGGTTAATTGCTTATATGGTGAATTGTGGTGGATTAGCTTAAAATGGATCTCCATCACTACAAATAACTTGTGAAGATTTAACTAACTTTTTATTTGGAATGCATTAAATCTACCAATGAAGTCTCATGTTTGAGATTGTAAGAGAAGTGTTGCATGAACTTGTATAAAAGATCATCAAAATCTAATACTAAATTCTTGGGAAACTTCAAGAACCATTCCAATTCTTCCCCATATAGGCTCCATGAAAACAATAGTGAAAGGTAGATGTCATTATAGGCCATTGGTTGGCATGCAACAAATAATTCTATTAGATGGGCCTTGGGATCACCTTTCCACTTATATTTGTCAAAATTTGGTGGTTCATACCATAGAGGAAATGGAATTTGCAAGTAATCCATGTTGAAAGGGTAAGAACATACATCATTCAATTTTAAATTATTTATTTATTTCCCCATTTGAATAAGGGAAATTACACCCTTCATTTGTTGTAGTTATTATTTGAGGAAACTAGTGGGAATATTGACCTATGAGGTAAAGGCTAGGTGTTAAAATTGGATTAATTTGAATCGGATAGTATGGAGGCATTTTCAAGGGAATGTTGAATTAGATAGAAAATGGACTAAGAATATGCATTCATGGATTAGGGTGTGATTATTGAAATTACACATACTAAGGTGTGATATTCTATTTAGGATTGGGTATGTAGGCCTAATGTTAGTAATTCTATAGTTAAGATTAAGGTATATGTCCATACTATGCCTACTAAGCTTGAATAGGGACATGATTTTGACTAGTCATATCTTAATGATAAATAGGGACTTGTGAACCAAAACCCTATCTTTGAATTTGTGGTACATTCTGCATGAAAGGAAACTATTACGTAATAGGTATTTGAGGAATATTATAACCTATTGGCTATGTGAATCCCTATTGGGAAGTGGATGAATTTTGGAGATAAAACATTTTTTGTTGACCAATATTTACATGTTGGTTAGACATCATTTGGTATTAGATCAGCATGTTAATCTATGACTGAAGAGGTATATTCACTACTAATTAGTGAGGTGGAATATTGGTTGGCCCCTATTGAGGTGGTAATATGTTTTGACTATATTATGCGGGTATGTTAGATAGTGCCTATTGTTATGGAATATTATTAGTCACCTATTGGGGTGGAGTAAAATTTTCCACATTTTATTTTGTCACATCACTAGTTATTGGTTGACTACTTAATCCTTGTTGTTAGGTGCTTAACGAAGTAGTTAGTTGAGGATTAGAGGTAGTTGGTTGAGTTTGGGAAGTAGAAGCTCTTACCCCTTGAGTTTTTAAACCACCAATGGTGTTAGTTAAAGGCACATTTGGTTTTTGACTATTTGTTTTTGCACTAACACCACTTTGGTCTAAATTGGACATTACTTACATATTGTCCACTATGTTTTTTTCACTATTTTATGTAGAAGTAGAAGACACTTCCTCAATGGTTGGGGTACTGAACATGTTTTTTCCTAAAGTTTTTTGCATAACTAGGTCAAAACCTTGATTTTGTTGGCTAGTTAACTCAAGTAAGACACCTATAGAAGGAAGTGATAGAATAAGAGGTGAATTTGACATGGCCATATTATTAAATTTAAGTGATAGGTTTTGATATGTCTGGTATGTTTTATTTATTTAAATGAGGTGGTCTTCCATGAGGCTTCTTTGTATGACAAGTATATGCAGATCTTGATATGGAATTGGTACAATGGCATTAGGGTTTCTAGTAGAGCATGTTCATTATAGACACATTGTAAGGCCCTCTTACCAAAATTGGCACATTATCATGGGGAAAGTCTATTAAAGGATAAGCCCCTACATCATAGATTTATGATATTATACTATAATAAGGTTAAGGTTATATGTTTTCTACAATAGATGATACACTATCCAAATATTAGGCCATCTATTATTGATCTTGCTATGTGTAAAGAGGCATGGTAACAAAATAATTGGTCAAAGGATCTTAATATTGTTCCCATATTTGATTGATGTAAGGTGGATAATAATCTACCTCAAAAATGACCTCATCTACAAAAGGGTTTTGAATAAAGTCCTCTTGTGTGACTACATTCTATATCCTAAATTTTACATGGTTCCAATACATGTATAATGAGCCATGGTCAAATATATGACAAATGTTTCATAATAAGATGGGTTTAGAGTTATACAAACTCTAAAAATTTATGTCTAAAAATACTAAGAGGTTTAAACTATATCTAACTTGATCTAAGGTGGAGTTGTATCTCCAATAATACTATGCAAATACTTGGTAAAAATAGTATAATGTCAAATGTCTAACATTCAATGTTTTACACAAACAAGGTCAAGTAAAATGATCCAAAGACAAGATGACAAAGTCTAGGTTAAAACATGCTCTAAATAGGTCTAAACAAGAAAATGAAAAAGAGTCACTATGGCTTTTGGCCAAATATGATGTCAAATGCTAGGCTTAAAACAAGGTTGATGTTAGGACTTTTGGCCAAATGTGGTATCAAAAGTTACACTTGAAACAAAGGATGATTATTTTAATCTAACAAACTTGGAACACTTTACATTAATAAGGCACTTGATTCTAGACATAAACATGACCAAATTCATATAAAACACAAAATAAAAGGCAATTGAAGATAGACTAATTCTATCAAACAATGGAATAAATAATATAGTTTCTAAACTTGAGTAATGGATTAACCTAAGTTACACAACCCAAAATAGAAATATTTGTGTATTAGCCCCTACATGTCAAGGCCTGAATATAAATCAATCAATGTTTGGATTTGAACTTGTAAAAGTTAATCAAAAACTCAACTTAGGTAAACTAGGGCTTTTATGACCAACAAACTAGGCAAATTTGAACAACATGATTGTGCTAAACAAAGATCTAACAAGACATAAATGATTGGTTTTAAATAATGATAATTTGGACACAAGAAAAATACAAGTTTATGAAATAATTTGGCTAGCGTAATGATGTTATCATTCCCAAAAAATGTGACAATGGTTTATTTCAAAGACTTCTAAGGAATAATACTTGAAATGATTTGGGAAGCATAATGTTACCTATCTCAATTAAGTGCCATACTCAACATTTTTGACATAATGTTTTTCCAAGTTAAAGCAAGGTGTCAAATGGATGACATAATTCCTCCTCAAATAATGGAGTAATGTAGATAAATAGACTCATTCATGACATGGTATAAACAAACACAAGTTTTAGATTTAACACACCAGTAAATAAAAGAATAAATGACCAAAATACAACTAAGTATAATCATCCTAGATCCTATCAAGGTGTGGCAAATTGGGGTTGACTAAAACTTACAAGTTATGACCATCTAGATTGATCCCAAGTGAGGCTAACACAAGAAAAACATCACATCAATTGAATTCATATTGATTAACTTATTGTATATTCCTTTGCATGATGATTCCATCATGGACTTCTTAGTGGAATCCCCTGGTTGACCAAACCTAACTTGGGCCTTAGTTATTAAAGGAGAGGTTAGCCACTTAACCCCCTAGCATTTATAGTATGCATTTTTGTATTTGTATACCCCACCATGGAGTGAAGTTGAAACACTATTGAGAGATGCATCCATGGGTTAATGCTTCCCTATAAAACTTATGAGAGGTAATGACAACCCCTTCACAAACCAAATTACATGAAAAATAAAGACTAGTGGAAAGACTTTAGGGTTGCTTTTAGATCACCCAATACCATATAGATTTTGGGTAGAGCCTAGGAAACTTTATTTTTATTCCTTATACTAGGCATTAAATACAATGAAAAGGCATTTTTTATCACATGATTTCCCTATAGGGGGTGAGGAGAGCATACATGTGCTATTCTTTTTGATAAAACAAACAATCAACAAATAGTTTACAAGCAATTATGAGTGAAGTTTGATTTTAGGAACAAATTGAAATGTGATGATGTTCTTTACTTAGACCCTTAGCTTCAGTGTGAAATCTTGAAATAATTTAACAAGATAACTTAAGAAAAAACATCTACGTTCATTTTAAGCTAAAAACCCAAATGTTTAAGATTTAGCCTAAGTTCATTTTTAAACATCAAAAGTAAGTATTAAAGACTTAAACATTCATTTTAAGCACCAAAAATGAAGTTTTTTTTAACACTTATCCATTTTAATTCATTTTAAACACCAAAATCCAAATGTTTAAGATCTAACATGTTCATTTCAACACCAAAACAAAGTGTGACTGATTTAGCTATATTCCTTTTAAAAGTCCAAAAAAAAATGTGTATTAGCTAAAATTTATAAATTTGTGTTTAAATCATGTCCTAGACCTATAATTTTTAGATATTATCTTTTTTCTTTGAAACACTTTTGATTATGAGTAAATAAACTTTGGAAAAATATATCTCAGGTTTTATTTATGAACACAGTGACCATGCTCAATCAGAGATGATTGATGTCGGTTCAAGGTAACCATGGCCGATCATGAAGACCTGATTCTAATTGATTAAGACTATCATCGATCACTTGTGCACCTGAAGGCAAAACCATAGTAGATTAAAATCATTAGGTTAGGCAATGATTAGATAAAAACTCAAAAAAACCTACAAGGATTAGAAAGAGATTTCAAAAGCTACTAAGATTAAGAAAAAATCATTAGAAATACTAGAAACATTCAAAATACAATCTTGGTAAGCTACATGCCAACCAAAAATTATTATATATAACTGAGCTCGATTTGGAAGAATTTGTAATGATCACATATAACCAATGCTTGTTAGTCCTGATTAGTACCAATCTTTGTGTAGATCTGAGATAATTCAAAAATTATAAATGCTTCAATATCAAATCTAAAACTACAAATTTAAAGGAATTTAAGCATTAAAATGTCAATTTATAAGTTACATCTTCATCTCCTTGATATGTGGGGTACATATGGTCCTATCGGGCATGCTATTTATGATCAAGGAATCCAAAAAGGGTGGTTAGATCATATGTTAGCTTCACAATGAAAATAAATAAAAATGAAAATAAACACACTAACATGCATAACACTATCTTACCTAGATCAAAGGGGGAAGTATGGTAAAGAAAATTAATTGACAAAGCACCAGAAAAAATGGAAAGTACTTATAACTTTCCTTATCAATTCCTTACATGCCCCAAGAGATTTCTTCATTTAGCTTGCTCAGCGTATGCTCAATAAGTATTTGGCAAACAGAGTTATGTGGATCCTTCTCCTCTTTGCACCATAGTTGGTTTGGATTTGGCTTGATGTTTCTTAAAGTGGATTGGATTATGATTTTGACATTATAACACTATAGTCTAGATTCATGCACTAAATCTTGCATTATAACATTACTATGTCCAATCTCTCCAAATGAAGAGGCAAATGCTTGTATTTATAGGTTTTATCAAAGGGGATTCGAATGGGTTCAAACCTCACCTTAGTTAATTAATTAACCCCAGTAGAGTTAAAAGGTGTCCAAATCTAATGATTAGCATGGAATAGGCATGGGTGAGATATTTTGGATTTTGGACAACTCATAAAAGGTAATTATGAATTTCTAAGACTTTTTTTTAATTTTTCAATTTATTTTTTGATAATTCATTAAATTGATAAATGTTATTCAATTTAGGCATTTGATTTGATTTTGCATGTTAATTAATTATTTTTAGGCTTTTGACATTTTAAAGATTTTTGAATTAATTTATGTGTGCATTTTGTCCCATTTAACTATTTTATAAGCCAAATTATAGACATTTAGAAATTATTAGGCTAAATGTTCAAAGGTTGGTAAGAATTGATCCAAAGTCTGGTATGAAGCCATTGGTGGCCAATTTCATATGTCTACATTAATAACACAAATTTTTAGCCTATATCCCAAATTTGTTTGAATGTGGTCTTTGAAATCACATTTAGGCTAGAAATATGTTTTTATCTTTTATCATCCATCTTTTTGGGCCTCCACCTGAGACCTATTTCACAACATGATTTCTTAACCTATATCCCATGTTTGTTCAAATGTGCATCTTCAAACTCACATTTAGGCTTAAAATGTGTTGTTATCCTTTGCTAGGTCTATCCTTTTGGGCTTCCCCCTAAGACCCATTTCAAAACATGATTTATCATCCTATATCCCATGTTTGTTCAAATGTGCATATTAAAACTCACATTTAGGCTATAAATGTGGTGTTATATTTTGTTAGCTCCATCCTTTTGGGCCTCCCCCTAAGATATGTTTCACAACATGATTTCTTAGCTTATATCCCATGTTTGTTTGAATATGCATCTTTAAACTCACATTTAGGCTATAAATGTGTTGTTATCCTTTTCCAAATCCATCCTTTTGGGCCTCCTCTTAAGACCCATTTTACAACACAATTTCTTAGCCTATATCTCATGCTTGTTTAAATGTGCATCTTTGATCTCACATTTGGGCTAGAAATGTGTTGTTATCCTTTGTTAACTCTATCCTTTTGGGCCTTCCCCTAAAACCCATTTCAAAACATGATTTCTCAGCATATATCCTATGTTTATTTGAATGTGTATCTTTGAACTCACATTTAGGCTATAAATGTGTTGTTATCATGTTAGCTCAATCATTTTGGGTGCCCCCCTGAGACCCATTTCACAACATGATTTCTCATCCTATATCCCATGTTTTTTTGAATATGCATCTTCAAAATCACATTTAGGCTAGAAATGTGTTTTTATCCTTTAACAACACTATCTTTCTAGGCCTTCTCCTAAGACCTATTTAACAACATAATTTTTTAGCCTACATCTCATGTTTGTTTGAATATGCATCTTTGAGCTTGAATGTAGGCTAAAAATGTGTTGTTATCCTTTTCTAATGTGTGTGTTCCTAATTATAACCACCTTTGGGAAAAATAATGTGGTTCCCTTTCCATTCCTAATTATAACCACCTTTGGGAAAATTAGTGACTCTACCATTATTAATTTTTATAACCACCTTTGGGAAATTTAGTCATCCCACCCCTATTCTACGTAGATCATGTCATTTTCTTCATTTCAAAGAAAGATTCAATGATTCTATTTTTTATCTCCCACACCCTTGAGGGAGCATCAAGGGCTTATCAACCACTCTTTGGGGCATGAACCATTTAGATTAACAATTTTTTCATTCTTTGAAAATATGTTACTATTCCTTCTCAAATAGGGGAAAACTATAGATATTTAATTTTGGCAAATTTCATGCCTAAACCAACATTCAATTTAATTTTTGGCAAAAAACATATTTTAAGTGTAAAAGTCACCTAAATATCCAAAATTCATCCATGTAAGATATTTAATTACCCATAAACATGATGAGGTTAGTTTATTTGATGTATTATCCTATATGTATCACTAACCTAGTTTAGTTCTAACTCTAGTCAAATTACAACCTATTAATTAAACACTTTTGGCATGTTAATCTATTAATTCATGACATTTAAATCAATTAACAAAAGTTAAAAATCACTTAATAAGACTAATTATATTATAAATACTAATTAACTTGCCTAAGAAAAAATTCCAAATCAAATTAGTGAATTACATTTATTAAAAAGGAATTTTTTCCAAAAATGAATTCAAAGAGTCAAATGACCTAATAAATTGATTTATTATCTCATAAATATTCAAAAATATGACTCACACTTCACAAATATCTAAAATGAGTTATCATGCCTCATAACTATTAAAAACTAAGGTGTTAAGATTTTATGAGTGCCTTAAACCCTCTGAGAGTTAGACTAACTTAACCAAGGTTAATTTAGACTCAACCAAAGTTATAATTTAACCTAACCTATCAATGGTTGGATTTAGTTCTTTGAGATATAAATGCAAGTGCCCACACCATTAATAAACAAGAGTTTATGTTTAAGCTTATTCTAATAGAATACCTTCTTAAAGCCTTTGAAGAATAGAGTTATTAAGCCAAACTTCAACACCAAGACATAAGTGACCATTGGAGAGATGCTACCACCTTGGAAGAGCATTTATAAGATACTAAAATTGTCATAGGCTGAGCATGAAAATTCTTAAACCAATAAGCAAGCATCATATGTGACAAGGGAGGTAAGAAATTTATATTGTCTTCATCTCTTTTTTGTGCTCTTGCTTATTGTGCTATGATCCCCCTAAGTTCTTAGGTAATAGGGTTTCATCTTAATGAATTTTTGTTCTTGATGTTTTCTATTTTTTGACTAACAAGATTATAATCTACTTATTTTTTCCTCTTTGAACTCCTAAGGTACAATATCCTACCTCATCCTCTTTTCTATTTCCATACTTTTTTATTTATGATGATTGTAAATTGGTTGTATATTTTTAATGGTTAGTTTCCAAGTGCCACTAAGCATTAATTCAAATTTTAAATGATCCCTATATATACAAAGCTAGAGAGTAATATTTTTTAATCAAGAAAACCTCTTGATTATCATACACATCATTTTATTTAAAAGCTATTGAATCATACCTTATACTGAGTTTTTAGGGCATAATTTTGAATTATCACAAAAGGTTGATTTACACTTTCATTTATTATATCAAGGGTTACATTTGGAGATAGAACATATAGTTACATAATTGCCATTACACACACGTGCGCGCGCGCACGCGCATGCGCATGTGCACACACACACACACACAACATATAGTTACATAATTGCCATTACACACATGTGCGCGCGCGCACGTGCACGTGCACACACACACACACACACACACACACACACCTTGCATAGATAACAACATGTGAGTCTGAGGCTAATTTAATTATTTTGAGAATTAATATAAAACTTCAATTAGGTAAAATAGATGGGTATTTAAATTATATAATAAACTACCATAATATCAATAGCCACAAACTTGTATAATAATTGATTTGTTTGCTTAGCCCATAAATAGCAATGAATTGAAATAAGTGTACTTGTTTGTAAAATATGACTAAAATAGAGAAGTGGTAGTCTATAAAGTGGTGAAAGAGTAGGGTAGAGTGTCATGAATAAGAAATGTGTGCTAAAACCTTCTTCATATGGTAGTATGACCCTCTTTTCCAATAATGCATTGTGTTACTAACCTTTTATGTTGCACTATTAACCCTATGTAGATAAAATAGTGAAATTTGGGGTATAAATTTTCCCTATTTTGGTAAGCCTATGCCTATAATATTGAGACCTAGATCATCATCTATGTTTCATTTTGTCTTATTTAACTATGGAACCCTAATCCTCCATGTTTGTTAATATTTTGACAAAAAATCAAGTGTAAAAAATTGGCATTAGTAAGGTAGGTTGGATGTGACCTTAACACCCCATATGTGAGTGTTACCTACATATCAATACATTGAAAGGGAATTAAACCTGATGTAGTTATCCCAATCTAAGTGCTAATTCAAGTGAAAGTGATGATAGTATGCCTGAGTATGAATTTAAATTTGAATGCTTTGAGTGGGACTTAAAATTGAAAATCCAAGTAAAACTGAGATCTAGGCTATTTTAGATGGATATATGCAAAAATAAGGGTAAATAGGGATTAATAATCTTAATTTTCACAACTATTTTTGAGATTATTCCTAAGAATTTCGATCTAAGTGATGAATGAATGAGAGTGGTCTTTATATAGTGTTATGATGCTTTTTGATACATAAAATGATTTTAGGTTGACCCTAATACATTTTTATAACATAAATATATTTTTTAAGGGTCAATAACACTAACCCCTTTACTAATACCACACTACAATAGAGACCAAAGGGGTCACACTATTATTCAGGTGGCTAGCACATGTGTGAAAAGATTTAGAATGCCTAGGTGATGGATTAATTCATCTTTTGGTATATCTAGGTATGGGATAGATGTGCATATATGCTAGAAAAGGATCAAAATAGGCCTTAATATAGGTTTAAGTATAAGCTAGGGATAGGGTGGTCTCAAGTGACACTCATTGCATTAAATGACATTTTAGATGACTATATTTTTTTCCCTTTATTTTATAAATACAACAAAGTGAAATGACTAAGATAAAGGAAAGAGAGATGTACCTAGACTTACCTAAGAGGTGAATCCCATGAATATGGATCTAAGTATATGAGCTATGCTTTATTATGTGTCCTAAAAATGAAACATTTATGATTCAATCCTTAATAAAAATTGAAATCAAATATAGAGCTGACTACAAAAATGAGAGAGAGAGAGAGAGAGGAAAATAATGAATACACCTCAATGGGTATATAAACCAATGCAAAAACCTAGTGACATATTTTTTATGTGTAGATGGAAATCAAATGGTGAATAACTTAGACTATGTTGATGACTTGCCCAAATCCCATGTGTGGGTGGATCAAGAACTCAAAATGGCCTTGACTCCATCATTTCCCACCATATTTGATTAATCATAACATGTGAATAACTTGGATCGGACTAAGGATTTGTCTAAACCTCTCATTTAGATGGCTCAATAACTCAAATAAGCTATGACTCCATTTCCTATCCATGTGTAGTAGATTCGTCTAAATGTTAATCTATGTGATGTAACTGAAACTATTTAAGATGGCTCTAAGCCACATGGAAATTTTGAAATGTAAAAATGACTCTAGGCCACTCAAGAATCCCAACCATTATAAATAGAATGAGAAATAAATTTGGTATGATACTAATGAAAAAACTAGTGCATAAGGTCTGGAGTATACAACATGGATAATGAGATGTATTTATCATTCCATTTGAGAGAACTAGTGTAAAACTAAACATATGGTAACAATGTGTTTTTCACATGCCCCCAATTTTTGTATCTATGCATATGGATTTAGGATTGATTCATGGTAATGAGTGTATGTACATATTTAAAACTGAAATAAGAGTGATCATGTCATGTATGATGTCCCTAATCTGGTTAAACCTTTGTAATTACATGTAAAAACTAATTATATATTGAACATATCTAATAATCCATGATTGAGAATGTGCAAATCTAAATTGTAACTATTGTACCTTTCTAAAAAGTTTGAAATATTCTATTTTTGAGGCTACTCAATAATAGCATAGTGGGTGGAATATATAACATTGAAATTATGGTAGTGTACTACACTATCATCCAAAAGTGATGTTTTTGAGGGAAACTAAGACTGATTTGTATGTGACTATGTTTCACTATATTTTCCTAAGTCTAAGTTCTATAATCTATGTTTTCATATTGAAAACTATGTTTTGAGTGCACTAGGATGCCCTGATCTCTATGATAAACCCCTATGAATGCCACCTCTTTTTATGGGAGTTATTTAATCTCTATAATAACTATCCTCAAAATAAAATCTATGCATCATGTGTGTTAGATTAAAAATATATGATATCTACGTGATAAACTAATATAATGTGTATACATGACATTAAAATGTGAAAGAGTCTAAGCATGAGTTGGAAAAGTATGATGTATGTTAGATATAACATTCAAAAGGTTTTCAAGATAGATATAATAATGTAAGCATGTATATGAATAGTAAATTTGAATATAATCTGAGTAAACTACCTAGGGTATTGGGGCATGATGTCCACCAAGGCACCTAAGGAGAAAGAAGAGATATATGAAGTCCCTTATGGCATAAAAAATTAGATGTGAATGTAACAAGCAAGATATAATTTTCATAGACATAATGCATACATAAAATCATACATAAAAACACATGAGTCACATAAAGTAGGCTAAAGTGCCATAATACAAAGTACATGGGTATATGTCACTAAGTCTGAGAAAAGGCACACATACAAGGACATGTTAAAATGTCCACATATGCAAAGAGTAATCAAGGTTGGCTTAGAACCACATGGAAGGACATGTTTAAATGTTTGAATACATAATCAATAAGAACACACAACCACATGGGCACATGTCCAAAGCATACACATAATGAAAGGAAATTAGCTTATAGCCATGGAATAATGACATATTCAAATTCCATTGAGTAGGTGTAGAATCAAAAAGACAATCAAATATAAAATAGTAAAGCTAGAAACGAAAGTATCCATAATCATGTGGTATGAATCTATATAATATTATATATGTACATAATTTGAGTTTATAATAGTAACAATCGGTAAAAAATCAGTGTAACATAGGATGATCAATATCAAGATATAATCAATGTTAAATCTATGATATAGAGTATAGAAATATGTAAATTGGAAAATCAAATGTTGTGTGACTGATTCCCCTAATGGTATAATATAACAATGTTGAATCAATGTATATGTCTGTGTGCCCCTGATGGGTAGATAGTATCAAATATAGATCTGTGTAGAGGACTAGATTCTTGTAGTAATCTAAAAACACTTGAATGGAACAAGTGAAGCATGTATGTATTATAAAATTTACTATATTAAATAGATAGCATATGTAGTACCTAAAAAATATAAGGAATGTAAACATGGAAATGCATGCAATCTGAAATTTGTATTTTTTTATAAAATATTTGAATGTTTTTGTATTTTTGAAAATATTATATTGTTTTTGTATTTTTCGAGTATAAGCTATGTATTAGAAACATGAAAATGAAACTATAAACAAATAACAAGATAAATGAAACTATGTACAAATAATAATGGAATTAAATAAGATTATGTAAAAATGAAATGTAGTGACTCTAAAAAGCTAAAAACATATCCATAGGATGTGGATAATCAAATGGTGAATCTGGTGGGAGGTCATCTAATGTCAGATATTTAATCTACCCAAACTTGAATAAATCATCATCATTATGATCATCATACCATTATATCTACATAATTATATCCTTATCCCTGGCATTGGTCTAGATTTTGTTCACCAAATTATTTAACTGTTTTTGGAATTATTGTAAAACCCTAAGTAGATAAAAGAACTGAGTAGATAAATCATGGAATAAAATACCACAATATCAATATCCACTGACTTATATAATAATTAATTTTTTATTTAACCTATAAATAGAAATGAATTGAAAAGGGTGTGCTTAGCTAATTTTTTTATTGAAACAGATAAGTGGTAGGGTAGAAAGTGGTGCAGGATCAGGGTAGAGTTTCATCAGTAGGAAATAGGTGTTAGAACCCCCTTTAAATGTAGTGTGACCCTCTTTTCTAATAATAAATGTTTATACTAACCTTATATGTTGTGTTATTGAACTTGTATAGATAAAATTCTGAAATTTAGGGTAGACCTTTACCCTATTTTAGGAACCCTATACCTACAAGATCGAGACCTTGATCATAGTATATGATTCATTTTGATTGATTTCACTATGAATCCTAAGTCTCCATGATTACTATGATTTTCATGAACACAAGCGTAAAAAGAGTGGCATTAGTAGGGTATGATTAACATGACCTCAACACCCCATGTACTAATCATTGCCTACATACCAATACCTCAAAAGGGAATTAATCCCATTGTAGTTCTCTTAATCTAGGTGATAGTGCAATTGAAAGTGATGATGGTATGTCTGAGTATGAATTCTAATTTGAATGCTTTGAGTGTGACTTAAAACTATAAATCTGAGTAAAACTAAGCTCTAAGCTACTGTATATGGATGTATGAAAAAATAAGGGTAAATAGGGATCAATAACCTTAATTTTCATTAATGTTTTTTAGCTTGTTCATGATAATTTCCATTTAAGGGATGAATGAGTGAGAGTATTCTTTATATAGTATTTTTATGCTCATCAAAACATGAAATTATTTTAAGTTAACCCTAAGACTCTTCAAGAAATGGAGAAATATTCATTGGAGGAACAAAGATCTTATGGTCAATAGCATTACCCCTTTTCCAATAACACATTCCACTAAATACCAAAGGGTCCACTCTATTGTCTAAGTGTTTAACACGTGTATGAAAGGATATTGGATGCCTAGGTGATGGCTTAGTGTATATTTTCGTATATCTAGGCATGGATAAAAGGGAATATAAGATGGAAAAGGATCAAAAGAGGCCCTAAGATAGGTCTAGGGATAAACAAAGGATAAGTTGGTATCAAGTGACACTCACTACATTAAATGACATTTCAAGTCACTACAATTTCCCTCTTTAGAGTATATGGCTATGTAGGTAACACTTAGAAACAACATGGTTTATAAGGTTAGATCCACTCACGTTTTAACCCTAGGTATGTAAATGATAAGGAGTTATGGTTTAGTTTTTTTAAGTCTATCATGAGTGATTCAATCACATATTCAAACATAAATAATAAATACAGGTATAAGTGTTGGCCCCAAATTTTGTCTAAGTATTATCTATTTTGGCATGGAACTAACATGGCATGGAAGGACTATGGCATGAAAATACCATGGAATGTAAGTACCATAGTGTGAAACTTGATAGGTATATAATCACCATGGAATATAACCTACAGGGTACAAGAGGACAATGGAATAGAAAGACCAGTATGAGAAGACCCAGTCAAAGAAGAATTAGTCACAAGGAACGTGACGACTTAAAACTTAGAACTAAAGTAGAAGACTAGGGAGATTTGTGGGAATTGGAAGTAGTTAAAGGAATGATTCATAAGAGACACCCATACCTTATTCATAAGGAGTTTTTCATTATAACGTAATGAGAGGAACACATGGTAGTAAGGATCTAGCATAGCGCATGGATATAGGGGTCACAAAGGATTCAATCCTTAAGAGGAGAGCTTATTTAACTCTATGACTCTTAATCTATCTATAGTTCATTATATAATTACTTGAGTCATTAATGATTATAAACACTTGGTTAGGGATAAACAAGTATAAATACCCCTTTTGTAATGGACCACAAAGATGATAATGGATGGATGTGTTGTTAATGTTGATGCTTAAACTTATTGTATAAATTTATGAGTCTTATCAAAATTATTGTGTACATGATGAATGATGTTTTATGAATTACTTATCATGAATTCTAGTGCATCTTTTCTTGTAAAAAGTAACTCTAAAACTATAGTTTTTCTAATTTGTATAATTATGGTAGTAGAACTTATAACTCTAAGGATCGTAATATTCTATCTTTGCATTTATGGAATATATAATTGAATACATGTTTGACATAAAGAATTTAAATAAGTATTACTATACAAAGAAACCTACAAGAACTAGTCTTTGCTTTGGGTGAGTGCATAAGACCTTAATCTTACATGAAAGTGTCGACATGCTAGCTCATTAGGATAGACTTCAACACTATATTTACAATAGAAAAACCTAAAATTTTGCTTATATTTCTAGGATTCATATCATTTGATCTCAATCATTGAAAATTTTTGAGTGCATTAGTCTTGATAATATATAACAATGGATTACTAGTGTTGAAGATAACTTTGTAGTTCCCTACCTTGAACTAGGAGTTTTAGCACAATAGTGGGTAGAGTAAAATCTCTATATCACATTATATGAAACCATTTTTATTGAGATCCTAGTTAAATTACACTACCCACTAATAATAATTGATTACTCAAGGATGGTCCCAAAAGCTTGGGATAAGGCAGCCTTAGACCCTAGAGTGACAAAGAGCTTTAACCCAACTTGAAACCCTGTGGACTAGAGCTATTAACATTTGGTGAAAGGGAGTTTTGGATAACTACATTTTGGAGTATGATGTAACCACCTATTCATTTCCTAAAGAATCTAAGTTATATTTCTTTCAAGAATCACATGTCTATTACATTATACATTTTTCCTTAGAAATTAAGAAGTTATTTTTTGATTTGGGACTTAAGACTATGCCAATAGAGAGATAGATCTTTCTATGCATGGGTTGCACAATTGGGAAGTGATTAGAAATGATTTGGTGAAATATTTTGGGTTTAGAATTATATTCAATTGGTGGGAATTATACAAGAAAAAGTATGATGAATCTCCTTAAAGGATTATGGGATTTAGTGATGCAGGAAGGGACTAAGAGAACTCAAGAAGTGTTGTCAAGATATGTAGGGAAGCAAAGACACACAAAGAATACCCCACCACTTTTGATCCATGCCTTAATATCATATGAAAGAGTAACCAAATAGATGAATGTATCTAAGGAACCAAGTCTAAACCAACCAAGCTTCCCAATCATAGTGTGTGTTCATGCTCTTAAATTAGACAAAGTACACATACATAATTGGGACATAGATAACATAGAATCAAAGATTGAGCTAGTAAGGGATACTAAAACTCATCCATTTGACATTTATATAGACTTAACACTTTCGTTCCCCCTTAAAAATAATTACATGGAAAATTTAGGGATGCTTGGAGGGCCTATCCCATAAAGTGGATAGAGTACAAGCCTAAGTCTTGTTAATCACCTGGCTACCATGACCCATGTCATGAACACTGCTAGTAGAGTTGCCAGAGGCATACTAGGTAGAGGCAAAAGAGGAGGTAATGGACTTCCTCCTCAAGGGATAGGGGTTGGAGGTTCACAATAACCACTAATTTAAGCACCTTAGCCAATAATGATGTATAATAAAATGATGCTTCACTTACTAAAATATAAGGGCATAGAGAATGTAGCCTTATATGTCCAAAAAGATGAACTTATTTGGAGAGTACATGACATCACCTCTTCTGAGTGTAAGGCCACATAATTTTCATCTATGATTTTGGAATGTGTGCACAAATGGTATATGAATTTTGACCCTCAAAAAGTAGTGGTTGACTTTGATAAACTTAAAGAAGCCTTCTTTTAGGAGTTTTACATTCTTGAATTTGAGCAAAAAATCATAGCTGCACTGAAGGAAATAAAGTAGGGACTTACAAAAAGCATGTGAGATTATGATGTAAGATATATTTCCACAAGTATGAACTTATTTGGAGAGTGCATGACATCACTTCTTCTACGTGTAAGGCCACATAATTTTCAACTATGATTTTAGAATGTGTGCACAAATGGTATATGAAGTTTGACCCTCAAAAAGTAGTGGTTGACTTTGATAAACTTAAAGAACCCTTCCTTTAGGAGTTTGACATTCTTGAATTTGAACAAAAAATCATAGCTGCACTGAAGGAAATAAAGTAGGGGCTTACTAAAAGCATGTGAGATTATGATGTAAGATTCAAGATTTTTTTATCTAAACTATCATTTGAGATTAATGATACTCATCATGCACAACAGTTTATCAGAGGATTATTACTACCTTTTTTATGAACCTTATATTAGAAGAATTTCTCTAACCCATGAAAATCCTTGGAAGTTATCCTCTGTACTAAATCAATTAAAAGTTTCAATACTAGGATTAGCCAATTTATGAAAGATCAAATAGATTAAATGGCATCATAGCTTGAAAAGTTAATATCCAATAGTGTACATGAGTAACTGCATATGCAATAACATTCATGTAATACATAGATTAACTGCTTATGTAAGAACATTCATGTAATACTTAAATAGATGTGTAAAATTTGTCATGAAGAACATGATGTATGCTCTTACCCACTTCTTTAGTGAGCAACTCATTCAAAGGTATTTGACTATTTTAATATATATGATGACTATATTCATGACACTAATTACTATCATTTTATTAGTGACATTCATGAAGGATGAGCATGCAGCACATTCCAAACCTTTATAGCAAATAATTAGGACAATCATGGTTACCGTGGCTGAGGTAGAGGAAGATGATGAGGAGGTGGTCACTTCCAGCCTAGGACATGTTACAAATGTGGATCCCTAGACCACTATCAGATATATTATCCAATATACCCTTCATGTGCTTTTTGTAAAAAGGACCACTAGAAAGAGGAGCATCCTGACTTATATGTAGTTATCACTAAGGATTGAAATGAAAAGGGTGCCAACATGATAAAAGTTTACAAACCATATTGGTGTGTAGATTTAGGCACCCCAACTTTTTAATAAGTGAATATTACCACACACATTATACAATCTCAATCCACCTCCAATCCTATCGAGAAAGTGCAATGTGAAGAACCATGAGAAAAAAATATCTAGATCCCCAACAATAGAAAGATGTTCTTCATGACACAAAGACATTGGTGTGAGAAATACAAGGCAAGATCCAATTCCTTAGAGATAAAGAATTAATGTAAAATTTTGACAAGCAAAAATCATCTAAACCATAAAATGTGGTGGACGGTGACTTTTAAGAACTGTGAAAGCACATGTTGGATGAAAACATTATCCCATAATTAAGTATTTGGCTTAAGAATTAGGTGAAAGTATTAATTAAGGTTCAACCTCAATTCACTAAGGGAGTTTGAGGATCATCACTTGAATCATGATTAGTGATGGGACACTCTTATTCCCTCTACTCATCTAGAAGATAGAGAGATACTAGTCAATGTTGTTATAGATGGATGGGTAATTTGAGACATCCTAGTTAACACCAATATAGAAGTAAATGTCCTTACCAAATATGCTTGGAGAAAGATGGCCAATACAGTGCTATAAACATCACCTCATGTCTTATTTATGGAAAATAAGACTCATGTACTACCCATCGGGGTCCTCAAGAATGCTATAGTTGACATACTGGAGTACCCTTCAAGGTAGATTTTGAGGTTCTAAAACTAGATAAATTTGATGATTAACCTATTCTATTGGGAAGACCTTGGTGCTATGAGAACAATGTAGACTTAAGTTTCAAGAAATGTTATATCAATTTTGAAAACACTGATCAACGCAATTTTATTCCACTAGACCACGCACAAGGAACCCCTTATATAAAACCTATCAATGTCGATGAAGATGTAAACCACATATATAATGTTACTATAAGTAAAGATGAGCTAAGAGATCCCACTTTATATGGAATTCTTTAGTGGTCAAATACTTAGTCTCTTTTTGACACTACAAATAATGCTTGTAATTATTAGCCACATGGTAACTATGACCTTACTAGATGAGTGTGTAGTACCATCAATAGTCAAGAGAATATCTCATGCTCATTCAATAAATATCACAAGTTTGTTCATCTTATCAAAATAGAAATGAGAGGACCACTGGTAGGCCCACCATTAGAAATATTAGATGAAGCTCTATGATTCCGTGGATAAATGGAGGTATCTGACTTCATATAATGCCTTGAAGCATTCTATGCCACTACAAGTGATTATATGAGATCATTAGTACATCTCTTTGATGGAACTACCACAAGTTGGTGGTTCACCCATCATGAGTGATTATTTTATTAGAATCAAGTACACTCTAATTTGCATCATTGATTATAACATCATAATAAGGTTAGGGGATCAATCAGTTATAGTGACATACAAGAACTAGAACATCACATCAAAGCATGTGAAATAATGTAAAGGGATGAAGTGACATACTTAAAAATTACTTGTGGGTCCATGAATTTTATGGGATTTATGCATTTAGGAATTTGAATAGAATGTTCATGAAGAGTGCCACATGGGTACCAGGTTCTGACATCTATTGAAGGAGAGCATGAAGTTGGCACTATCTTCTTCTTCACCAAGGATGGATTTGTGCCTCACTCTCTACGCCATAAATGAAGTAGTTATACGTGACCCAAGTCCCCTATAAGATCATTTGAGGATTATTAATCATGACCCTAAGGAGGCCCTACACATCTTTAATGAATTATCAACACAATTTTCCACACTAGAACCAGTCCTTGATCATGATTGTCATGAAGAAATATGTCTAACCAAATAAAAGCTAGTGTTTCATGTGAAAGAAGGTGAAAGATCCCATCCACATGACCCTTTGACAACCCATTTATATGTTCCTAAAAACTATGACATAATAAATATTCATGATATTGGCACTAATATAGACAACCCTTACTATGGACCCACTTAGACTATTCATCATAACATCGGCACAAAGCAAGAACCAAATATTACTACACTAGGATTTTATTAGACTGAAACAAAGATTTCAAAAATATTTGAGTTGTTAAAGGAATATCAAGATGTCTATCCCAAAAATTACAATGAAATGAAGGAAATCCACCCATATTTAGGAAAGATGCATATCAAGTTGATTGATTGTGCTCAACCAGTTACAAAGCATCCATATAGAATGATTCATAATCTATGAGTGCACATCAAAAAGGAAATTAATAATATGTTGTGCACATGATTAATCACCCCCATTGATGAATTTGAATGGGTCAATCACATGGTGATTAGTATTAATAAGGATTTATATATCTATATTTGTAAGAACTATAGAGTGCTTAATGCATCTTGTGTCACTAGTCCCTTCCCTATGCCATTCACAGAGGAGATCTATAAAGGTGTTTATGGATGTAAGGTATATACCTTCATAGATGGCTTCTTTGGATACCATTAGGTCTAGATAGCTAAATAATACCAACCCAAGATAATTTTTTCCATCGAATGGGGATATTTTGAGTACACTATCATGTCCTTCAAGTTAAAGAATGCCCCAATGGAGTTTTCATGAATAGAAATTGAAGCTTTTAAGGATTTCATCCATAATTTTCTTCAAGTTTACTTGGATGATTAGATAGTTTATGGTTTGATCAAGGGCCATTGTTCTAACTTGAGGCTTATACTTAAGCATTTTTGGGTTTTATATATATATATATATATATATATATATATATATATATATATTTAAACTTGAATAAGTGCCTATTTTCTACACCATTTGGTGTGATATTATGACATATTATATGTAAAGGAATTCTGGTAGACCTAATAAAGGTATCCATTATTCTTCAACTCCTAGCACCCAAGGCCCAACTTGAGGTCTATGCCTTTTTGGGATATATTAGTTACTATAAAAAGTTCATCCATGGATATGCAAATATTATCATGCCCCTGGAGGAACTTCTAAAGGACAATGAACATTCTATATTGATGACATCTTAAAAATAATATTTTGAAACACTAAAGGATAAATTGGTCATTACTCCTATCCTCTAATTTTTGGATCGGACAAAACCATTCCACATCCATGTTGATGCATCTAGAATGGGTGTTGGTGAAATCCTTTCACAACTAGGTGAAGGTCACTTGGACCACCCAATCTACTTTGCTAATAGAAATCTCACTCCATCTAAAAGGAACTATACCACTAGAGAGCGTGAAGCATTATTGATGGTCTATACTCTAAAAAAGTTTTGAAAGTAATTATTAGACACTCCCTTTGTTTTATATATATATATATATATATATATATATATATATATATATATATATATATATATATATATATATATCATGAGGCTTTGAATTATCTTGTCAATAAAACTATACTACATGGATGGATCTGTCACTAGATAGTGGTGTTTTAAGAGTTATAATTTTCTATCATAGTGAAACCTAGGAAAGCTAATTACAGCCCTGACTACTTATCCTAAATTGAGTCTAGAGAACCCCCACATGCCATTAAAGATTTGTTACTTGATGCTCAACTATTCTCTGTCACCCTTGTAATTGAGGAGCTTGAGGATATTTCTTCTTTTATAACCTTTAGTTCAATGCTTGATTATTTCACTCCCTATGCTAAGAAGAAACTTGTAGTTTACACCACACCATTTCAACTCATAAGAGGAGATCTTTACAAACTTGGCTATGACAAGATTCTTTAGCACTATTTTATGCAACATGAGCACCCTAAAGTACTAAGATAAGTTCATGAACTAATTATAAGAGGACACTATATTTTAGAGGCTACCATTTGAAAGAATCTATTGGCCAAATTATAGTGGCCTACTCTTTTTAAAGATGTTAAAGCATATGTTAGGTAGTGTGATATATGGAAATGCATGAGAAAACCTAACCATGGAGATGTCATGCCTTTACAACCAATACCTTCTCAAGAACAATTCAATAAATGGGTCATTAATTTTGTTAGACCCATCACTCTGGTTGGATGAAGAACAAGATCTTGGTACATCATTTTGATAACTAACTACCTTACACATTGGGATGAAGCTATGCCAATAAAACATTATACTACTAACACTACTACATGCTTCAACTTGGAAAATATCATCACTAGGTTTGGATGGCCACTAAGATTCACTAGTGATCATAGTACCCATTTCCTACATGAAATAATTTATGTCTTGCTGAATGAGTTCATGATTACACACCATAAAATGATGTCATACCATCCTCAAGATAATGGCATTATCGAGGCCTTCAATAAAATTCTAGGCACCACTTTGATGAAGATTTGCAATATTGGCCAAATTGATTATGATGATATATTTGTTGTAGTCTTATGGGCAAACTAAATGACCTGCACACATCTAAATAAAAACACACCCTTCAAGTTTGTGTATGGTAAAGAGGCAGTCTTAACGGTTTAGTTTTTGGTACCATTTTTGTGTATAGCATGCATAGGACAATTGAATGAGGAGGCATCCTTGAAATCACTCTTAGATGATTTTTTACAACTTGATAAAGCATGGTTCCTTATTCATTAGAGTCAGGATGTAGAAATATGCAAACATAAGGCATGGCATGACCACTACTTAAAGCATAAAACTTTAAATTTGGGCATGAAAGTCTTACTATATGACTCTAAGTTTGCATGCCACCCTGTAAATCTTTGAATTCATTGGGATGGTCCTTTCATCATTAATAGAATTTGACCTATCAGATCATGTTGATTACAAAGTTTGGATGACCAGTTCCTTTCTATGCATTATAATGGATGTCAACTTTAGTTGTGTTTCACTTCAGAATAGTTAAATTATTATAATCAATAAGGATTTTTCCATTAGTTTAGGATTTCTTATTTTCAATAAAATCACTACCTTAATTACATGCAAATGTTTCTTAATATAATTTTTTTTCATGTTTTATTTTTCATTTCATGGGGGACCATGATTCATTTTAGTGTGGGGTAGAAATAAATCATAAATCTTGACTCAAGTACATAGATTTCATAGGTGCACAAAGTATTTAGGCACATAAAATGTTGAAGACATGAAATTTATTTAACGCACATGAACTATGAATCCTAATGATATGGTGTTCCTACCATTATTTTTAATTTTGAAAGACAACTATCCTCCACATCAAGGAAAGCATGGGACACAACTATCATCCACTCCAAAGGAAGTCATAATATGGGGTGTCCCATTAATGCAAAAATAATAGTTATGGTAAGAAGTATGCTAATGGTATGATGTGATAATAACATTAAAATAATTAAATGCTAAAAGTAACAATCAAATCATGATAGTCGTTAAATATATGTATTAATAATATGAAGTGATGGGTGACAAAAAGTAGTAATGATGGTGAAGCCCTCCATGAGCCTATAAATAGGTAAGTTAAATTTATTTAAATCTTTACCTTTATGTTTAATTGTGATTTATAGAGCCAAAAAGTAGAGAATAAGTGAATAACAGAGTTGAATAGGTGAAAACTTAAGCCAAAATATGAAGTCATGATTTAAATAAGTATCAAGGAAAGCATCACTTACCACCATGTAAAATAGGGGGAACTTTGAGACATGGCCATAATAGAGATAACTTTGAGGTTATAGGTTGAAAAAATCACCATTACAAGATATTTAAGCTCAAAAAACAAAATCCATAACCACGTATTCATTTATAAATGTTGGATGGCTACATGTTAACATTCAGGCATCTTGGAGGGTAATGTGGCCTAAGAAAAAGTCCCAAAGGATTGAACCGCTACCAATGATACCAAAAGAAGAGGAAGTGTGCAAAGGATACATGGTTTTTATTATGGAAGAGACTCGATAATAATAAGTTTATAATGTAGAGGAAGAGGAAATAAGCATGACATGACAAGCAAAAGAAGGCTCAATCATCCCCACCCCTACCACTACTAATTAAGGAAATGTAGTACCCAGAATCAGTGTTGTGCATGTAAATTTGGGTCTTCAAGGTTTCTAGTTGAATAATATTTAATTATAACCATCGACAACCTAGAAATGAGGTTGAGTTTCAAAATGACTATTGAGTCAAGTGTCATAACACTAAGAACTAAGTGGTGTTTGATTTCAAAATATTCAACCAATTGGATGTTATAGGGTTGTTCTAACTCTTCAATTTTCCATATTTTAGAAAACCCATGAAGATGGTTTAGTTCCTTCTCTCATGCATCCATGAGGACTATATATACTTTTATAGATGTAGTATGAAATTTAGACCTAAAATAATAAAGGTCATGGGATTGTAATACTTAGGGTTGAGTGTGGTTAATGATTTGGTAGACACCAAGGAGATCCAAAAGATCACCACAATGCTCATGTACTAAAAGTAGTACCACACCATGTACATCAAGAACCTATAGGATCCCACCCTCCAAGTTGTGGCATAGATCATTATGACCAAGATCAATGGGATTTATCAGTGGAAAGAGGTTGACATAACACACCTCTATATTGCCCACTAAGTCACTTAGGGATTTAAATATAATTGGGATATGTATTTCACCTAGAAGATCATTGAGGATATGCAAAATACCCATTATATAAAAGAGTATAAGTTCCCATGGGGGTATTCCTTCTCTTAATGGTTTTTGATGAAATTGATGTGCTAGATTATATTTTAAGAGCACTGAAGTGGGTATACCATCCCATGCACAAGTCCCCTATTAAATGTTACAAGCTATTCACATAGCCTCAGCACATCACCCCCTCATACAAAATAAGATGAGGCACTAGTTAAATGGGATGAAGGAAACATTCAAGAATAAGTGGTCATCCTAAAGGACTTACCCCTTTTGGCTACTAAGAAATCCTAGTTTTTCATGAAGTAGCAATTCTCCCTAGTGTGCATTAGGATGAACACTTCTAGAGAATTTTTTTCTTGGTTGATGTTACCATACACCTTCTTCATGTGGTAATTTATATATTTAATGAACTAGATATATGATGCACATCCCATTATCTTAGAAGCTAAAAATATTGATATGGATATTCATACTCTCTAAAAGATGTAAATTTATCTAGGCAATAAGGACTATCAGGAAAAGAGGGAGATACACTTGACAGATATCAAGGTAAAGTAAATAATGGTGGGTAAACAAGTGCACTAATTATTATACATGATGCAGTACTAAAAGTATCCATAGGCTAGAGACCCTAAGGAGAATCTCTTGAAGGCACCCCATTGAAGAAGAAATGACCAGAGCTTGGTGTTATCACAAGTGGAAAATAAGCTCCACAAAAGTGGTAGAAGACTACCCAAACCCATCAACTAGGCCCTATACCTATGCACCCATCTCCACCTCACTCTTCTCCATCTCTACCTCATATTTATCCATATCCACTATGCCCTTCTCCATTTTTCCCTTCTCCATCATACCCTTCTTCTCCACAACCTTCTCCTCACAAATCTCCACCAAAAATAGTTCCTCCACCTCTACCTTCTCCTTAACGTCCACCTTATCCCCTTAATATTACTCCATAACAATTCCTATAAAATCATCTACTTTAAGAGCTACCTAGTAGTAAACCACTAGGGAAGTGCCCCAGTAGGACATTCCTAAAGTACAAGTTCATAACTCAATTTCTAAATTTGAGGAGACTCCCTCACTGACATAGGAGGAAAAAGTCACCTCTAATGACTTATTATTTGATGTTGAAACACTCTATGGTGAAGAGGAATGTAAGGAAGAAGAGAGAAAAAGGGTCATTGATATCACTTCTATGGATATTAATGAAGATGCACCTTAGAGTGTGACCCTAGTAAGGGGAAGGAACCAACTAAATTTTTGGAATCACCTAAAAATAATGCATCTACTGATCCACATAAGAGTTATTAGTTTTCCATCCTTGATAAGATGTTGTATCTATGGTCATACTTTATTCTGTGAGATGTAACCTTGGAAATAAGGAAACAAGTGTCCTTCCTCTTGGATATGTATAATGAGGAGTGGTAATTTGAGATCCCTCTAGATAGCCTCTCATTAGGACTAGATGCTCCTACATTTCCCAAGACACTATGGGTGGATCATCAAAATATCACCCCTCTTCTACCAAGTGATACATTTTTAAAGTTGGCCATAGACATCACATGCCATAACATTTTATCAAATTTTTATGCATGCACTATTGATAAGAAACATTCCCAAATTATGGATATGTATGATAAAGAGGTTGTAGATAAACAAGCACTTACCGAGAAAGTGTTTACTTTAAAGAAACAAATCCAAGAGGCCGTAGACGAAAAAGTGAAATCCTTGAACATTTGTAAAATAATTTTACAATAGGAACTAGTGCTAGTAGACAGTATACCTCTTGATGGGGATGCCATAGGAAAATTAGAAACCCTGGTGAACCTCTTATTAAATTGATACAAGGAGCATTGTGCAATGAAAGATGAGGGGCTATAACTAGAAGAGTAATTCACTATGGAAATAGAAGTCTATAAGTGTGCCTTAGAAAATGATGGGGAATTTATCACCCTTTTAGATGGAATTTTTGTGTGACTAGTGTTCCCAAATAAAATCTTTAACATTTATCTCCAAGTTAAATAATCCCAAAGATAGTAGATGGTTGATGTTGTACTATTAATAAAGGACTATGTTGAGTGTGCCAAGGCATTTAGGGCTATGGAGATAATGGAGGACATAATCAACACACATCATCAATAGTTAAATGCATGTTTTCCATCCCTCTGATGATAGGTTGACAAACAAGTCTTTACACTTGAAGACATCTAAAAAGATGCTACCACATCCCTAGACAAACTAGTAAATAAGGCCAATGATAACCCTAGCCAACCTGAGGAGATGAAGAAACTGAAAGGGGACATATAAGAAATAACATCCAAAGTGCTTGAGGTATTAACACATTGGGATAATGTTAAGAAGGAAATTGAGTAGATAGGACCTAAATGTTTTATAAATGTTGTAAGCATGACTTAGTCTAAGATGGACTAAGAGATTAGTGTGGGGTGATGTTGGCCCCAAAATTTTGCTAAGTATTATCCATTTTGGCATGGAACTAGCTCAGTGTAGAAGGACGATGGCACGAAAGGACCATGGTGTGTAACTTGATAGGCATAGAAGCACTATGGCATGAAACCTATAGGGTGAAAGATGATAATGGTGTGGAAGGACCAGCACAAGAGGACGTAGTCCAAGAAGCATTAGTCATGAGGAACCTGAAGACTTAGGACTCAAATCTAAATCATAATACTAGGGAAACACATGGGAAGTGGAAGTATTTAAATTAATTATTCATATGGGACATGTAGACCTTATGCATAGGAAGTTTTTCATTGGCCCATAAGGAAAGGAACACATGATAGCAAGGATATAGAATAAAATTTGGATATAGGGAGCATAAAGGCATGGATCCTTAGGAGGAGAGTTTATTGAACACCACAAATCCTATTCTATTTGGATTTTATTAGATAATTACTTGATTCATTAATGATATTAAACACTTGGTTAGGGATAAACAAGTATAAATACCCTTATTATAATGAACTGCAAAGATGATGATGGATGGATGTCTTGTTAATTTTGATGCTTAAGCTTATTATATAAATTTTTGGTTCTTATCAAAGTTATTATATACATGATGAATGATGTCATGTTAGTTACTTAGTATAAATTCTAGTTCATATTTTATTTTATAAGAAGTAACTCTAAAATTATAATGTTGCTAATCTATGTAATTATGGTAGTAGAACTTAGAACTCCAAGGATCACAATAGTATATCTTTGCATTTATTAAATATATAATTAAATACATGTTTGACATAAAGAATATAACTAAGTATTACTATGCAACACAAATTTATAGGAACCATTCTTAAGTTGCACGCTTTTGGTGAGTGCACAAGGCCTTAGTTTTACTTGAAAGGGATAGCGCACTAGCTTATTGGGCTAGATTTTAGTATCGACATTGCATTTATAATATAAAAATCCAATAACAAGCATATATTTATGAAAAAATTAAGAGGGATATATTCAAAATATTAAACTGTCAAAATTAGGATACTATCATTAATGTTATTATACTATAGATAGTAAATTTGAATTATATATCACCTCAATCATGTACACTTGGAAAAGACATATCATGGTTATACCCATGAATTATTACACCTTATTGATTTTGAAAGGCTTGCATACATTATCTCTCTATGAAAATTTGATTATCTCCTAGTCCAACCAATGTTATTATAATGACCTAGGCCTTCTATCATGCTTATAGTGTTAAAACATGATTATCTTCTATCTCTACAAGTTTGGGACATGTTTATATTTTTCATCTTCCTAAACACTTGTATTCCATTTGGATGCCTACATTAAAACAAGTGTCATGTGCCAATGTAAGTGTCTAATGCCTTAAATTCACCAAAATTTCAAATTGTAACATGTCTCTATAGTAGGTGTAAGTGCTTTAATGTGATTTTATATCCATGTTATACTTATGACACCCCCAAACTTCACTCTTTAGGAAGTATTTACACAACTTCTTATGGTCTCATTCATTTTCTTAGCCAAAAAATGGATGGGGCCTCAAGTCCCCTTTTATCTTTCCATCCTCTACAATAAGGATTATATTTTAGAGGCATCACTATGAGGCATGCATACAGGTGTATTTTTTCCATGCTCTTTATTTAATAGATACTTTGATTATTACTCATTTTCAAATTATATGTAATAATTATGATGTAACATGCTTTTGATTGTAAGACAAGATCTATAAAGTAAAGTTTGAATCAACATGAGATCAAAGTCTGTCTACACACCCAAGAATGAGCTTCTTTTAATTCTAGTAATTTGATTTCATGCATTTACTATTAACATTTTGGTCTCATAAGACAAATGTCAACCTTTATCATTTAAATCATGTTTATAACCTTTTCCTTGGCTTTCCATGATGCCTCATAGTTTCCTTGTTTAAGATAAATATGACTAACTTAAGCCTAAAGAAACTAAACCATCATGAGAATGTTATGAAGGGAAAATTTGATAGAATGAGAAATGCATAGAAACATCAAGTTAAAGATATGGGAAATAGCCATTTGAATTCAAAAAACCCCAAAAGATCCTAAAGATAAAAATGAGGCTAACAAGTGTCCAAATAATAGAAACTCTAGTCAAAATCTAATAGCAAGTAGGAGATCAATGATATTAATGGGTTATAAAGATCTAATGGAGCACATTAAATCATGCATAAAGATCAACAGTGAGCTCATAGTCAAAAGGTTACTATATCCTAATATTGAACATGTGCATGAAAAGTGGTAAGATCTCAGGGGCTCATATGAAAATATAATAGTGCACAATGACTGACAAAGCTAGTAGGTCTGAAAGGTCAACTAGTCAGTATATCCTAAGAACAAATGATAAGCTACCAAGTGTCATGAATATGGTAGCTATTAGGTGAATCAATGGTACACATTTAAGTGATAAAAAATAATATCAATGGTGTGTATAAGTTTAAAGAGTCAATATTCTTGAGGACCAATGTGAGGCCACCACATGGAAAAAGCACATTAACTAGCTAGGAATGACTACATGGACCATGGAAAGAGTGTGAGATTGATAAGTGTCATAATCAAGGAGCCCAAATTAAGATCAGTAGCCAATATTAAAATTCAAAGCTAGGAGAATTCAAATGGAGGTCAAATATGGTTTAGGTCAAATTGAGAAAAATGTTTTAAAGGGATATATTTTCATTATATCTTAGTCAAATACCATCAAGTAGATGTAATAATATAATTAAGATTACTAATAATGAGGCTATATTGCCATTAAAGCTCAGATATAGGATAGGTTTATTTAAATTGAATATAGTCTAAAACAAAGCTATGTGATATGTGGATCTTTATCGATATAATGACTATACAAAAACTAATATATTGGATTATTTTTAAAACTATAATAAATATCCATATCCAATTTGGGGTAGATGCAAACATAAATGAGATATGGTGAGATGTCTCATCCTTTGACATAATATTAGCTTTGACAAGCAGATACTTGTAGCTACTCAAGGTAGTTATAGTCATGGCTTTGTCAAGTGCATAAATATAAGGATTTTATCCTTATAGTGAAGGTTATTAATGTAAAGGAGCTCAATAAGGATTCATGTAGTCAGGTTTCTTCATGTAGTGGTCTTAACCTTTATGATCCATCCTTCCACACTAGGAAAAGACACAGTAGCATTAATATAGGGAAGGGATCGATGATGTTTTAAATGGTTATTATGACTACTTCTAGTAGTAATCTTATCTTTGATCATTATGACCCCTTCTCCACTCTCCCACATGTCCTAGTAGTAATCTTATCTTTGATCATTATGACCCCTTCTCCACTCTCCCACATGTCCCTTCCCCTCTCTCTCATCCCATTCCACTATAAATTCAAGCTTTGAGCTCTTGATTTTCATCCCTCTCTTGGGGTATGACTAGACTCTCCCAAGATTGAGCTTTGTAACCTCTTGAGATGAATATAATATTGTGTTGAGATTTCATTATGCTTATCTAGTGTGTTCATGTCAGTTGATTTGCATATGTGGTAGATCTTTATCCCTTATCAAGTCTTAATCTCACCTAGTTGGTAGTTTCTCATGTTATGCAGGTCATGCCTAGTGTTTGATTTCATTTGATTGAATCCTATATAGATACATTGATTGGTTAGTGCCTTGAATCAAGCATATTTCATCACTTCCCTCAAGCTTTAATCAATTGATGAAACCTCTTCATGAAACATTGATGCATAAGAGACTTAGAAGTTATAAATTTAGTCATTTATTATGTCTCATTAGTGTTTTAGAAGATCAAGTAAGAGTAGATGAACAATCATTCTAGGTGTATCACCAATAGTAGATTAGGGTTTCCCTTTTAGTTTTTTTTCTCCCTTTTCACCCTAATAATTAATAGGTTTTAGTGGAAGTGAGCCAAGTGATACATCAAAGGAGATAACCTCTTTAAAAATCCTAGAGTTATGACCCAAGATTAGGTAACCCATAGCCTAGAGTCATTCCCATGTTGGATTATATTTGAGTAGAGGATCTGAATAATTATTTACTCAACTAGGGTGAAATCTAGGTCTCCAACAATTTTGGCATGCTTGGTGGGAGCCAATTTTATCTATTGAAGAAAATCTATAACACATTCATCTTCAAAAGTAGTTTCAAATAGTCTTTGGTCCTTATCTCAAGGTATGAGACATATTCTTGTTCATGATTTTAGTTATCTTCATGTTTTCTAGGTTATGGCAGCTTATAGAGAAGGATACTATCTTTCCTCTCCTCATCATCAATTTAAAAATGATCCATATACATCTTTCTATGATCCTCACTAGTAGTTTTAGGACCTATATTAGTCACACATGTAGGATTACTTCCTTGATCTTCCCTATAAATAGCTAATCCATCTTAATATTGCCCCTTCTTAGTCCTATGATGAGACCCCTTATTACCAAGATCATCAAGCCTTCTATGAGTCTCATCTACCCCATTTATATCCTATTTACCCTATTGATTAGTCATGATATTTTCATGACATTCTTTAACAGCCTACTAATAACCCAAGCCATTTTATATATAGCCTTAAAAAAGATCTATTAGACTAGGAGAGGAATATGATAAACATTGATATGTTGAAGGGGTATGGGAAAGAAATTCCAAAACATGTCATTATATGGGTTAAGACATTAGTGGAGTAGGAAAAGGAGGAGTGGATGTCTTTCATTAGGAGAGGTTATTCTATAAATAATAGTGACATGCTTGATATAAATGGACTCATCTCCAAGATTGAGGAGAAGTTGGTAGCCCATGAAGAAAAATAAATACTTCATCACCCATATTATCTTCCCTCAGTCACTCCATGTCAACCTCATGATGAGATTACCATCATCACTCATAATCCCTCACCAAATGATTTTAAAATTCATTATAGTTCCCCCCAACTCCTCTCAACCTTCCCCTCATAGAAATTTGTCCAAGGGAGAGTCCAAGAAGAAAGGAAAGTTAGTGTTGGGAAGGCTAATCATCATGAGTAATCAAGGTTTGATTTTGAAACCATCCTAGCCAAGAAAATTGATATTGTAAATCATCATCTTCAACATCAATGATAGTTGTAAAGGCAACACAATAGTAAATTCCTTCTTTATTACCCATATTAAGAACAAGTACAAAAGTAGGGTTTTCTAAACCCAAGTTTATGACTTGGAATCAAATATAACAATCAAGAGAGAAAGAATAACAATTAGGCATAAGACAAGATATTGAAGTCAATATTGAGAAAGAAATGATTCAACCTGCATTCCTTTCCCCTCAAAATCCTATAGCATTTCCTTCATGGAGGGCCATTTAAGAAATAGTGTAAAAAGAGAGGAGGTGAAGGTGATTCAAGAAGAATAGCTCCATAAGAAAAATTAGGTATCTATGGTTACTTATATGGACCTTTCTCATCTTATTGAGAAATTTCATATATCGACTATGCTTATCCTAGAGAAAGAGCCTCTCCTTTATGAGGAAAGTCAAGAAGATATAGCTAAGGAAATAAAAAATGAAGGTGACTTGAGTGACCACAAAGAAGAAATCATGATTGGGACACATCTTGACAAGGACAAACATGTTTCAGTCTTCCATAATGATGCAAAGATGGAAAATTTTACAATAGAAATATGAGGTAGAGGTTGAGATACAAGCACAAGGAAAAATACATGAAGAAGAGGTTGTTGATGTACAAGATAAAGATGTCCTAGATGGACAATTTGATGATGTTTTCCATGAGTTTTTTGATAGTACAAAATCTTCCATTCATCATGAAGGATAAGAACTTGTAGAAGTAGTAGAATAAAAGTACCAATCATCTAATGAATATGCAGAGCAATATGAAATTGATGGCATGCTTATCCATCAACTTTATATTAAAGATGAAACAATTTTTATTGACCAATTTAAGATATCAAAAGAAGATTTGTAGCCTCATGATTGTGGTCAAGCAATTGATATGCTTGCTTTTAACATTTGGTTTGAAAAATATCCAAATGAACTATAGCTTTATGAGAATAAATCTTTAAATTTTTGTGATATCTTTCATTCAAGTTATTCTTTACTTTAATTAGTTCTACTGTAGGATAAGTGGAGTGTTATCATCAACTAAGAGATAGTTGTTCTCTTAGGAGATGACATGTTTGAACTTTTCAAACATGGTTATCAACTTTTCTCTTCAAATTTAGACATATATTTACTTTTTAAAGTTGATAATGAGCTCAAATGGCCTCAAGAAGTCACAATATTAGATCCATATCTCTTAGAGGTTAGCCTTGTAGATATGTCAAAGGAGATACACCAAGCTACCCAACATGATCATAGTCAGTAGTTCTTGAATGAAGAAGAGTTAAAGATGTTCTTACAATGTACAATAATCTAGGAATTAAATGATAAGATCCTAGATCCATACCTTCAATCAATGTGAATAAGAATGAAGGTTTGAATCCTAGCTACCTCATCAAGAGGTCATGAACAACTAGTTACTCTAATCTACAAGAAGAGGCCATCAAGAGATGGAAAGCATGTTCCAACGTTATAAGATCGACAATCCAATTTTCCTTTTGATCTAGGAAGAAAGTATATATGTGAGTTTTAGTTGTACATATTAGAGTAGATCTTGTTATTTCCTCCAAGTGTTGTGCTATCACATTTTTTTGATTTTGATTTGTTAGGTTAGTTTTCATGTTTGTGTTTTTTCCTTTCTTTTTGTTGGGTGTTGCCTTTTTTTGAGAGGTTGATTTTAGTCACAATTTTGTCATTTTTTCATGAGTCCAAGAAGTCATGTAAGTGTCTCAGTTCTTAAGCATAGCAGACTTTCTTCCCATCTAAATAACCATAAATTTTAACATTTTGGCCTCACAAGCCAAATATCAACCTTTATCATTTGAAACATGTTGATGAGCTTTGCCTTGGTTTGACTTGATGACTCATAGTGTCCTTATTCAAAATAAAAATGACCAACTCAATCCTAGAGAAACTAGACCATCATGAAAACATCATGTAGGGACAATTTGGAAAAATGAGATGTGCATAGCCATGTCAATTTAAAGATGTGGAAAATATCCATTTGAATTCAAAAAACCCTAAAGGATCCTAAAGATAAAAATGGGGCTATAAGTGTCTAAATAGTGGAAGCTTGAGTCAAGATCCAATGGCAAGTGGGTGATCAATGATGTTAGTGGGTTTGAAAGATCTAATAGAGTGTATTAAATTATGCATTAAATATCAACAATGATCTCACACTTAAAAGGTTACCATATCCTAATATTGAACATGTGGTTGATAAGTGGTAAGATCTCAATTGCCCATATGAATATCTAATAGTATGTGGTGACTGAAAAAGCTAGTGGGTCCACCCTAATTAATGTTGCATGATCCATCATACCAAAGCATATCAATGGCAAGCAAAAGGTCAACTAGTTAATGGATCTTGGGAATGAATGAGAAGTTTCCAAGTGTCATGATTACAATAAATATCAAGTAAATCAATGATACACATTTAAGCCATGTAAAATAAGATCAATGGTGTGTGTTAGTTTAAGGAGTCAATATTTTTGAGGATGAAGGCAAGTCCACCATATGGCCAAAGAACATGAACTAGATAAGACTAACTACAAAGAACATGGAAAGAGTGAAATAATGATAAGTGTTATAATCAAGGATCCTAGATTAAGATCAGAAACAATGTTAAATTTTGAAGCCCAAAGACTTTAAATGGAGGTTGAATATGGTTTAGGTCAAACTGAGAGCAATGTTTTAAAGGGATATATTACCATTATAACTCAATTGAATACCATAGAGTAGACACAACCATAAAATCAAGATTACTAATTGCTAATAATGAGGCTCTATTTCCATTAAAGCTCAGATGTAGGATAGGTTTGTTTAAACCAAATATAGTCTAGAACAAAGCTATGTAATCTGTGGATCTTCATCAATATAATGACTATACAAAAACTAATATATTGGATTGGTTTTCAATCTATAGTAAAGATCCATATCTAGGTTGGGGTAGATGTAAACATAAATGAGATATGGTGAAGTTTCTCATCCTTTGACATAATCTTAGCTTCAACAAGCATGTACTTGTAGTCAATCAAGGTAGTTATAGTCATGATTTTTTTAGGTGTGTAAATATGAGAAATTTGTCCTTATATTGAAGTTAATTAATGTAGAAGAGCTTGAGAAGGATTCATGTGGTGGGGGTGGTTATTTCTTTTAGTGGTTTTGACCTTCATGATCCATCCTTCCATACAAGGAAAAGACACAATGGAATTAATGTAGGAAAGGGCTCAATGAAGTTTTAAGTAGTTTTTATGACTAATTCTAGCAGTAATATCAAATTTGATCATTAAAACCCCTTTTCCACTCTCTCACATGTACCTTCCTCTCTCTCTCTCTCAAATCCCATTCTACTATAAATTAAAGGTTTGATATCTTTATTTTCATCCCTCTCTTAGGCATGACTAGACTCTACCAAGATTGAGCTTTGTAACCTCTTGAGATGAATATAAGACTATGTTAAATTTTATTATACTTATCTAGTGTGTTCATGTCAATTGATTTACATATGTGGTATATCTTTCTCCCTTGTCAAGTCCTGATCTCACCTAGTTGGTAGTTTGTCATGTTATGCAGGCCATGCCTAGTGTTTGATGTCTTTTGATTGAATCCAATAGTGGATACATTCATTGGTTAGTGCCTGGAATTAGGACTATTCCATCACTTCCCTCAATCTTTGATTAATTTATGAAACCTTTTCATGAAAAATTGATGCATAAGAGACTTAAGAGTTGTAGATCTAGTCATTTGTTCTATCTCGTTAGTGTTTTACAAAATCAAGTAAGAGTGGATGAACAATCATTCTAAGTGTATCACCAATAATAGCTTAGCATTTCCCTTTTGGTTTCTATCTCTCCCTTTTTACCCCAAAAAATAGTAGGTTTTAGTGGAAGTGAGCTAAGTGATACATCAGAGGAGCTAGCCTCATTAAAAATCCTAGAGGTCTAACCAAAGATTAGGTAACCCATAGCCTAAGGTCATTCCCATTTCGGACTATATTTGCATAGAGAACCTGAATAATCATTTTCTCAACTAGGGTGTAATCTAGGTCTCCAACACTTACTATATTAAATTGGGGGGAATGTAGATACCCATATTTGGTATAATATTATTTTCATGTCATCTTTTTTCATAGATTTTTTTACATATAGACCTTTTGATTGAGATTTGAGTACTTAGTGGCATGGTCTTGCATAGGCCTATTGGGTTCCATGTGTCTTCTTTTGTTTTTATATTTTGGATCTATATTTTCATTTCCCCACACTCTATCTAATGTGTTATATAGATCCCTAAGAATTTATTGCTTTAATTCTATCTTCTAAGCTTTTGGATACTACCATCATCTTCAAGACATTAACATCCATACTTTTGTCCTAAATCTAAAAGTAGTATCCCACTTTATCCTCTTTTATATTTCCATATTTTTTTATTCATGATGATTATAAATGGGTTATATATTTTTTTATGGTCATCTTTCATGTGCCACTAGGTCTTAATTCAAAATTTAAAGGATACCTATATATACAAATATAGAGAATAGTATTTTTAATCAAGCAAACCTCATAGTTAGCATACACATTATTTTATTCAAAATATATTTAATCATACATTATATTGAGTTGTTAGATCATAATTCTTAAGTATCACAAAAGGTTAATTTACACTTACATTACTTATAGGTTAAGGGTTACAATAGGAGATAGAGCATATAGTTTCACAATCACCATTGCAACTACACACACACACAAACACACCTTTGAGGTATAAAAACATGTGAGTCTAAGGATATCTTCATATTATATGTCTATGTAGGTATCACTTAGCAATAAAATGGTTTTAAAGGTTAGGTTGACTCATGTGCTAACCCAAGATATGAAAAATAAAATGAGTTATGGTTTAGTTGTTTTAAATACATCATGAGTGATTAAATCACATATTAAAAGAAAAAAATAAAAATAGGTATCGATACATATTTAGGAAAAAATTGAGTGGGATATAGTCAAAATATTGAACCATAAAAATTAGGACACTAACATTAATTCTAGTGTCTTATAGACAATAAATTTGAATTATATAACACCTTAGTCTTATATAATTAGAAAATATAGATCATAGATATAACCATCAATTCTTAGATTGTCCTACTTCTAAAAGGATTATATACACTATATCTTTGTTAAAAATTTATTATCTCTTAGTTTGACCAAAGTTAGTATAATGACCCATGTCTTCTATCATGTTCATAGTGTTAATATATTCTTATCTTCTATCTCTAGAAGTTTGGTACCTATGTTTTTTTCCAACTTCTGAGACACTTGCATCCTAGTCAGAAACCTATGTTGATGCAAGTGTCTTATGACAATGCAAGAGTCCAGTGCCCTGAATTCATCAAATTTGAAAATTATAATGCATCCCTATGGTCAACATAAGTGATCTAATGTGGGATATTTCCCTAAGTAAATTGTATAAATGCATAATCAATCCTAATTCATTCACCACCTAGAAAATTAATACCTTTTATAATGCAACTTACCAAAATCAATCCATCAAGTATTTGAGTGAGAAAAGCTTCCCTATTTTCTCATATTTCCATATTAGTCATAGGGATAATGCATCTATAGGTCTAAAGTACTAAAGGAGAAACCCATGAGTCCTATTTTCTAAGTTACAAGCTAATTCATTGTTGTACTTGATTTTCATATATTTCACCCTTATGTACACATAATCCAACACATTAGGGGATAAATACATTAGTCTGAGGCCCTCTTTAGAGTAGTGGCTATGTAGGTGGCACCCATTAATAAAGGGGTCTTTGGGGTTGGATCGATATTGTGAGCCTACTAACCTATTTTTTCTAAGGTCACTATGAATATGAAGAGATAGGGTTTTGATGATTTGACAAGAGTGACAACCAATGATCTAGATATAAATGCTCCAAAGTGAAGGCAACACATAACCCAAAGTATTTTAGATGGTCACATCTAGATCTAGCAAGTATTTTATACTTGATGCCTGCATCCAAGTTAAACATAAATTTTTATGAAACCATACAAGGTCAATTTTTATAATTTGATGACTAATCCAACATATAGGTTTGATTTATTTACAACTTATTCCACATTAAATCCACAAGTGTACAATTAACCAGCCAAGTTCTCTTTTTTGCATTTATTGAAAAATCAAACACTAGTTATACTTATTATTTTTAACATATTTGATTATTTAAATTTATAATATTATTTATTTTAGTTATCTATTTAGCACCCTTGTGCTTATTCATTTCTATATTATTAATCCTATACCATATTGACCCATATCAATTAACGGTTAAACATTTGTTGAACATGACCTTTGGCCCCCAAAAATCTAGATATTGATCTGGGGTTTTTTGTTTCTTTATTTTTTATTTATGTTTTCTAAAGGTTAAAAATTAGATTTCATTTTTTTACAAATCATTTTTAATATGGATATATCTCTTAGTTACTTCATTTTACAATAAATGATAGTAGTGATTAATTTTTATGTTTCATACTTGTTGAAATCAATGAAATATCTAAGGGGTCTAAATATGATCACTTCAAATCAAAGGCATTCATGCACACCTCTTATTTTTATAATGCTTACAATTAAATTCTACCTATTACTACAAAATTACAAAGGGATAACATGAAACAACCTTTTTCTACAATCCCTACTACAAACTATTTAACTGATTTTATTATTAAAACTTCACTCTTAGAATTACTACATCATTATTTACATTACAAGGATGTTATTTTATATGTATTATACATTACCACCCTACCAAGTAATGTGGAGCCTCCATGTATGGCCTCTATGATAAACTCAATAAAATGGATTGAACATAATATATCCTTTGAAAATGAGGATTTTCCACCTTAAGACCTCATAAATTGTTGTTTACCATTAAACATCTAAGTATGTGTGTGAAATAAAATAGTTTAAAGAGTCATTTTGGATAATGGTTCAAGACTCAAAATTTACAACATATCCTTTATTTATTTTCTTGGAATTATAACTAAAGATTTGGAACCATTAAATATGAACAATAAGGGATTTGATAATATTTATTGACAAGTATTGGGGCTAATAACATTGGATATTACTGAGGGAACTCATAAATTACCAACTTTATGCCAAGTTATGCCAAATGATTGGAACTATAACATAATTTTAGGATGACCTTGGATACATGAAATGTATGTGATACCATCTACTCTACATGCATGTTTAAATTTTAGCCACCAAGGGATTATTTACACATGTCCCATGGATACTAATCCTTTCAAACATTATGCAATGATCCACCAAAGAAATACTCTTCCATGATAATCATATAACCTAGGTTTTAATTCTTGGTATTTTCTAAAATATGGGTATGAAGGACAAGGAATGGGAAAAATGAGTAATGTATATCCCAACCTATATCTCATGTAAATAACACAAATCAACAAGGCTTGGAAAAAATGAGTAAGGTATAAAAATATGTAATTCACAAACAAACTATTCATAAATAAACTATTTATAATGAAACTTGCTTTGCGAAGGCCAAATAAGAATGTATGCATGTACTTACCTCTACCACATATCTATAATTGGTATACCCTATTTTTTTTGATAAAAACCCTTCACTAGAAATTTTGACATTGGATGAGTTATCAAATGACAAGTCTTTGCTTGAGTTTTGGGGGAAATATGAGGATATCCCTTATTTCTATCATAATAATAGTTTTCCTCATGCCAAATCTACCCATGCTTACTTTGGTGAGAGTGATAATACCAATTTCTAACATGATGCACATAATACTATTCCTACCATACTATTTATCATTGAATGATCCAATTTTTTTAATGAAGAAACAATGTAATATAACTATGGCACTGATAAATATCCTTGACTAGTATTACTTGTTGCAATGATGTAGGATGATGAAGGCAAGGCCTATCAGAAAGTCCTAGATGATTACCTATAACTATTCACTTGGGCTTACTCATATATGCCTATAATTGATCCATTAGTGGTAATGCAAAATATATTATTATATCCAAATGTAAAACCCATCGAATAAATATTTGAAAAATGCACCCCAAAATGGTATTACTAATAAAATTCAAGATTTAAAAGTTCTTAGATGTAGGATTTATAAGAACCATTGTACATTCAAATTGGGTGTCTAACATTATACCCATTACTAAGCCTAATGGGGAAGTTTGATGTTGTACCAATTAAAATGATTTAAATAAGGCATGTCCCAAAGATGATTTCCCATTACCTAACATTAACATAATTATTGATTCTATAGTTGGATATGAGACATTTTCATTTATGGATAGTTTTACCAAATATAACCAAATAAAAATTAATCTAGTCAATCAAGATAATATAACATACTACTCCATGGGGCACATTTTATTATATTTGGGGCTTAAAAATGTTGGAGAAACATATCAAAGGGAAATGACACACATTTTCCATGGTTTTATTTAAAAATTTGTTGAATATTATGGTGATGATTTAATTATAAAATCCAAACATCACCAATACCATGATATTGATTTATGTTAAATATTTGAATGATTATAAAATTTTAATCTATGATTAAATCCAAAAAAAGTTCATTTTTTAGTATCTTCTAGAAATCTTCTCAGGTACATTATTTCTCATCAAGTCATCGAGGTTGATCCAAAATGGTCAAATCTATCATTAAGATGCCACTATTAACCAATTTAAAGTAGTTTCAATGTTTATAAGGTATAATTTGGGCCATTCAATGTTTTATTGTTCAGTTGGATGATAAGATAATATCTTTCATGTGTTTTATAAAAAAAGACACCAAATTTGTATGGGATGGCATTAATTATCAAAGATTTGATAAAATCAAATAATATTTAGAAATTCCACTTGTGCTTATGCCTCCTATACTATATGGACCATTACTCCTTTATAATTTAAAATTCATGAGGTCTTTAGCTCCTTATTAGCACAATATGATGATGATCACAAAGGAAAAACAATCTATTACATCAATCATCAATTGGTTGATTATGAATGCAAATATACAACAATGGAAAAATTATGCCTAGCATTAGTTTATGTTGCACAAAAATTATAACACTATTTACTCAATAATGAGGTCCATGTTATAATAAAAGAGGACACATTAATTTTCCTTAAAAAAAACTAATCTAATGGATTGCATCACAAAATGGGTGAGGACACTTATAGAATTTGATCTAAAATTTATATCTCAAAAATCACTAAAAGTTCAAGTTATAGTCGATCAGTTGGCTACAGCTCCACTACCTAATCCTTTTCTAATAAATGAATATTTTCATCATGAATTTGAGGAGTATAATATATATTAAAATCCATGGACAATTTTTTTTTATGGATCCAAATGTGGGTTAGGTATATGGGTTGATATAATATTTTTCACCAGTGAGAGTGAATACATGTCATTCTCTTATAGACAAGATTTTTATCGCACCAATAATATAGTAGAATATGAGACATTGATAATTATATTATCAATAGAATAAAAAATTAATATCAAGGACATTCAAGTTTTTGGTGACTCCTGATTTATTACTAATAAAGTTATCAGTCATTCCCAAACCAAGGAAGAACATTTAATGTCTTATAGAGAAATGGTGGACACTAAAAGAAACATTTGATATATTCTCTAATGAAAGTATTTCATGTAAATATAATCACCATGTAGATTCCATTGGTAGTGAAACATACTTAATACCTTTTGATATAAATGATTATTCCATAAGATTTACCATATGACAATTAAAAAATCCTTCCATTTCTTTAGATCAAATGGATGTCTTCACAGTTCTCATTATTACTCACAACTTTATAAATACATAATGGTATAGTGATTTCTATAATTTCTTATACTAAGATTACATACCAAATCACTTTATGTGAAATGATAAACACAAATTATAATTAGAAACATTTTTTATGTTATAAATAGAAATGATATATTCCAACAAGGTGATAGACAGGAAAAGGTAATAAATAACAATATTCTCAAAATACTTGGCAAGATAATTATGTTGTTTCTTGCACAACACACCCTAATTCCTCTAAGAATCAAGGAAATTTTTTTTGGTGTCCTTTAAAATATTATTTTTCTTGTGCAAAACTATTTTTCAAGTGTTTTGGATGTGCAACATTATTTCCATATACTACCACTAGGCACTTTTCAAGTATAGTTTTGCACCATTAAGCGAAGTCTAATTCTATAGGAATTTTACATGTTGATATTCAAATGTAATTAGAATGAAATGGTTTAGAATGTCATGGAAGATTCCTTCCCAAATCTAAAATTTAAACCTTAAAAATAGGATTATGCATTGATTTTCACATTTTTGCATCTTCCTAGTTGTTAAATCTCCCCTTTGCACACTTTTAAAACCTATTTTCATAGGGGTAAAACATATTATCTTATGTTAAAATATGTCATGAGCATAACCATATGTAGGAAGACTGAAAATTTAGATAAAATTATACAAAATTATTTCATTAAGTGTGAAATTCACATTGATGAAAACTTCCTTCTGTGTTAATTCCTACATTTTCCAAGTGACTAAATATATCCAGTGTGCACTCTTTAAATCATCCAAATCTAGTCAGTGCATAGATTTCAAACATAAATTTACATAGTAAAATTACTTCCATTTATTATGATTTTTTTCATAAAAGTATCCCAATGTAAGGAGAACAAATTGACGAAGTGATTTGCATGAAATTATCTCTCATGTACAAACTGTGTGGCCATGAAAACCTAACCTATGCACTAATTTTTACATTTTCTAAGTGACCAAATATATCTAGTGCACACTATTTAGACCTAATTTAAAAAGGTTAAATCACATTTGTATATCTTGAAAACTTTTCAAATAGTATCCAAATGTGATAATAATACAATGGTTAAGGAAATCATCACATTTAAATAGCCTAAATAACTTAGATACCTTGAACTACTTGATAAAAACTGAACTATTGTAATTAGAAAAATCTTCTATTTTTTTCATTTGTTGACCTTGATTTTAGATTGACTTTACTTGGCCATTAATTATCATTTATTAAAATTAAGAGGGACCAAGTATTTATAATTTTACATTATAAATACTTGGTTAACTATGCAGGTTTAAGATTTGGTTATGGAAGTATTTTGGGCTTTTGAATTTTAATATTTAAACTTTGGTAGACAATGTATGGTTATATTTGGATTTTAAATTGAGGTGGTCAAGTATTTAAAATGATTATAGTTTGGATCTCTAGTTTAAATGTTTTAGACTATGGGCCTATTTAATAAATTTTTTATTTTGTGGTTGTGGACTATCGAATTATGTATTCAGGCTCAATAATGGTCTAAAATTTAAGCTTTTTAAAAATGCCTTATCCAATTTTCATGTTTTATCAAATAAATTATTAACTTTGCCTTTGAAAGTATGATTTTCCTTACATTTTTTGTAGGTGTTTCATCCCTAAACCCCTAGGTTAATGGGATCATGACATTTTATCGAATGAATTATTAACTTTACCTTTTAAAGTATGTTTTTATTTGAATTTTTATAGGTTTTTCCTTCCCAAGCCCTCAATTGAATGTAATCATGCCATGTGGTATGATCTCATTTACCCAAGATCTTGATCAATTTAAAATACTTGGATGTTTTTTGAAAATTTTCAAGTTAGGTCCCAAAATCACACCATGTGGTGTGATCATAGGGACTCAAGGACCCAACTAAGCAAAAATTAATTAAAAATTCCTTGAGAAATTGAGTGGTGTGTATAGTAGCTAATAATACCCCAGGTCTATATAGCCTTTTTTTGGCACCATATGACATTATCAGAGGACATGATGACCCATGGGATTTTTAGGTACATTCAAGATCCCCTAAAGTCTTGAGTGGCCATGATGGTGCCACATGTCATAATTACAAAGACTTGGGCTGAGAAGAAGTCTTGGTGAGGAGAATTATGTAGGTAAAGCCTTGTTTCACTAAAAGTATACCACATGTAGTCATTTCATGATCCTAGGGTTGAAGATGTATGTAATGGCTTAGCCAAATAAAAGAGTAGTGAGGAACATGGGGGAGTATCCAAGTGATTGATAAGTGGTGAAGCCTAAGTAAGTAAAGGAATAAGTGCCACATGTAGCCTAGGTAGAATAGGTGAATTTCTAAGGTAAATTAAACTATAGGAAACACATGACCAAGGTGATGGATTGGATAAATAAGAATATAATCAATGTGTCATGTAGTGAAGAATGGTGGGAAAAGAAGAACAACAACCCATTTGACCCATCTAAGCTATTAGGGATAAAATAAGATAGTTCTATCTACCTAAGAGAGGATTTGGGCATAGAGACTAAGGACTTTAATGTGATAGTGGCTAAGGACATTAATCATAGTGTGGTAGGAATGTTTGGATCATGGGAAGGACATAATAGATAATAACATCATCTTAAGAGAACATGGGGATTTGTTACAACTATAAGCCATGGCTTAGTTAAAAAATCTATCTAAAATTTTGGACATGTTCAACCACATTCTCTAATAGGCAATGAATAATTATAACTATCCCAATAGTGGGTATTGAGGATTTGAATCGATATCTCCGTAGAGAGGGGTCTATAAGATCAATTCCTACAATGTAATAGGGTCTAAATCATTATGCATTTAAAGAAACATTGTGAACCCAAACATTTATTCCCTTTTTTGGGGTAATTTATCCTTTTTTTAGTTTTTTTGATGATTAAGTTGGTGCTTGTAATTAAAAATTTATGTAAATCACATTATTAGTTAATTAAATAGTTACATGTTGATACTCTAAGCATTATGTTAGTTTGCATATATTTCCTATGCATTTTATGGTGGTTATGATCTACTCTCCTCTTAGTGACTTCTCCCCCAAACTCTCACACCATACCTTAGTTGGATTTATTCTAAGGATGGCTCAACTAAGGATGGATTTAAAAGGATTTACTCAATTAGGCATTATATATTTGGTTTTATGTCAACATGATATTTATTTTCCCTTTTCCCTCTTGATTTTGCATTTTTTTGATGAGTTTGTTAACATAAGACTTGGGTATGAATGAATGCAATATAAAATTGAATGTTTATCTTAATTTATATCTCATATTTTTTTATCATCATTATATCATTTTATCATCTATGAGTTTGGTAAACTAGTATATAAATCAACCTTCTTCCTCCTATGCAAGTCTTAGAAATATTGATTTTAGTTGAAGGAAAGAGTATGCCAATGTTGGCATTAGAACTTGCATCCTCTTGATGAATTTATAAGATTATACAAACCTTCATTTTAGTTTATAAAATAGGCCCCTTATATTAAATAGATCACATCAACCAACTCAATGAAGACTAGAATACCAAGACTTGGTACATTTAGACCTTAGGGAAACATTTGATTCACATGATCATATTCTTTATAGGAGAGGTAGATATTAACCATTCCTACATAATGTCAATGTGTCAAAAACACTAACCAACATATTCTATCACTAGAAGGAGGACCATGAACATAAAATAGAGTTTGTGACCAAAACTCAAATAGAATAACTTTGGAAACATTATTGGCATTGAATCAAACCAAATTTTAAGCTAGGAAAAAAAAATATTAATACAAGGTCTAAGTCTATTGGAATCAATTTATATCTTGTAAAACTTATAAATCATAGAAATAAAAGAGATAATAAATGTAAAGAGAAAGATAAATCTTCCCAATTAGCTATCAATTTATCTACAACTAAAAGCACTCCTTTAGGTAATCCATTTATTATCCCACAATGTATACTAATATCCAATCCCATGGAATATCTTGGTCAAGGAGGTTATTACCCTATGGTTTTTCTGGGCATGGTTCATAAGAACCCTAAAAAAATTTATCCTAAATACATAGTTGGAGGAGTTTAAAGAAGAACATATACAAGCATTCAAAAATGCACTTATCAAAATGTAGGTCTAACATGAGGATGTTACCTATAGATTTTTTCCCTATTACTTGGGTAAGATTTCCTATTCTTGGTATCTTTGGTTACTCCATGGGTCTATCACCTCTTGGGTTGAGTTTTAATAATATTTTTGAACCATTTTAGACTTCCCATTGACCCTATTATTCTATATCACCATTTTGTTACTACAAGAAAAGAGCATAATGAACCCATGAGCATGTTTAATGCTTGATTTTGTAAGATATATGAAAGATTCAAGGCACCATATGTATTATCATAAGGTATTACCATTTAGACCTACTTAAGGGATCTCAATCCTTTGACATCAATATTCCTTAGAACAACCCCATTTACACTTACACCCCTATCATTAGCTTATAAAAAATTTATGAACATAGAACACCAATGGTACCATAAGGATATAGTTCAGGTGTTTTATCATATTTAAGAAAACTTCATGCACACAATTAGATCTCCATGCTTAATTAGGTTATGAAAAACACCCTGCTCATGAATCCTATTATGGGTGATATGTATGGTAGTCATAACCTAGTGTATAACCTAACACCAATGACCTACATTACTAATTATTTTCCATATATGCCTCCCAATCACATAGTGACAAAAACAAACAATCAACAATTGGTTCCCATGGCTTATAACAATGTCATTGCAATACCAAATACTAGTGAGTACATTGCATCTAGTGGTACTTAATAGATGGTCCCATCATATTTAAATCCTCATATGCCTACTATCAATGCTAATAACCATACCCTTAATACTACCCTAACATTCCTAAATGTAGATACACCTATGGCTAAACCAAAATCTCAAGTAGTAATCCAATTGAACATTAGTGTGGACCCAAAACTAGGCAACTTGAAACAAATGGGTCAAAGACTATCTAATGTCATAGTCAATTTATGAAGATATGGGCCTAACAATGAAAATTTTATTGCAAATAACTCACCCTATGGTAAAAATTTTAACTGCCAAAGGCCTAATAGGAAAGGGAATACTATAACCAATTATGGGAATGTGCCTAATCCTCTTGATAATAGTAATCAGAACAATAGTAATATTTCTCATTATATGAAGTTAATAGACTTGGATTTAAAAACTTGGTGTAGAGTGCATAACAGATATGACCATATAAAAACTAATTGTGTTAAGTTTATAACTACCTCAAACATATTATAAAAGGAGATGGATAACATATAAATAGTGCCTACTCCTAATAATAACTCAAACCAAGATGGACGGAACTCAAGAATAACCCTAGTAATGGAGACTTATGAATTTCCATTTGAGGATGAAAATGAACCCAAAGATAATTTATATGAATTCCATGTATTTAGGAAATTTCAAAGGGGTAATAATTATCAACTGAGAAGTAGATAAATTAATCCTTTAACTATTTATACACCTCCAAATAACACCCAAGTCCCACCTAATGTAAAATTGGATAATATCTCTACCTAAAGGACCGCCCATATTTCATCAGACAAAGAACTATATAGCACACACACCAAATGGAAAGCAATCAAAAAAGGTCAAATTTAGTTATGATATTATCGAATATCTTAAGAAAAATAAGGCTAATATCACTATGTTTGATTTATTTCAAATTTATAATCAAACAGAATTTATACAAAATGAGTTTTATAATTATAAATGAAAGGGGTATAACAAAACTTCTAATCCTCATATTGCTCTATGTAAAGGAAAAATAGAGACTCCACCTTTTCTTCTAACCATTATTATTTTTAGCAAAAACTTCCATAATTGTTTGGTTTATTCAAGTGCCTCTAGGAATGTGATTCCATATGCCATTTTCCAATAGTTAGGTCTTACACCTACAAAATCTAATAAAAAAGTTGTTTAGCTTGATAAAATAGAGGTGAAATTAGTGGGTGAACTGAACCATATTCATATGTAAATAGCCTCAGATCTATTGATTTAATTATTTATTGATATACAAGTCATGGATATATTAGATGCTTATGATATGTTCCTAAGTAAAGACTGGTCTAGGATTCTTAATGGTTACATGTCAACTAACTTATCACATATGTGGTTCCCATGGTGTGGTCAACTTAATCAGATTAGAATTGAGTATGAGCAAAAAATGACTCACATGATCACTGAGTAAAATAAAACAAATGAAATCCTATATGGAAAGTCCAAAATGGGAGTGTATTCACTTGAAAAAGAATAAATAATCCATATTGAGTTCTCTATTAACATGTTGAGAGTGCATCAAAATGTAGAAATGTAATAATTAGACCAGTTGGATGAAAAAGACTTCTTTTGTGCCTTGCAAATGGTCTCATCTTAGAATGTTTCTCTAACATGTCTAGATTTGAATCATGATGATATAGACAAGAATGAAGTCTTAAAGTTCTTACTAATATAAAACAACTACATCATATATCTATATCCTCACTTATCTCATGGAAAACATGGATAAAGTATCTTAGTCAGCCATTAAATATTGATGGTTCCATGTCTAAGAGTGGATTTGGTGCCAGAGTAAAGTTGATTAATCTGAGAGGTAAATCTTATATATGTTACTTAAAATTTTAGATGATACTTTATGATTATATATCACCTCAGCCTTGTACACTTAGAAAAATTAGACCTTGGTTATTCTTCTTAATTCTATACCTTTCTTACTTCTGCAAGTATCGCATCTACTCTATTTGTATGCCCATTGGCCTATATCTCTTAGTATAAACAATCTTATTTTCATAACACAAGTCTTCTATCTTTCCTATAATGCTTAAAATGTACTTATCTTGCATCACTATACTTTATGAACCTATACCTACTTTCTTGCTCTTTGGACACTAACATCTGGGACAGACAATAGCTTCGATGCTACTGTCATATCCTGATGTAAGTGTTCAGTGCCTTAAATTCATCCATTTTACAAATAAAACATATCCTAATGGTCATCTTAATTACTTTAATGTGATTTATTACTCTAAATATATTGATATAAATACAAGATCAACCCTCATTCATTCCTAACCTAGTTATGCCTAGCAAAAATACTAAAGAGACTAAGGCAACTTATCAAAAGTACTATATCATGCATTCAATTAGACAAAGCTTTCATATTTCCAAAATAGTAATAAATAAAACATATATATATGTATGAAGTACTAAAGGTTCAATTTAAGATCATGATTTATCAAGTTACAAGCTTAATCATTATTTTACTTACTTTACATATATTGTATAATTCACACATAAGATAACACATATAGGATAACTACATGAGTTATAGGTCCTCTTCTAGAGTATTGGATATGTAAGTAACAACCTATGTTAGTGGGGTCTTTAGGATTATTTTGACACTATGTGCTCACTAACCAATTTTTCCCATAAGTCACTATGAAATAAAAAAATTAGGGTTTCGCCATTTCACAAGGAGTGATAGTCCATGACCCATATCTTAATGCACTAGATTTATGTTGAAGTAAAACCTATAGGTATATATGTGATTACATATTTTTCCTTTAGGTATTTCATACAAGACACTTACATCAAACTGTATAGTAATGTCGACACAACCATCCCAAGCTAACATTAGTGTCTAGAGAGCTAGAGGTGTCAGATATAAAATTTGATGATTGTTTTAGAATCTCCTTCCAACTTTATTTATACCTATTCTAAATATATAACTATATTATCATAAGCACAAACTAATCACATCACTTATTTTCATTTATATTTCTATCATAGTTGTAGTTTCCATATTTAGACTATCTCAACATAATAAATTTAGTGTATGCTTATATCTAAGTTTAACATCTAATTGTCCTAATATAGATCTTATTATCACCCTTATACCATTTCATTTCAATATACCCCTTTAATTCAAATATAGGGTTAATGATAAAATAACCTTAGATTAACATTTTAGGGTAAAACATTTGGTGAACCCAATCTATAAACACCATTCTGCATAAGCATACCCTTTAGGATGATTATTACCTACTTTATCCTAATATTTTTTTCTTATTACCTTTTATCATGTATTATATTGATTACTTTGATGACTATGATTATGAAACTATCCAACTCACCCTCAAGGAAGGAATTAAAATTAACTACTCTTACATTCTCCCAAGTAATAAAACATGTAATATAAAGCCTTGAATGGTGTTATTTTGTATCCCTATAATTGGTTCCAGGTTCCCACCACTTCAATAGATGATTTGATACATATTAATTAAGATAAAAATACTTTATCCATTCTTCATACACCACCATTATATGACTTTGTCATTCAATACTTGTAAAAGTATGGATACCAAGGCCAAGGATTGGGAAAATAAGAGCAAGGTATAACCCACCCTATATCTAGTAAACATAACAATAAAAATAGGCAAGGGTTTAGTTTTTGAAAAAAATCCTTGAATTACCAACCATTCAAGTCAACTAAACAAATACATTTTACCAAAAAAATGGGCTATTGTGACCAAGAGGTTTATTCATTTAATCATCAAAAAATTTGACAACTACATAAAGAGATTATGGTTGATTTACAAAAAAATAATAAGGGGGGAATGTATTTAAGAAAATTTATTAAATCCCCCTATAAACATCCAATTCTCACCACTATTGTATCGATATTGTAAGTCTAAATGATTTCCTAAAATAACACACAAACTAGACCAAAACCACCAAAGTTCTCTAATTCATCTACACAAATCACATGAAATTTCTAATTTGCATCAATATGTTCCTAGTTGAGGCATTACATTATACTTAATAGTTACCTTCTTCCAATTGATCACTAGTCAAACTGTGACCAAGTAAATTGATGTTTTTGACCAATAGTGTAAGACAAAATAATCAAATTCTAAGAGTTACAAAAAGCCTAATCAGAATCACTTAGTTAAGAAAATCTAATCCAATTCTCAAATGAAAAATCCATGACAAATTAATGAATATCTAATTTTTAAAAATTCAAATTTAAATATTAGGGCCATGACATCATCAAAAAGGGTGTCATCTACCAAGAATTAATGGAGATAAAATATCTAATCAAGGCTAGCCATGCCTATTAATTTCTCCCTTTCTCCAAAATATTAATTGTTTATCCCCCCAAGATTGGAATCATTTATGGCCACTCATCTCAATTTATATTACAAAGGCCATAATTGATTTTCTTATCATATAAATGTAAGAGCCACCATGGATAATTATCAAGCTTTCTAGTGTAAAGATATAATGCATAATTTATGCTAAAGATTCAACTATTTTATTCAATTTTCATACACAATTATAATCTAAATGTTGCATGAGGAGATCTTGGAGGTACTTTCCCAATCACATTGCCAAAGATCTTGAGCTCCATAACATGGTACAAACATGTTTATGGGTTTCCAATGAGGAGAAGTCACTTTGGGAAGATATAATCATTTTGGCATGTTTTTCTTGTATGTATCTTAATTTGATTAACATTTTCCAACTATGGTAACAGGCATAATATGTTAATTTTTTTAATTTTTTCATATTTTGAATACTAACAAAAAAATTAACCTATTTTATAATCCTATTTCACATTTGGCACACCTGATGACCCCACACCCCACAAAATTCCCTAAAAATCTTCATACTCTTCTAATTACTAAATTTTATTATTGTTTAGCATTCATTTATCCTTTTTTCCTCTTGAAGTTTCCCTACAAATTAATGAGGTTGCTCTTGTAATCAGTGAAATCAACAAGTGAATTGATGAAGTTACTTTTATCACTCTCTATTTATTCTATGTGTCTTACTAGGATTGACAAACTCACCCTATTAAACAACAAAATTATCCTACATATCAATGAGATCATAATAAAATTGATGAATTTGCTTCTCTATATTTTCATGTATCTTCCTAAAAATAGTAAACTCGACATGTAAATCAGTGAACTTGATGAGGAATCGATAAAGTCAATAAACAAATGATGAAATTGCTAAAGAGGTAAACAATGTTTTCTGATGTTATTTACTAAAAAAGATAATTTTTTCCTAAAAATAGTGATTTTGTCCTCATAATCAGTGAAATCACCAAAATTTTTCTTTTTCTATCTGTAGATCGGCAAACTCACCTTGCTAAATGGTGAAGTCACCCTACTAAATGGTGAAGTTGACCTGTGTTGAATTCCCAAGACATTAAAACTTTTAAAATTAATTTCCTTGGGTGAATAAAACTACTATTTAATTTCTTAATTATCTTTTCTGTATTTTTTGTACATATTTTTTATTTCTTTTATAACTACCAAAGACAAACTTAATCACATTTCTATTTGGAGTTTAAAAATGAATAAACACTTTTAAATTGGCTCTTAAGAGCACATACTTTACATTTTTAGCCTATGTTTTATTCATTATGTTCTTATTTACATAAACCCATTGTGTTTATACTCTCCCCTTTCCCCATTTAGGGATATTGGGTTACTAAAAACACATTAGATTACATGTTTGTTTTCCCTTATCTAAAAAAACATTTTCAGAGTGTGTTATTCTCTTTCCCATCTATGGGATCTTGAGAATCAAAAATAAAACAATATTTTTTCTTTTTTCTTTTTTCTTTTTTCTTTTTCTTTTTTCTTTTTTATTTTTTCTTTTTTTGACTTCACAAGGTGGATTTCATAGCCATCCCACCAATATTTTGGGTGTGTTGACCTAGGAAGTGACATCCTAGAATTTTACCAGACTCATTATCTGATAGGGTATATAAATTAGGGTTACGCCAATGTTATATGAGTTGGTAGTTCCTTGGAGCTTTATTACACTATTAGCACTTCATTAAGACCCTAATGGTTGAAGTGGCCATGAAGGGACTAGACCCTTCAGTAAATGTCCTATAATATCTTGCATATAATTGATGGATTATTCTAAAGCAACCATGTATCTTAAGGTATAACATGACCATCTAGTTTTCTGATCAAAAATTTAGTTTATAAACCTCATTTATCATAGATAACTCATTGATTTAGTGGTGAAAAAGTAACCACCCCCAAAGATCACCTTTTAGAACAAACCTTTGAGAGAAGGGGGGCTTAAAAAACCTACCAATAATTACAATAATTTATTTAATAAACACTTAAATTTAATCCTCTCAAAGGAAAGTATATCAAAATAATTTAGTGGTAATCTCATAACCCATGTCAATTTCCACTTGAGTATTTTTTTAAAACCCATGTTGTATTCACAACCTCATTTTAAATTGAATACACCAAGTTATCAAACCAAAAAAGTACAAACATGTCCTTACACATCTACACATTAAGATGTTACACTAAAAATTTTGTTTCAAACCATCCTTAAACATATTTTAGTGTTACACATACCAATTAAAACATAGTCTTGTCTCATTTGGTACCATTACACTACCCATTCCATTTTCAATTTGGACTTGTATTTTCTTGTACTGAATCAACTCTTCAAATTCCAAACCATTTGATCATATTACCAATTTCATTCTAAATTAAGATAAAATACCAACCAAGGTCACACCCTTTTCAAAATAATTCCAAGTGCCAAGATCATTTAGTATTATTCTAGTTTCATTTCATATCCAAACTTTGATTTTCTTATGCTAAAATAAATCTAAATCTCAAACCATTTGATTTTGTTCCAAATTTTCAAACAAATCATATCAAAAACCTACAAAATACCAAATCATTATCTAGTTCTAAATCTAGTTGAACCATGACTAGATACACATGAAGTGGGTCCTCTAATAGCCCTAGTTTTTCATAATAATTTTATGATCCCTTGAGATACCTTCAAAATTATGATACTATGCAGATAGTGAGAGCCATCCTAAAGTGTTCAAATACCTCCCTCCCATTATTGGAAGTAATAAAAGTCAATTCAAACAAAAAAATGTGTAAAATAAGGACCAAAAACATCTAAGACTATTGTCACTAGTTGAGCAAGTCATTCCAATGAAAGCTATGCAATAAGTTCCACTTGACATGTAGCATACCTTTTTAAACCACCAAGAGATCCTTTTAAATGAATGAAAAGTGTCAACCAAATGCAACAAATGTCAATCCAAACAAAATAAGTGTTAATCTAAACATAAGAAGTTACCGATAATCCACCACCACAATAATCATTTATAATTTCTCAACACACATTACCTACTTATTCTAATTTACAACTATAAATTCTTGTAAATCAATAGCGAATTCCTCAAAACTAACAACTAATTCCACCAAACCAATAGTAAATTCCTTACAATTTACAATAGTAGTTTCCTCAAAACTAATAATGTGTTGCCTATTCCAATCCTAATCTAAACCACCAATAAATCCCTCATCAAACTTTGAATATAGGTTATAGGGTGAATATCCCTAATAAAATTACATAAGGAGGAAAAATTCCTACTTATACTTCCACCAACCAAGGCCATCAAACATATCAAATTACTTTTCCTTTAGCACAAAATACTCCCAATATTCAAGAATGGAATACAATGAAGGGAATTGTATCAGGACTCCAATCAAGTATCCAAGTGCCCAACAAGTATAAATTTGATGAAATATGCCATTATCCATTTTATAATAGATTTCTCCAAGTACTTTTCCCACCCCATTTTGAAATTTTGAAATTCGACAAGTAAAAAGGGAAAGGTGACCCAAGAGAACATTTACATGATTTTTTCATTACATGTCAAGAAGTAGCATATATAGTGTATATTTACTTCACTTATTTCCATGTAGTTTGGATGGAAAGCTTTGGAGTGGCTTATAAAACTACAAAAGGTGTTGGTAACTACTTTTAATTATTTAATAGATAAATTTTTTAACCACTTCTCGTATAAAATATATCACAAGATAATAGTGTTAGATTTATGCAATGCCAATAAATGAGGAGGAGAGAGCTTCTCAACATATTTACAAAAGTGAAGAGACTTAGCTAGTCATTTTTTGCATAATTTACTAGATAAATAGATAGCAAATATTTTCACACAAAACCTAAATATTAAATTTGTACATAATCTAAGACTTCATTATGTCAACATTTGAATAAATAATTAAAAAAGGAGTGCAAATTTAAAAATCACTAATTGGTAGAGATATTGTTAAGGTCTATTCTCAATCCCAAGTTTTGAACCAAATCTAAGTGTCAAACTAAAATCAAGTGCCAATTCAGAATAACATAGTTGAAAATTCAAAGACCTTCATCAAAATAATAACATGATCAAAAATGGAGTTATAGAGGTGAGACACGTATAAATAGTATAACCACCATTATTCTAAAATATCCTACCTAACCCTTATCTCATAATGCAAAAATCTCCCTTGCAATGAGGATACTATAAAGATAGAGTTTTTAGTTACCTTAGGGAGCCTGCTGAGGTTGTGTCCCAAAAGTTAGTGATAGCTATTATGATTTTTTGGCCTAATTTGAAACCTTTTCCAAAGTTTCAACCCAAACTAACATGATATCATGATGAGTATTGTAATTACCATCATTTGGTCATGCATTCAATCTATAATGTATATAATTTAGGCATCTAATTAAATATTTGATCAAAAATGGGGAAATTAAGTTTGATAAATGAGCACCCAACACCAATTAAGAGATGAAAATATATAATAACTCCTTTCCCAAACACAACAATTAGTAGTAATGAAAAAATTAAAACTAAGGATGATGCCAAAATCAATAGCAAGGACAAGGCCAAAATCAGAACCAAGCCAACAGTAATCAGAATCATGATACCCAAATTAACCAAGTTGGATATCGAAGTGTGCCATGTGATTATGGAAAATTTTTAGGGTTTGTTATAAATAACTATGTCACTACTATCAAATTAATGCCTTGTAAACCATCTAACACTCATCAAATTGTTATCCCTTTTATCTCGGTACAATACTATTTGACCATAGGTAATTCCAACGTAGGTCATATTAATTCTATTGTTCTTCAACCATGGAGAATTATTATTATTATTAGACCACCACTTAAATCATATAATTTAGGTAACTCTTTCTTGAGTCAAAATTATGTAGTCATAACTAGACATCCAAGAGTCACCCTTTAAGGCCCTTTTCCACCTTCTAATGTTAATGCCAATTCTAATTAGGATACTACCCTACTAAAATCTAAACCACTTCATCTTTCTATCAAGAAGCCATATAATATTCATGAACAACTAAATAAAACACTACTAGACATGTTTTTATCTTAGATATCTTTTGTATAATTTTAACTTCATCATACCATATTAAATGACTTTATCTAACAATCTAAGGTACTCAATGACATCGATCCATCCTAGTTCCAAACATTGGTGGGAAATTTTTCCCTAGGTTAAAAAATCACATTTGACCAAAGTGATATGTCATCCCTTGGTCCCCTTCACAATAATCCTTTATACATTGATGCCATCATTTCTCACTATAAAGTCAAGCAGGCTATTATAGATAATGGTGCAGGGTTAAACAAAACATAATTTAATTTGAACTAAACTTTGGGTTACATAGTAATGGAGATGCATCTAGATACTATCATAATAAAATATTACAACAATACAAATAGCAAATCTTCTAACACTATTTGTTTGTATGTCATTATTGGGGATGTTACCCATGACACCCTCTGTCATGTCATTAACATTGAACTACCTTATAATCTAATTTTGGGTTGTCTATAGATATATGAAGTGAAATTATTCCCTTCCACCTTGTACCAATGCCCTAAGTTTCCACATTTAGGATTAGAGGTCACTATTCATGGTAATTTACATCCATACTTATATTACAAAAACCTAGAGGCTGAGTATGGGAACTATAATTATTGTCCTATTACTGAGTATTTAGGCAAGAATAATAAGGTAAAAGTTCTAGAATATCCTAAGTTCAATTATATTGACCCTAGTGACCTTGCATCCACTTCTAATTTAGCTCATGAATTTATTTCTACTCACTTTACCATTGGAGAGGACATCATAGCCACATATAGCATTCAAGATACTTTTCATGTTGATAATTTTCCCAAATCCCTAAAATCCTATGGAAGGTCCAAACCTATCCCTGGTAGGCCCAACATGATCCATAAAAATAAGTCTAAGTTAGCTCTACTAGAGCCAATAATATTTGTAAAAAGCACATCACCAAATCAAGATCAGACCGCCAATTCTAAAGGAGATTGGTTGTATGGTGATGGATTTGCTACTTGCTATTAAAACACTAAGTACCCCATTCCCAATAAGATAATGGACAATAAAAACTATCAAGAAAATGGTTTGGGGGAAAGCACAAGGAATTATTAAACCATTATCCATGAAAACACATGTAATAAATAGAGGTCTTAGATTCACACCACTTGGAGGTGACTCCATATATTTTAAGAGTGATACCACTTAGTCTAATGATGAAAAAACTCTTGTAAATAATGTAGAATCCCATTATTGTGTGTATGATGAGAATGATAGCATGAACCTCTTTGATACCAATGTTGTACTTACCATTATAGCTAATTATCAACTTTCCCTCCATCATCCTAGCCTAATTGATTTTGACTAGTAAGATTCAACTATACCATTGGAATAATTATAGAATGAATAATCCATCACCAAATTCATGGGCCTAAAAGTTAGATTGGTAGTTGGTGATCATAATCAAGGATTTGATTTTTCCTTAGACCTTATCACCAAATTTAGAGAGAAGGCAAACTTCCTTGGTCATAAACAAATTAAAACATTGATATATTTAGGTGAAAACCTCTTTGAGGCACCTTTATATCAAGAAAAAATTAAATATAAATACAAATCCATGGGTGTGAATCTATTTTAGGTTCCCTTAGATGAGGAAGTTTATGCATATCCTTAGGAAGCTTAGTGTCCTCCAAGTCCAAGAATTTCAATTGACATTAGTGAGGAAGAGCATAGAATCTTCACATAATTGGTGTAGGATTTTCCAAATCAATTCATCAATAAACCACTATCAAAAATGGAAAATTCTAATTATTCTTACACAAAGGATCCTTTTGACTCATAAGTAGATAAAAAAGACTAGTTTCTATATGTATTTATTATTATTGAATATAGTTATACACTCTTTGTATAAGATACCACATAGGTGAACATCGGCACCTATGATGACCCAAAAATAATGTACTTATTGCCTCCCTCACTATTTAGGAACATGAGTTTATTATTACTATCCTCAAGGACTTCATTTATATATTTGCCTAGTCCTATTCCAATATGCCATGTTTAGGCCCATCTCTAGTGGTGCATCAACTTGTCATACATCCAAATGTGAAGCCAATTAAAATAAACTTATAAAAAATACATCTGCACATTACTATACTTGTTAAGAAAGATTTATAGAAACTATTAGGAGCTAGATTCATTTGACCATTGGATTACTTAGAATGGATCTCGAACATTATACCAGACATTAAAAAGCATTAGGTATTTCAATTTTGAAATAAATTTAGATATATTAACAAGGCATGTCCTAAGGATTAATTACCTTTACCACACATCATCATGATAGTGGACTCAACATCAGGATATGATATGTTGTCCCTCATGGACAACTTCTCAAGCTACAACCAGATCAAGATTGCACCTGAAGACTAGCATAAGATAACATTCACCACTCCATGGGGGATATTTTATTATCAAGTCATGCCATTTGGTTTGAAGAATGTTGGGTAAATATTTTATCATGCCATGACTATCATCTTCCATGTCATGATGCATGACATTTTTGAATACTACATGGATGACATCCTCACCAAATCTAAGACACATGCAAGACATCTTGAAGTTATACAAATAATATTTATAAGACTTTGTGAATATAATGTGTGCCTCAATTCTAATAAATACATTTTTATGTCACTTTCAATAAAAATTATATGATTTATTTTATCACACTGAGGCATTGAATTTGATCCTACTAAGGTCAAGGACATTATGGAAATTCCATTATGTACACAAGTGTCACCACTATAATATAATTATGTATTATCCCTTTTGATGTGTCATAATTAGGTCACAATAATAATATTCTTGATATGGTCATGTATCAAAAAGTGAAATAATTAAGGAAGGTCAATGCTACTCTAAATCACACACTTGTAAGAAGTCTCACTAAGGCTTGGACAAGGACAATATCTCATGAATGCCTTATATAAAATGTGGGGCATTATACATGTTATGCAGGTAATGCCATCTATATAATAAAATTTGTCAAATTTATTATGAAGGCTATTCATATACATTACTTATAGATAAATATTCTTTCAAACATTATAAGATGACACAATCTACCAAATGAGAATTAGTTACAATCATTTGGAAAATTATTATATCATTCTCCCATCAAAACTCATTCCATTCGATCAGATGCATACATATGAGGTGAGAGTATCAATTAACTTAAATAATATATTTCTAATAGAACTTTTAAATAAGATATAAATAGACATCAAATTTAAAGGTGAAATTGGCATATGATGATTGAAAATGAGATACAAATAGACATTAAATTTAAAATTGAGATTGACATCTAATGATTGAAAAGATGTCAAATTTAAAATTAGATATAAAAATAAATAATTCACTCCATAAAAATTTACCTTACCACTAAACCTATCAGCATAAATCAATGTATGGCATAATAAAAATTATAAAATTATATGTATTTTAATTTTTTTCTTAATGATAAATAAAGTCCTTCCAGACTGCAACATAAAAGTTAATGCATTTGCTTACTTTTCAAGAAACAATAGAAATTAAAGATATTGTAAACATTATACAAAAAATATATAGAAATATAAGCAATTAAAACACTTGAATTTAGAAGCCATAACTTAAAAAAATATATATCCTTAAGGATCTTGGAAATGAAGATAAATAGAATTTTTTCTATATCCTCATCGAGTTAAGGATATCTATTGTAGTTGTATGATGGAAATGTACCCATTCTCTTAACATTAAGTTTTTGTTGAATAAAATTACTTACTTAATATAGACACATATCTATGAGATGATATATATATATATATATACATGAATGAAAAGAAGCAAAATCACACCTGAATTGAAGCAGAGACGTGTGGCTAGGGTCTGAAAATAATGGGTAATAATGCTATGAGGCAAACAAAATATCGTTGGGAATATAAATCAAACTTGAATGAGATATTAACTTGGTAGGTTTATATACATGAGGATGGGATTAGAAAATTAGGACTGAGACATAATTTATATTTTAAATAAATCTAAAATTTATTATTTTTCCCTTCTTACAATGGAAAAATATGTATAGGTTGTGATATAAAATCAAAATGATGACTTTAGGGATGAGTATTAACAGCTTGTGAAATCTTAGATTCGATCTTGTAGTATAGTATCATATTAATGTGCACCTTTGGCATCAAAGGAATTTAGTATCATGTGGCAAATGATTTAAATAAATTTAAAGAGCAACTTTAGTTTATAATTATACTATATACATATTTACTATAGGTTCATTTATTGAAAGGACTATAAAATTGATGGATGATCACCTGTATAAGACAACCTGTAGGAATAAGGTTTGACACTCAAAATGTGATTTAAAAAGGTATTGTAGCTATACGTTATATATATAATTATAATTATAAATCTATATTAGGGAAATAATAGAATCATCTAAATCTAATGGTGACTATCAAAAGCTCAAATTAAGACCTACCTTTTGTGAGGTTTCTTGAGCTAGATTATAGATAATTGTTGACCATATAAGGATCCTAGGTAACTAGGAATGTAAAGAGAGTTATGACAAGTTGTCTATTTAAACTTGACATGTTTTTAAACCAAATAATATTATGAGGCAAACAAAATATTGTTGGGAATATAAATCAAACTTGAATGAGATATTAACTTGGTAGGTTTATATACATGAGGATGGGATTAGAAAATTAGGATTGAGACATAGTTTATATTTTAAATAAATCTAAAATTTATTATTTTTCCAATCTTACAATGGAAAAATATGTATAGGTTGTGATATAAAATCAAAATGATGACTTTAGGGATGAGTATAAATAGCTTGTGAAATCTTAGATTCGATCTTATAGTATAATATCATATTATGTGCACCTTTGGCATCAAAGGATTTTAGTATCATGTGGCAGATTATTTAAATAAATTTAAGGAGAAACTTTAGTTTATAATTATGCTATATACATATTTACTATAGGTTTATTTATTGAAAGGACTATAAAATTGATGGATGATCACCTGTATAAGATAACCTATAGGAATAAGGTTTGACACTCAAAATGTGATTTAAAAAGGTATTGTAGCTATATGTTATATATATAATTATAAATGTAAATATATATTAGGGAAATAAAAGAATCATCTAAATCTAATGGTGACTGTCAAAAGCTCAAATTAAGACCTGCCTTTTGTGAGGTTTCTTGAGCTAGATTATAGATAATTGTTGACCATATAAGGATCCTAGGTAACTAAGAATGTAAAGAGAGTTATGACAAGTTGTCTATTTAAACTTGACATGTTTTTAAACCAAACAAATAAATGGAAGTGCAATATAGGTGATAAAATATATTCAAAAACTTGATTCTATTATGTAGGATGAATATACATGGTATGGAGAGAATTCTTATGCAAATATGAATTTTATATATATATATATATATATATATATATATATATATATATATATATATATATATTATATACTTGAATTAAATCTATAAAGTCATGAATATATGTGATTATAAATTGGCATAATGAGTAAGAAAGTGAACCTCATTTATGTAGTTTTATCTAAAAGAGAAGGAAATTCTTTTTAGGTTTAACATTCATATATTTTAAGTACATGTTTCTTAGAATATTATCAACTTAAAGGATATAATATAGGGATAGAAAAGGGTAGATCCTATATGAAGAACATGATTTGAATATCACCCAAATTTTAATATGGTCTTATTCTATATTAGTATATGAATATGTAAATAATATCAATACATGGATGGAAAAGGGTAGATCTTGTATGAAGAACATGATTTGAATATCACCCAAATTTTAATATGGTCTTATACTATATTATTATATGAATACATAAATAATATCAAAGTTAGATTATAGTCTTTTTTCAAATGAAAATTACTGGAGCTTTTGGAATATAGTGCTTCCATTTTATATAGAGAAAATCTTGTTTGAAAAATAAGATTAGGACATGATACCATTTTACTATGGTTTTATTTTATAGTATAAAATTAAGATTTAAGCTCAAAAAACTTAATGACTTAATTCAGTTGTTAGACATTCAGATATTTTGGGATAGACTATTGTATAAGAAATGATAATAACTATATTTGTTTATTGATTTGCATTGTGATTAAGGGATATTTTTTGTACAAATTTAGAATGGTTTGATTTTCATTCTAGTTTACCTATATATTAGGTTCATGTTATAATTTATTTGACCAAACTATATTTATCACTTTTATGGATGAGACTTGTTGTTATGTTGTTAGATTTGAAATAATTAAGTTATCCATAAGAAATAAAAGATGTATGAATATAAAATGGATTAATTTTAATCCACTAGGCATGTCTAATATGAAATACAACCTAATAAACTGGTGATTACCAATTATGATGCTGGAAACAAAACTAGCTATAAATGTTGGTGAAATTTAGAAGTATATATACAACTTAGTTTTAATAAGATTGATTTATGTTATAGATAGTTTTATTTTTTAATGTTGAAGGTTATAATATGGTTTTTCATGAATCTCTTGAGTAAAAAAGTATGATACATGATTTTGACTATGGAATAACATTAGTTATGCATGTTGTATTATAAACAGGGTGATATACTGTCAGGATAAACATAAAATATCTTGATTCTTATTCTATCTTAGTTAAACATATTTGTTATAGAGTGATAGGACTCTTTATGATTATCAGTCACAATTACATATTATTTAATGAATGATTTTGAATCTTAAAATTACATGTTATGTATGGATGACAAGAGTTATATATATGAGTATACTAGTGGATAAATCATATACATACCCCTCCTGATATCATCTAGTATGATCATGTAATAAAGAGTTTTATGTGAGTGGAAATGACTCAGATGTATTTATGAAATATAATGAAAACTTTGGCCAAAGTAATGGTATAACTAAGACATTTTCATTTCATTGTACTTCTAGTTTACATGTGCTATTGATATCAATTAGATAGAAGAATGAATTCCATGGTCTATTTGATTACTACATGTAATAGTGATAATACACACATGGGTTCTAGTTTTTCTCAATATCTACACTATTTTTATCTACCCTTCCATGAAGGGTAGGACCACTTTCAGTGGGGAGGTGTGTGAGAGACCATTGGTATATGGTTGGAGGAAAAATTACTATGATGATGCTCACCCTCTATCAATTGATTGAACAAGATGGAATTATACTCAGGCTATATTCATGGATCTTGGAGCTATTTTGGTAGTGCATAAACATTATTGTAGTCATTATGTTGTATATTATACTGCATTGAAATAATATTCCTTGATGGATAATCAACACAGTAGTGGTTGTATATTTTTATATTATTATTAAATTATAACAACTGTGGCCATGGATACATTTATGACTGATTTATTAATCTTATTTGTATTGGTTATATTATCTTAATTTTATTATACTTGTGTACTTTTGTCATGTATATTCAGTATTATATCTCATTGTACCCTATTATGATTGGATATTCAATATGGAAGTGGCTATGTATTTGTATACTATTTTGATCAAGTAAATAATAGTAGTTGTAAATGTATTTATGAGTATCATATGAACCCTATCAATAATTGTAGTACTTTATTACTTTATTGTATTGTATAAACATCTTTTTAGTATATAGACTAGTTTATATCATAAGTATTGAATAGGTTACTAAGCCAGTGGGAAAATATTACTATAGATAATAATGCTTTAGATTTATTTAATTCTCAAGTTATAAATTGTTAGCTTTAATTAATGAAAAAAATAGTGTACTTTTTTATTTAGCCCACTAGGGTCTAACAGCTTTGATTTCCTAGATGAATCAATTCTAAATTTAGGAGTAGCTTTTGAGTTCAAATAGTGGACATTATATTTTGATGGTTTATTCACATCCTATGGATATAGGGTCAATATCTTGTTCATCACACCATAGGGAGATATCATTCCCAAGGTGTTCCATATTGGCTTCCATTACACTAACAACATGGTCAACTATGAATCACTCATTACATGACTCCATCTTGCCATACAGTTAATGGTACATGGGGGTTCCTAGTTAATCATTAATCAAAATACAAACTAGTAGCAAAATAGGGATGATAAGTTGGTACCTTACAAGAGTATGGTAGATAAGCTCAAATCACATTTCAAAATTCTTCAATTTGAACAAATACCAAGGGATAATAATAAATCAGTAGATGTAATTGTAACCATTGGATCCATGATAGTAGTAATTGATAATGTAAGAGTGTACCATTTTCTCATTGAGAACCTTCTTTAGCTAGCACATATTATCCTATATTCTAAGATGGTATGCAATATTTCTATTCCTGATATCCCTTGGTACCAAGTCATAAACCTAGCATAAATCCTTCATCCATAAAACCACTTGATATACCTTACTCAGAAATATGCTCTATTATAGGGGCTATGATGGAAAGCTACTTCATTGATTATGTTTAGGAGAATCCAAATTAGCATTGAAGGACATGCATGAAGAAACTTGT